>OZ023155.1:13181212-13607155 GCA_963678695.2 Diplodus puntazzo | reverse complement strand
ATAAGTTGTGGTCTTATAGGGATTATGTACCAAACTATTTCTACCAGCTAATGGCCAAGTTAGCTTTCTATACAGACAGGTCAGTCTTCTCGTCTGACGCTCACCATGAAAGCAAACATGCATCTAAATGTTGAAAGATCCTTTAATAGTTGTCAAATGCATTTCTTGCTTCTCTGTCTGACTTTATTATCTTTGTTTACTGAATGTATGATGTTTACATTGAGTAAAACATGTCAAACCCAAGACTCATCACTGTGTTCAAAATCTGCTGCTGATATATTTGGTGTCCTTTGGAAAGTTCTGGGCCATTGCCAGAATATGAAACACATTTCTGTTGGTCTAAACAATTTGTCGCTGCACTACATGCATTTGTTATGACTGGTCACTGGGATTGTAGATATATATTTTTTACTTTATTTATTTCATTTTGATGTGGGACGACCATTATTATTTGGCCAAGCAGTGTGTCACTAAGTGAGATGTGCTGTATTGTAAAACTTTTTTGCTGATGTGTTGGTTCATGGCAGCCTCTCTAAACAAAGTGTGTCCTGAATGTGTTTGTGTGTGTGTGTGTGTGTGTGTGTGTGTGTGTGTGTGTGTGTGTGTGTGTGAGAGAGAGAGTGTGTACTGGCTGTGTGTGAATCTTCGTCTCTCAGACGCGGTGCTCGCGCTGCTTCCTGCTGGTCTCATGGTGCCCCCTGATAAGCTGGTGCTGCAGAGGGTTTCAGAATGGCGCTAGTGGCAGTGGAATTAGCTTCCATTGTCATGATAATGACAGTGATACTCTTGCCCCATCCCCGACTCTGACCAGCCATTGTATGGAAACAGGAATGCAATTTCTCCTGCAGCGGCAACCGACAATCCTCTGTGAGAGTGAAAGGTCCCTAAATGACTCTCCATTCAGGCGAGGCTGAGGGGCCAGCAGCCAATTAAAGTGGGAGCAGCAGAACAGCGCCATCTTAAAGACCCAAGGCTGTCCTCTAAACACACACATTAAGCAATACCAGTGCACACATACACACACACACATACACACTCCCATTAGTCACTGTATTTTGCTTTTACAAAGCACATTTAATCCTCCTAAACTATCTTTTGCCTTTCAGACCTGATTCTTTTGGGGGGGGGGGGGGGGGGATAGAGGCAGTTTGTATTAAACAACTCAAGAGGTTTTCTCAGAACAATATGTACACTACACAGACTCAGAAACACGAGTTATTGATTTGAAAATGCCTAAACATTTGAGCTGGGGGGACAGAGTTCCTGCACAGAGTGGAGAAACTCTCCACCACCATCCATCATGGTTAAACTCTTTGCTGGTGTTTATGGTACCAGACAGTCTCCTCCGGGTGTTTATCTGGCCGCTGAGGCACGAGTCACGATGGAGGGTAAAGAGTTTCCAAAGTGCTCTCGCTACTGAGCTGTGAGTAAAGTTGATGTATGCCGTGGGGCGCCGAGAGCCTCGAGCTGAGAAGAAGCTCATTGAGTCAGATACGCTTGTTCTAAGCAACGCGGCTGATAATCACTCAGCGCGCTGACGATCACTCAGAGATTCTCCTCAGACGCCTCTTGAACGCCTCGTTTATTCTGCAGCCACCTTTTCCCAAAACATTGTCTATCTTTTTTTCCACTGCTTATTCGGTCCCTTTCTCCGTCCTCTTTAGACAGGGTTTTCTTTTTACAATCTGAAAACATTCTGTTACACTTATTTGAAATACGTGTATACATTTAAATGAATGTTTTCAACATTTGTAGGATTTCCAGGTTTATTAGTCAATGCACAATGCTCAGTGAGCAAATGTGTGGTTTGGGAATTGAATATCTCCTTCGTTAACCAGAAATGCTGTCACTTGTTAGCACACTCACAAGTCAAGTTGGGTCAGTTTGATTTATTCATCCTCATGGACCCTCAATAGGATACATAACATACACTATGACATCACACGAGGAGCATAAAAACCAGCAGAGCTTAGAAAGGAAATAGTTTGTGTAATGAACAGTTACGTCAAGAATAAACGAAAAAACTAGAGGGAGAAGTTGGCCATTTGATGGACTTCTATTGGAGTATACTGGCATCTCTTTGTGCTTCTTTCACATGCTGTCTTTTGTGTGAAATTCTTAAAGTGTAAAACCTTTGCCATTCTCATTTTTCTCATGTGTTCTGTCTGCTTCTGTTTGCCAGTCCTTGAATAGCAACTCTCAGTGCAGTATCGTAGGCAACTGGGCTTGTTTCGGAACTGTCTGAACTGAAACAAGTCCAGTTGCCTACGATACAGCACTTAGAATTACCATGACCTGGATGACTCAGAACCTACATCAACTTGAATAGTAACTCTGTTTTTTCCACTGACAGCAAGGAGATTGTTTGTTTTCTAATTAGCAGTCCACTGCCAAAGACCAAATCCAGGGCTGAATTTATCTAACTAACACGTCTGATACACCTCAATCTAAAACAGCATATTTGAACACCTGTCTACCTTTTCAATAGTGTTTACCTGTGGTTTTGCAGCCGACGGCACTGTCACGAAGACAGTGTTAGCAACGTGGCTACCAATAGCAGCCCGGCTACGGTCGAAAGCAAAAAAACAATCTCTGGAATCCAAATTTGAAACCTGGACCTCAGTAGTATTAAAAAGCAGAGTAAATCACTCTATTGTAATAATAAGTAGGCAAGTATTGAACCATCTTGAGTCCTGGTGGCGAAGGGGAACGCATCAGAGAGGGAACAGGCTTTGACACAACACCGGCATTCTCCACTGAGTTAATGCTTGTCTCTTCACTCTAGGTTTCAATCACTCTCCCTTTTCACCAGGTTATCCTTCTTTTGCAGTTCAGAGTTTCCTCAATTATTCCAGTTGTTTCATGGTTACCTGGGGATAGCAACCTGGGAAAACAATGCCTCTTCCTGTTTCGGTTGCACAATGGCATTGACCCGCTTCTTTCGTGCTGTGATTTGCCGCGGTTGGTTCATAAGGGACCAATCTTAACACGGCTGGTGCCTTTTTCCTACAGCTATTACACTGCAAACCGTATTAACTCTAGAATGAAACGTCAAATCAAATATGTTCTCTATTAACAGTTTAAGTAATGGTCCCAAATAACCACAATGCCCAGCGGTTGAAGGAATTTATAAAAAAAAAAAAAATTGAATAATATAAGATGTGTATATGTGACCCATTTGTAAAAAAGTTGACGCTTTTGTCCAAAGTGACCTACAGTAATTCATACACACATTCATACATTGATGGCAGTGGGTGCCATGCAAGGTGCTGACCAGCACGTCAGGAGCAGTTTGGGGTATCTTGCTCGAGGACACTTCGACATGCAGACCAGGGGAATCGAACCAGGCGACACACCTCATCTTCAGTACAGGAACAAATGAGCATGACCACGCATAGTTTTGAGAGAAAAACGCATTGTTTTTCATTTGATGTTAGCTTTGTGAAAAATGTGGTTCTTTATGGAAGACATGTTCGACAGAAAGAAAGTTGATTTGATTCACAAACAACACATTTTGATTCCTTATGGACGACAAACATGAGTTGTTCATGAGTCGTTTCCTAGCGTCAGGTGAATGAGGTGAACCACACTGCTTTAGAGAACCAATCCTGTCACCACATAATTCGGAAAGGTGTTCCCTCCTGATATATGTTTGATGATGTCAGAGGGAAATATGACAGCTACGCCAAAACAGCTCAGTCATTAACAGGGACTTCACGAAAAATAGAGCAACTGGGCACAAGTTCAGTTGGCTTTCACTGGTATGTTGGCTAATATGCATCTGAGGCTCGCAACAGACACCAAGCTTAAAAGATCCATCCCTCAGATGATATTACAAGAGGAGGATTTAGATGAAAGCTCTCATCAGACAGCAGCATTTTTTTTTCATTATTCTAAATAGGGCTCTTATGTGCTTAAGCATCCTTTGATAGTCATTGAAGGCTGCAATCAGTCTCCAATTATCACTCTTTACATCTCAATGAGGAAATCCAGCTGCATGGCAGGACGCGATGTTACAGCGGGAGGAGTAAAGTGTTTATGAGGAGAGGTGGATGATACTTAGAGACAGAATTACAGGGTGATTTCTAATCATCTGAACAAATCAAGTAAGGATTACTCTAAGCACATCACTTTAGGTCTCCACCTGCTCTTGTCCTCTGTTTACTGAAACTGGGACAGTGTTTGCTCCCTGTAGTGGTTTCTGAGTGTTGGCGTCGGCGTTTCTCTTTTGATGCTCGACTGAAAGCAAATAACACGAAGGCATTCAGAGAGCATCTATTGTGTAAGCGAGATTGAATTACGATTACAGACGCAATTTAATTATTTCTCTGAGCCAATAATGTTTCTATAACTTCTTTTTTTTCCAAAACTCCTTGGACAAAGACACGCGCTGTTTTTTTTTCGGGAAAGAAACATAAAACACACTTATCAGAGTTTCAGATACAATTTTACATCAAACCAATATTCAGTCTCGTCAATGCACTGCAGTGATTGTTCTGCCCGTCCTCAATCACCATTAAACCATTTTTTCTCCGTCCTTTTATCTACGCGATGCCCTCTCTCTCTCTCTCCATCCGTCTCTCTCTCTTTCTCTCTGTCTCCACCGCCTGCTTTGTCTTTTTCATTTTCTCTTTTCAGTGCAGTCAGTATTGAGCGGCCCACAGCATTTGGATGCAAGATGAACTTTGATAAGAGTTAATGAGAACGCACCATTGTACGGGGAGAGAATGGCTGGGGTTGCACTCGAGAGCCTCCTCACCAGGAAATGGACCATAAAGCACCGCAGACACCCACTCCTCCGGGTTTGGAGGAGGAGAAGACGAGTGGAGAGGGGAGTCAGAGAAAGATGATAGAACAGACCGGGGAAAAGATTGGCGTAAAGGAATGGAAGAAAAGTAAATAGGCACACATGAAGAGCCCAAGGTACAAATATAATCCAATAAAATAATCGGGTTTGTGTTGTTGGTAGAAAAAGCAAATGATGCTACTAGATGTAAAACATGATCAGATGCCCTCTACAATAGCCTAATGTGCAAGAGAACATAACATATCCTTCAAAGTGCCCTTCCAGCGGAGAAAAGGCGATAAAGTGCCACATTGACTGCCCCACATATTAGAAACTTTGTAGGCTTGTACATGTATATTCCTCTAAATGGTTCCCTTTGTGTTTTTATTACAGAGGAGTTTTAATCTGAGTCACACAATAAAACAATTCATAAAACTGGTGGCCCTCAGAAAGCCTGGATCTTCCTCTGAACATATTGACCGTATTTTATACGGTATACCTCAAATTTGATTGTATTGCGCTCAGCAACTGCTTTTTCTAACTGAAGTAAGATTGTAGATTTAAACTCCAAACAAAATCGAGCAACAGCAAACACTGTCTGGAAGAGTGAAAACACACTGAAATGGATATTGATATATAAAGATGAAGTCAAAGTCCACAATGTGCAGCTGCAGACGTTGTTATTGCTGGATGCGACAATGTAAATCATTTTTAAGAATGTTCAACTTCAAAATGTGCCTGCTGCCTTACAAATGTGAGTAAAGTGAACTGTTCCACCCGACAAAGTATACAGACCAACAAAGTCGGTGTGACAAAGTCCGGGATGGGCCTTGTGCATCTGTATGAGACGCACATGGAGAAAGCAGTGTCAGTATTCGATAATCAGGGATGAGAACATGTTGAGACAGAGGGGAAACAGAATAAAAACATCCAACCAGATAGGGCAGTGAGATGCTGATTTTCAGTCAGATGTAAAGTTATTTTTAAGTATTTTTAGTTATGAGCAGAATGTGAATAACAGATCTGATGCTATGACGTCTATGCATTATTTTGCAGATATATCCACTGAAGTTAGCATGCTTAACTGCTAGCCCCTGGACCATTCTGGCCCAAAGCTCCGGAGCTAGCAATGCAAACATTGACAACCCTGGTGCTCTGAGTTCCCCGTCCAGATGGCTGCTTGGCTAACTGAGCAAAATTTCTAACAGAAACTAAAAGCCCTTAGGGCAAGTGCTGGGCTTTGAAGCCCACTGTTGTAGCAGCCAAACTGTGTAATTACAATGTCATGTGATGCGCTAGGCTTTCTCCCATAAGTTAATTGTGAAAGAAGCTGCTGTGAACCAAGATTTTTTTTTTGAGTGTAACAACCCCAACAATATGTTGTTGTATCTTTCAAACTTGTTTAACTATAATTTGAGCCATTTGGTCCCCCAAAAATGTGGATAGTCTTGAAAAGCCGCAACATTGAATATTTAAACTCTTTTAAATTTAGCTGGTATAAAACAGGAAGCTAGGTTGACAGAAGACCCTGGAATTTGTATAGAGCAGCCACCCCCCTTTTTCTCCTTGTGAGTATGAATTCAACAGTTGGACGACTCTAACATACAGCACCTTTAACTTAATTGGTCTCACTTGTAAAAGAGATTATAATCTCAATGTGATTTGTGGGAAAATAAAAGTCATATACAATTAATATATATATATGTATTAATTGTATATGACTTTGTTACATGTGTTACAATTCTGTATTGTTTAAAAATTAACACACTGGTTTCGAGATGTAAACATAGTATGCAAAATTCCCATAGAGAACTTAAATATGTGACATGTATGTAAACAAAAGATTGAAATGAAAAGCTCCTTTAGAGGCTGTTAACCAGTGTGTCTTGATTTATTCATATTACTCAGTGCAGCACAGATCTACCCACCAATCCTCAAACAATTTCCACCATTTAGGTATGTTGCTATTTCCACTGATAACCAGGAGTAGCACAACTGATGTGCGTACAATTGGTTTTTATTTGCTTACCATTGTTCCCCTTTGGGTTGAATGTGTTTTTGGAGCTCAGCAAGGTTTTTCGTGTAATTGCCAAGAAGAGGGTCTTTTCTCTGTGCATCCTGTGAACGGCTACAGCATACAAAATTTATGGTGAGTGTGAGCTTATTTTCCTGTAAAGCACACAGTGTTGTACATTTTGGGTTTTTCTAATGTTCTAATGCTCCTAATTTGTTTTCATAAGGTCATGTCTTATAGCTGGCTGAGCAGCGTGAAAGATTCACTTTTCACAGTTCAATGCTTAAAACGCTATAAAGGATTTTTCTGAGAAGGAAATGAGAAAATAAAATGAAATGACTAGGAGGCTTATTTTCAGAATCCTCACAGACATGTCACATTTTGAGCCTAATAAAACAAAATGACAGTGTGCCTTGGAAGCCAGCCATCCTGGATCTTTTCTTGGCTTATTTGTGAAGAGAGATCCACACCTCTAATTCCCTGCCTTGACCACCTCCTGCTGCCTCTTGAGAACAGAAAACAAACAGAAAAGCAATGTTCCCAAAGATAGCTAACCGATGATTATGTTTTTTGGTTGCATCTCAAACACATTTTGAGAATGATTGTATTTTACACTGGCTGTTGCAGTGGTATAAAGCTTTCCCACCAAAGTTTGGCTCAGTAATGCAGACTGTTCTCTAAAGAAAAGAATCAGTTCAAGTAAATTGTTAAGACTGGATCTGAAACCACAATTCCCAATCGTCCCTCTCCTCAATCTCTGAAACTCAGATCTGCTCAAAGAGATCCAACGCTGTAAGAGAAACTTCTCATCCTTTTTGATGAAATAGCTTCCAGATAACTTTGACTCTAAAAGTATTGATTTTAGAGCAGTCTGCTCCTCAGAGCTACTTGACTTTCTGAGCTGTAGCCACTTTAAAAAGGCTTCATTTCATTTCTTAAATGTCCAGTATATAGGGTTACGGGAATGTGGATGAATGTACGGACAGAAATGGAATATAATATTCATAAATATGTTCTTATTATACAGTATAATCACCTGAAGCTAACATTGCATCTGCATTGAGTGATCACATGATGACAGCCGCAAGTACAGTGTGGGAACGCTTGCAAGACCGACTGAGGACACATTTGAGATCCGATCAGTCAGACAGATTTCTCCTGGACCAGACTGACTGTCTTAACCTGCACATCTTAGCAGCAGTGTCTGGTTCAATGGAAGCATTGAACTAGTAACTGCAATGTTCCCAGACTCCCTTACGAATCTGTTGCTTTTATGAGTTGTTGTTGTTGAATTCTTGTAAATTCAACATTAAATGCAAAACATTAGGATGTTTTTTTCCTTCTAGAAAGTGTTGCTTCTATGTCTAATATGTGTCTTACCTCCCAACATTTAGTTTTTTTTTTTTTTAGCAATTAATGGCAGAAAACAACATTTTACACCATAAACATGTCAAATTTTACAAATTCAGTAATCAGTATCCAATATAAGGCAACCGCTTTGACGTCCGTGGAGAAAGTCCCCCTTAGAAACTATGAACAACACATTCTTAACTATTTGGACCTTCTTGCAAATTCAGCAAGCGTTATACTCGAAGATAAAAAAAAATAAATAAATAAATAAATTGCATCCATTTGTTCCTGTGACGTACGGGTGTTACCTTAGAAGAAACCCTTTAACAGAGGGAGCATGTCCTGGTCCATGGACTCCTCCATGTTTCACCGCCATGTTTCCACAGTAGCCTGTCAGGGAGGCTGAGACGAGCAGTATGATGTTTCTGGCAATCTGTAGCTTTAATTCCTTAATTATATTCAACGCATTTTTTATTTTACATGTGAGTTCTAATTGTGGTGTTTTTAACCTCGACGGTTTCTTTAGCATTCATGAGCTGTGGTGTATTTTAGGTTGCGTTGTATAATGTCCTGCATATTTTGTTGTACTGCCAACAAAATTGACTCAGTGTATCGTGCAATGACAGTTAAATACACATCTCTTCACTCCTTTCATGGACCACATACTGAAGAGAAGACAAAAAAGGGATGCGGGGAGAAGGATTAGTCAGATGAACCAACAAAAGGAACATGAGAAAAATATTAATATAACAGGGGATAAAATGAAATCTGATTTGAGAGGCCCAGAGTGGATTATAAGATGTGAGTGAAAATAAGATATTAAAGACTAAATAATGTAAAGCAGTGGCAGCACTTGACAATAGAGGAGCCTCCGCCGATGAGCAGGGTCCCTAACCTAAGCAAGAGAAGAGGAGAGGAAGAGATCGGGAGGCAAGAGTGGAACATCTTGAGGAGGCTGCTGATAAATGAATAAATAAAGAGTTAAGAGGGGAGAGGGCTTCTCAAGGATGTCATATCTTAATTGAAAATGACAGCTTCAATTAAAAATGTAATCATTCTGTCCGTTTTCTAATTAAAAGCGAAACGACTGATAGTTTTGACTCATTAACTTCAAAGAGTGATGCAGCCTGACGGAGTGGGGGAAGTGTGTCATGTGCTGCATGGAGAGAGGAGCGAGCCGACGAGGAAGTGGTGCAGAGGATGAAGAGGGCCGATGTGGCGGGCGGGGGATAATCGGCTACAATGACACTGTGTTAGAGAGACCCTCGGTCAGTGGACAAGTGGTTTAATGATAATAACTAGGAAGAAGAGAAGAAGCGACTACTCAGTACTGTCATGAAGGTTGTTCGGCCTGACAAAATATAAGCAGAGAGCTCGCAGCAGTAAGTGACACTTTTTTTTTTTTTTTAAAGAGCAGCCTGCTCATCACTGCTGCTCTTCTTTGAACTAACAGCCAACGTTGATTTAATCTCCTAACAAGCTGAGGAGACCCACACACTGATCTGAGGCTCATTACCTGAGTCACTTATTTGATGCTATCATCAGGAGGAGGACATCTCAGGTCCAACCCAACTGTTGGGGATTATTTCACTGTCTGTGGGGATGACTGAACTGTCAAACGAGCTACAAGACAACACACACAACACATATTCAGACGACAGAAGCTCTTCACACATTTCACCCCCCCCCCGAAAAAAAGGGCTATTATTTAGCATTAGCTTTATGTTTAACCCGTCCTAGTGGGTAGCCAGCAGGATGAAATAAGTTTTAATTTGGTCATCTGTCGGCAGCACGAATGGAATTGGAAGGTGCTAACTACCAACATAGACCGCCACAATAACATCATGTACAAATTTAATTGTGTATAAATCTGTTTTGTTCTATCGTGTGGTAGAAATAAACTTACCACTACTTACTAGAGGTTTGCCACCGCCACAACTAAAGTAGAGAGACTGCTCCACAGATGCTTGTAGCGAGCAGTAAAGGCCCTGATACGCCGAACTGACATCAAAAAAGTACCTGCGGCGAAGGCTGACTGTTGTGTCGCTTCAAGTCTCCAGTGTCTTGGACAAAAGCTGCACTTGAACTTCATAAAATCTACAGCCGGTGGCCAACGAGCATGTGCTGTACGTTCTGTGCCTGCATGAAAGGAAATACCTCTCTACGGATACACAAACCATTGTTAGGAATAAGCAGCATTTTTTGACACCACTGCTTATAATCAATAATACGTCTGATAAAAAAAAGTAGCAAATGGCAGTGGTGAAGAGGCGGAGGAAAGAAATAAGAAATCATGAATACAACAGCCACAGGCTCAAGGGGCTTTCCCTCTTTTTCTATTTTTCTTTTCTTGCAGTGATCCGCTTACCTGAAGCTGAAGTGGTTTCTGTAGCTCACGAGCCGTGGCAGATTTTACATGCTCAATCAGCCAGAAAGCTGTAGACAAGGTCCGTCCAGTGCCAACATTGTGGGACACACCACAGCGACTAAAGGCATGTACACTCGCTGATGGCCCCGACAGTGCCTGACAGATGACCGTCAGCCTGGTGTGTCAGGGCCTTGATGTATGTTGAGGTGCGGGTTGGTATAGTGGACCAAACCCGATGAGGCATATGAAGGGGGAAACACAGTTTTTCATCTATAATCAGCACAAGTGTTTTTAATACATATTGTTGCATGATTTAAAATGATTTTTTTCCCTAATCATAGGCTGTTGAGGGGGACTTCTGTGTGTATGGATACACAGCAACTTTAACATTCATTTGCTGATATAAGTCCAGGATTAGCTACGTATTAGCTTTACCAACCTATAATCTCTACTATGTTCCCCAGCTAGTTGCTAACTTTGAGCCATTTAGGGACACGCAACAGCTGCCTGCTGCTGATGGAAATGACACTAATGAGAGCGGTGGGAACGAACCAATACAGAAAAAGTTGTGGGCGGAAAAATTTGTAAAGAGCATTACTGATGTCAGTCAGGCTTATACAGGATGTAATAATTTCCTATTTAAAAATATTAATCTGAATATGGAAGAAACACCGTAGTATTGACGCACACACACACACACACACACACACATACACACACACAACACAAAACTTTGTGTCTAAGCGGTTTTGCATCAGTCTTGTCTGTCTCACACAGTCGGACGTGTGCTGAGACACTTCGATTGCCATGAAAAGGTGTGTTATCAGACAAAGATGCACCGTGTGTCTCTCTCTGTTTCATTCCCTTTGATTTCTCAGCCCTAATACCTCGAACAGCCACCTCTTTATCACATATAAAAGCAACATATTGATTTTTTTTTACTTTGCCCTGTAAAAATCCATCAGAGAGCAACAGAGAGGAAAAACAATACAATAAGCAAAATGCGTTTTTCACACGGAACGTCTTCATATTCATAAACAAACCTCGACAGAAGTACGATTTTGGATCAGTGCCACTAAAAGTTTCACTCTGCTTCATTTGTAAAACTTTACTCATTCGAGGAAGCTCTCTGAACTCGTTTGCTCTATTTTATGATCCTTTCTTGCTTCGCATACATTCAGTTACAAACCACAAACACATTTGTCTGTTACTTGATGCTGAGCAGCTCCGGAGCAACAGAGGAGAGAGGTGGGCGGTGTAAATAGTCTTGTTCACTTCGCCAATGTGACATGTTTGGCTGTCTTATAGCGTTTCCAACACTTGGAGTGACGTAACCTTCTTTGCACTGTAAGCAAAACCATTTTTTTTGGACTGATCTCGATACACAGAGACTGGAGGCTTGTTCGTTTTTAGTGCTCAGAAACGTTTGAGTAACTCTTGCAGCTCATTGGCTGACATGGATCTATTCTGTACCAATGTGCATTAAAATTGCAAATAATATGTTAAATCAGTAAATACTATTGCAAACTCAGCGATTTACTGGCAAACTGACAACATTTGCATAGAAAGAAAGGAGTAACTAGATGTATTACCTAATTTACAAGGTGGCTTAATTGATTAAGAATTTCTCTTGTTTCACAAAGTTTGTAGAGTCTTCCCTGAAAAACTCAGAAAGCTATGTGATTGTTTAAGGGAGTCTGGTACTGATGCAGCCACCTCAAGTTACCACATATGCAGGTTTTAATTTTCATTAAATTAACATACCTGTATACAGATACACAATGTTCTGCCAGTCAGAGGATTTCAACACACTAAAATCACAAACAACCTTTTGTGGCCACGGTTAAAACTGTGTTTTTTTTTGTGGAATAATCCAAAGCTTGAAAAATTATAACACTGAGGTTATCGTTAAGCTCTGTTGCACATATAAGTTAAAGTGGAAAAACTTCTTCCCACGCCAGCAGCTGTTCTCATCTCCCTCCGACAACAACCTCGTTTACCCTCCATGCTGGCTGTTAGGGGAGGGTTGGCTCTGGCCTTCACTTTACCGCACACATTTTCCCGTCCAGACTTCGTACTGCGTTAACCTCACAAGCTTGCTTCTCTAACTATCAAAGTCCATCCGCTCTTAACGTACCCTCTGGTCAGCTTGTCTGTACTTTACTTACAACACTACTCTGAGTGTCTTGCTTGCATGAATTTGACGCATATGATGTTGACCTCACTCAAAGACCACAATATCACGTATACACCGCCCACACACATCCACACAGGCTGCGGCGCTGTTAGACAAAATATGGTGCTATATAGCAGGAAAACGTCTGACACGATTCTAAATTATTGCCTGAAATTGAACCTGATGGGCGATCATTCACAACAAATGCAGGGAACATGTCATTAAACGATTAGCGTGCATAATGTTGCTACATAAGATAAGCAGAAAACAAGGCTGGACGGACCTTCATCTGCCCTGACACACAAACAACTTCAGAGAACGAGAGAGAGCGGAAACAGAATAACTATAATAGCCAGCAATTATCTGGTTAAGTGCCAGTTGCAGGCCAGAGAAAATCACCAGAAACGAGATGCTAAACAGTCATTGAGTCCATCATCTATTTATTCTTCTCTCTACAGCACAAGTAGAGTGGAGCCTAACCTGCCCTGCAGCCAACATCAGCTTCAGTTTGTGCTTTGCAGAGTATCTCAGAGGATGAAAATCAAAGTTTGGCGTAGATAGTTGGTTACAGACTTGATAATGGTATTTGTCTGATTAAGGCAACTATAACCAACATTTTCTAAATTACAGTCTCTTCAGCTTCTTATTGTAGTTGAAGCAGGCAGCTGTTTTCAGTATAAAAGCTCTAAAATCCCACTTGAATTACCTGCATGGAGGTTGCATATTCTTCTGCATGGCGCCCCACTTTCTTTCCACCATTTGACGTCATGCTTCATATTTCCATCTCAGTAATTGTTATTCTTCTCTATTATAGGACCCACAGGGGGTTGTTGGATTCAAATGCTCATCGAGACATGCCTCGACCTGGAGTCTCCATCCCTGGCTTCCTGGATGCTCCTAGATTTCAAAGACTCTGCTCAACCTCACCATCCGTCAAACACCACCCACATTTTATATATCTCTAATCTTTGAGCCATTTCAAATAAAACTGCTTTTATGCTGTACAATTATGTGGTCTTTGTGAATGAAGTCTCGGGGATCAGGCTGGGGAGGAACCCAGGAGGGAAACAGATGTCCGGGAACACAGGTTACAAAATAAAACAGGAAATGAACAAACCATAAAATCCAAACCATCGCAGGGAGAGCAAATAGAAATGGTGTCAGGCTGCCAGTCAGTCTTCATTTTCCCAGGAGACTTCATGCCTGGTGGCAAAATAGAATAGTGAAAGCTAGATCCGATATAAATGCAGATGCTGTCATTATTCTACAGTCATTAAATTGAGCATTCAACGTTTCTATGGCCTGTTTAAGTACCCGTCATTGCTCTCAGCTAAAATTGGGTGAATTGTCTGGAGCAGCTTATATTTTCAGGTCCTACCCCACTGCAGTTAACACCAGAATCTTTTCTTTTTCATTGTACTTTTGCAAAATAGTGTGCACATTATATGTATGTCAGCTCTATCTAGATTCTGGAGTGGACGTGTCGGTACACAGTACATAATAAAATTACATTTCAGCAGAAAGGTGTTCTGTTGCACAGCTATGTAATTCCGTAGCATCTGGAAAGACATACATGAGGGCAAATTACCTTGCAAACGTGCCTCCTAATCTTTCTAATCCGACTCATTTGTCATGTTTCGTCTGCAATGTTTTGTTCTTGACTGGGTTTTTCGTATATTTTTCAGCGCTCTGATTTCTGTCAGCCTCTCTGGCTGACGCAGAAACGTCTGGTTAGTTAAGAGGTTTTTTTTTTTGTTCGTCACAGCTGGGCAGTCTGAGTGAACATGGCTATCCCTGACGCTGAAAGATAGGCCGCGGGGGATGATGAATGGGGCTGCTTGAGAATGCAACTGAGTCCAACCACATCCTCCATTGTGTCTGTCTCAATAAACGAGGGTGGAAAGTGGCACTAATGCAACGTTAGCCGAGTTTTACACCCTCACTATCTCTGAACATAATTGAATCCTCCGCCTAATTGTTCATCAGTGACTGGCCAATGGAAGTTGGATTTTCCTCTGAGGAAACCTGCACTGCTCCTCGCTTTCTTTGTTCAGTACATCACAATTTTGGATATGGTGTACAGTCGGTGTGTGTGTTCTGTATCCGAGAGATGCTCCAGGGAGAGAGGGCCTCATCCAAAACTGAGATCAAACTGGATGGATGGGACACTGTTGTCTCGCATTCAAGTCCCCAGGATCAAAAACCAAATCCTAACAACAAAAACACGTTCTAATTCTGTGTTTTGCCGGACTGTAGACAAAGCAGAAGTAAGTTCTGACTCCAAGGTTCCTCTATTAAATCCAGATTTTGAAACTGCAACACATTTCAAACTGAAACTAAATCAAACGTCCCGATTATAATGTATATATCTTTCCACATTCTTGGATGATAAAAGATACAGTAGTGCTAAAGGATGTTTTTTATTGACCAAGAGAGTCTGTTAAGTGTAATAGCTGAGTGCCGGCAGCAAAGCAGAGTGAATGAGATGCCAGTTAAAGTTTTGTGAAATGTGAAGCTGGCCGCAGGCTCTTATCATCAGCCCGGCCAAATCACACTGCTGCCACAGTTACCTAATGCTCGGGAAAGGGGGAAATCTCACCACCTGGGCACTGTCACACTGATGGAGCCCTTCCTGATTTATTCACCACCGATCACACACACAGGTATCTGCGCACACACACAAACAGGGCAGGTACGCGCGTGCGTCCACCCTCGCGTAAAAAACACAATGCAGGCGCGCTGGCTCAGACCTGGACTGTAGCTCTCTGTCCAATTGAGTTTGCAGGTCCAGTAGCAGAACATAATGAGGTTTTCACACTAAGACACTCCAGCTCGAGAGAGTGGCGGGGGAGGACGGCGTGAGGGGGGAGTCAGTGGGTGTGACACGGTGAAGGGGAAGGAAAAGAGAAAAGGCACTCAATGATAATGTATGAGCTGTCTGTAGTGCTCTATGGTGGGGGGAAAAGAGCGCAGTGACGCATTCAAAAAGAAGATTATCATGTCAAGATACAATGATAACTCAGTGAACACCGATTCTCATTGGGTGGTGGTGAATACTCAAAAGTTGCTAAACAGAAGAGGACGGTGTGTGTGGGCCATGTTCTCTTATAAAGTAACCAAGTTTAGTCGAAACCTGTCTAAGAATTGATGTTAATTTACCACGTCTATACACAGCAAAATGTGTAAACAAGCATACAGCAGCTACACACAGTAGGCGATTTGAGGGGGGACGCCATCCACCGGCCAGACTCCCTCCAGCCCTCGTGGAACAGGAAACTCACAGATCGATTGCAAGTGTTGTTTATGAGTCATGTGACACTACCTTGTCAATCAAATGTCTGTGTCGCATGAAGAATTGTGATTCGAGACACAGGCAAGAGACGAGTTGAGAGGAGAACAGTCAGAGAAAATGGAAAGCGAAAGCAGTTTTTAATGAAAGGTGGACGCCTGCGTGTTCGTTTTTTACCGAGGGCAGTTCAAAATCTGTGTGACTCATACCTGAGACAGTAAAGAATATGAAAAGTAGAAGGCGAATTGCCACTGCAAACACACCCACTCAAATTCAGGAAACTCAGTAAAGAAAATGTTTTCTATGGAACTGAATCGTAGCGCATGTTAGAAATGACCTTGGACCTTGGCTTGAGGAAATTATTTCTAACTGGACCTCCTTGGATTAAATCTTCAGTCTCCTAATCCCACCAAAGTGTCGGTTTCACGCTGTTTCAAATTAGCAAATGGCCAACTGGATACATGGTAGCTTGACCCAGCCTTGTGCAGTTTGTCTCATATCCAGATTAGAACAGTTTAGGTTTGTGTAAGATTGGGTAAGATTGGTTGGACCAGGGAAAGAGACCACATCTCTCTCTCCAGAAAAGCCTTATGCACTTTTAGCCTGTTACCAAAGGAAAAAATGGGCTGTCAAGAGCACTTTGTGTGTGAGTGTTAGTGCCGGCAAGTTTACAGGGTCATCGGGTGGGGACCCCTTCAGTAGATTGTGTTACACTGAAATGGCCTTCTACTTGCCTGATATTGTTGAGTCAGACTCAGACACAGATTACTTGCTCAGATTGTGTTTACTTTGTCATTTTTCTTTTCGGCCATGGATTAGTATGGCCATGATCAGCTCCGTCAGCCGTGATGCGACCGTAATGCTGCAGAAGGAATCTGGGGGTTACTTGTTTAATATGGATCCCACTGTTTTTTTGCAAGACCCACCCAACCGCACCTCTGATTGGTTGCCTTCGTTGGTTATGTTCCTTACTCTTGAGTTGATATAAGACATTTCCTCGGTCACTATTCTCTCTAATGTCTTCACTTCTGTCGTGATGGCCCTGGATCTCCATCTCCCGGCCGTCCAAAATCTCCCTGATAGTGGGGTAGGCACCAACGCTCCCCGGTGCTGCTCTGGTCTGAGTCTGCGAGGCTAATAGAGCTAGCATGCCGCTACCGTATGTACATGTAGTAATTACAGGTTGCCTTCAGGAAACTCAGTAAATAAAAGAAATTGAGGTAGAGCAGCCTGTCAATGGTTGCTGGTTCTGTGTACGAAGTAGTTTCGAGTCGCTGCCAGAAAAAAGCGAACGGGGGGTGTTGACATTAAAATGATTAGGAAGCTGTTATTTCAAGGTGAAAGAGCTACATATAGTTGTTTTGAAAAGCAAGTATGGTTAGTGGTAAATACAGCACATCAGGAAGCAACGCACACCTTCTGTTTCTCTATTTTTCTTGAGTGAGCTCTATGGTTTTTCTTTATATTAGCATTTTGTTATTTTGTCTTTTTGTTTTTACCACAATGGATGTAAACTAGAAAATCTGTAATAAATTGGATGCGTTTTGGAGTCTGTGATAAACAAATATCCCTGCGCTATCAGAAGCTCGTACTGAGCTCGACACTTTTGATATCTTATTTTCAGGCTCTCTCTTTTGCCAATTTGCATTTCAATCTTTATGAGAATTCAGCTGTGACTTGGCTTTGAATTACTCTGCCTCTGAATGCAGCAGCAGCAGTTAGTGGCTACACTATGAATGAGGACAAGGATTTTGGTTATCAGTCTAGTACTGACTCCTCAAGATCCATCACACATCCAGCAGAACTACAACCTGTTTTTCTATACTTGAGTTTCCATGCAGGAAAATGTGTTCACGTTTTCCGGAGGGCCTATATAACCAGCCAGTTTTTCTATCTTATTTTCAGTCATTACTGGCTGACTGCTGAACCTCAGCATGGATGCCTGCCTCCTCATGAGAGTTCATCAACAATATATAGCCCACAGCCGGGTATATGCTTTGCTATGTGGTCAATTTGTCAGTTGGCTAAGCACAGCTTGAGTACGTCAGCTAAAACAAACCGCTTTCTGCAGTCCTATTGCCTACAGTTTCAACTTAAATGCATTAGTATATTACAAGAATACCTCTTTGGGAAATAATAGAGCAGTACTTAGTAGTTAATTAGCTATGTTTGTTGATACCTTTGTTAGGAAATAACAGAACTACAATAATATTCTGTTAATTTCCATAACTGCTTGTGCTTCAGCTAAGCTCCTGTACATCAGCTTCGGTTTGTTTTTTTCTCCTGCGCTCAGAGCTCCTCCATTTCCCCCTCATTATTTCCCCCTGTTGTAGTGTGTCCATATTTGCTCTGTTCCCTCTACTTTTAAAGTCATTCCAACTGCTTCCTCAGCCTGCGGGCTACTTTTCTTTCTCGTTGCTTCTGCCCTCCCCCTCAGCCCTTTCAGTGTAGGTGAGTCAGTCAGCTGGGCTGCATCAAGGCGGGTTCTGCTCCACTACCTCTTCCTCTTCCCCCACTGGCCCTCCCTCCCTCCCTCACCCTCCTCGCCTCTCTGCCGTTTCCCTTTTTAATATCTCTGATAGCTGACAGTGAACCTGAATGCACCTCGACTAGAAAGTTGCACAGCGCAGTCTAGGAAGTTATAAATAGTGGGTACATCCATGCCTTGTACAGATTTAACACAGAACTGTCTGTACATGTTCTCAATAACCAGGCTCAGCTGGAAATATAAAGCGAAAGAGAAGTCATAATCTCACCTAAATGAGTTTTTCTCTTCCTGCTTCAACATTATCTGGGTGTTTCTACTGTGGATTTTCACTGAGATGATGCCACACACAAACAGCAGCTTTTCTGTCTGTCAGTGGTTAACAGTGGGTGATTTAATTTAATTGCCCATCCTGCTCAGCACATTATATCTGGCAATGTGAGGGTCTTACCGATCCAGTCATCAGGGCCGATAATGTCAAACATGTCTGATATTTATGATTGAACAAGGGTACTTTCAATCAACAATCTATGAGTGAGGCATCCTGGAGCAGCTAGCCGTATTGCTAAGCAGCAGTTAACATTCCAGCCCTTTTGGCTAACATTAGCTAGCATACAACTGTTGACAGAAACTTGAAATCTCACTTCCAGTTCTTGGTGAGGAATAGATAACCTGTGTTGACCACATCACCTCACTCATTCAGAGTAAGCTAACCTTCTGCTTTTGTTTATTTTAGTTGTTTTTTTCCACTACAGCACGTTACTACAGTGAGCTGTTGCACCACACTCATCTCCGTGTTGTTTATATCTGCTTCCCCACGACATCACATGAGAAAGATGTTGTGTACAGCTTCAGTTTGCTGAGAGCCGAAGCCACGTCGTCACTATTCCACAGAACATCGTTCGCTTTTTATTCAAATTTTGTTAATGTTGAACGTGTTGGCGACCAGATTGCTCCAAATTTAAAATTGCGCTTCCTTGGGTCCTCAGTAGCAAACCTGGCGAGTGTGAAGTACATCGGATAAATGGCCGTTTATAGCTCGATAAATGTATCATCAGCTCTTCCAATAGGCCCATGCTGGGCTGCTGTGACTAGACTGGCATCTTAAGCCTTTCTTGTTGATACTATACAGCATATTACAAGAATATAGGCATTCAACCACGAATGCTCAGTCTCCCCATTTAGTCAGAGCTCATAAGAAAATCATACTGCGATTGTATCCTCATGTTCTTGCTTCAAGCCATACATATTACATCAAAGAGAAAATACTGACGAAAGACACACCTCATCATTTACCAAATACATCTGAGCTGAGACGACCACACAAGGCAATGGGAGCACTTAGTTTCAACCTGTGTTTAAAGGGAATGTCCATGAAATATTATCTTTTTATGTAAAAATCGCATGTTTGCCAAAATGTATCTATCTAGGCTCAAATATTTCATTGACTCTCATGAAAGCTTAGTTTACGTTTTGACACTTAAACACAATATCTAATCTAATTCTACCCATCAGCATTACAATCAAAATGTTTTTTTTATATTTTATTATAAAACAAACAAACTATTCCTCACATTCTATTTGTAACTCAATGCTGTCGTATCTGTTTCAGTCTGATGGCTAATTTAGCCCTTTGTTGCACTATTGAGAGCGCAGTAATCCAAGGGTTAACAGTTTATTAATGCAATTGTGCCTGCGTTAAGTGTAGTGTGAAAAGAGGTAATAATCATTTTAGAGTTGAGTAAGATTAAAGTTTGGCTTGCAGCCAGTCTTACTCTGTGTTGGTTGTTAAAGAAGCTAATTAAACCCACATGAAAGCCTCTCCTCAGGAGCCAGAAAGATTAAACACCCCCAGGTGTATTCTCTCTTCAACTGCAGCACAACAAAAAACGGAGCACCGATTAGACGGCATGTGTACGGAGCGATTCTGCTGGGTGAGTTTTCAGTTGCGGCATTAATCATAATCAAGATCTCACTGATGGAAATAAGAGAGTAATATGCAATATTAGTGATACAACTGGAGATTCAGTTTCTGTTTACATGTTGCTCATCTTTTTAACATAGTTTAGCGAGGAGATTAAGTCACTGTTTGTCTGTTTCCATCTTATTATGGCATATTAGTCAATCAAATATACTGCAGTGAGACAGCAAATGTTGTACGCTAATCCACTTGTCTCCCAATTAACATAATCACACTGGACACTCTTAATGTGTGTGTGCATACATGCTATTATATACATGTTAGTCTCAAAATGATTTATTTTATTATTTATGTCAAAACAATGTGACAGATGCTCATCATGATTTCCCAGAGCCCAAAGTAACGTCTTCAAATTCCTTCTTTTGACCAACCAACAGAAGTAATTTTCATGCATGAATAACAAAGACTAGAAGATAATCCTTAGAGTTTAGGAGGTGGAACCAACAACTGGTCGACATTGCTGCTTGAAAAACGAATAAAAATTGATGAATCAATGGTAAAACTGGAAGAAAGTGTCCAACCGAAAAAAAAAAAAATCACCCCACCCCCTCCCTTCAGGGCACTCCTCCATGAACGTGCACTCCGTTACTACTCGGATTGATTCATAGGTCTCACTGGCCAGCAGGGGGAGCTCTCTTAGCTTTTCCCCTCCAGAATCATTAAAACACATGTAAAATGTACCTCAGTCCAAACATGCTGCCTAGAACGACCGTCACTCCTTGCAGCTGTAGGTGTGTGCTTTGTGCTAACTTGGTCTGCCTGGCTCAGGTGCTGTGTGCTTTGTGCTACTGAGTTAGCAGCTAAACAACAGTCTGTCACTAACACTGCTGCTCAGTCATTCTTTGGGTCAGGGTGTGTGCTCAGTGCTACTGAGTTCACTAGCTGCTGAACAACAGGCTAAGAGATGGTGAGACAATCGCAACAGCAACAATTACTGGATTTTTCCATTTATATTTGTCAGAGCATTTAATTTATTAATTACTGGCAGAGAGATTTTCTACAAAAAAAACATAAAACGCTTCTAGAGCAACTTACCTTCATGAATACATAAATGACACGTCAAAAACACGTCAGGTCTCTTTTTTCTCTCTCTGTAAGTGTGTGCATGTATCATTTACTTTCTATGTGTATATAGTCTATTATATAGATTTTGCACATCATCCGTGTGAAGTGGAGCTTGTGCACAGCTGTTTTCTTCAGGTTCCTGCGAGTGCATTAAGATACAGACACACTTGCACACACTCCGGCAGCTTTCTCCTCGCCTGGCTGGAATTTGTAAGCCCTGAGCTCCAGCCAAGCTCCTGTTGCTGAGGGGAAACCAGCTGCACACTCGCCCAATCCTCCTGCCAGTTCTCCTGCTCATGGAACAGCTCACTGCACCCCTGTCCACCCCTGCCAAAGGGAAACATTTGGTACATCCCATCGGTGCTTCTCTAGCTGGTTTGTTACTGACTCAGTAGTATCACAGCAGTCAGCCCAAACGGCAGCCTGAATACACACACACACACGCACACCCACAGCAGGAGCGAGGACGTAAAAAAGAGTGAGTTGCAAGAGAGAAGCGAAGAAAATCCTCAGCGAGCATCTCTTCTCTCAGTCTCCTGGTTGTTTGGCATCCCTGATATGACCCTGTTCAGCCCCAGATGTGAGTATACAGGGATTTTATCCCTGCGTGTGTGTTCATGCATGTGTTAGTGGATGTTTGCATGCAGCACTGTGTTTCTGAAAGACAACATTTTCCACTGTGCCTCTCATTTCTTCTGCCCCCCCCCCCCCCCCCCCCCCCCCCCATCCTCTGCCTTTCCCTCTACAAGCCTTTCTCCTCATAGACTCAGCCTGTGTTTGCTCGTCTGAATCCCAGGTTCCCTCTCACTTTTGCCTTATGGCAGTTTTTTTTCTGGCTCTCTCCCTACCTACACATTGATCCAGTCAGATGATGGCTTGGGAACAGATCTGTGAGCTGTTTGAGATTATGACGTAAACATTAAGCATTAAAAGGTGTTTCTGGCGTGTGTTAGAATAATATATTTTTTTATGCTCAAAGCTCAACTTGTCTCTCCCATCAGCAAGGTCAGCTTATGAGACGGAAATGGAAGTCTTAAATATGCTGTAGTCCTGCAGTCTGGTAACGGACTAAAGCATATGTTTTGTTTTTCTTTGTCTTCGGCTGTGGAATGAGTCGTGCATCGCTTTTGTGAACAGTTCCCAGTCAGGGCACTTTAACAGGCTGGCAGGCAGAGCGGCTACACCTCCTCACAACTTCCACACTACTTTAAAAACAGCACTCCACTCACGAAGCTGCACGTCTGCTGGGAAAGTAGAAGATCTCAATCCAGACCGTGAAAGCAAAACTCATCTCAGGCTCTCTCTGTGAGGTGGGATCCTCTCAGGGTGTATAACTCAGATCATGTATAGTCATGGTAGTGCTGTTTCTACTCGCTTTAGCTCACCCCCCCTTTTTACTGAGGTGGTGTATAGATTTAGTCTGTCCAACATGACATCAGTTCCCTATATTTTCTATCTGCTTTCTTTATTTGTTAGTGTTATGATCCATGTTTATGTTGACAGCGATGCCAGAGATTACACACAAGAGTGCAAACTAAAGCTTCATGGTCACCGCTTGGCTCCGAGTGTGACCCGAAGGTCAGTAGCAGCGCAGCAAATGAAGACGATACATGACAGAGTGCAGAGTCTGTCAGCAAGATTCATGCACGCTGTGCTACTATATCCGCATTTGACAAACTATCCTCTCTCCAAATGTAGGGTGCCAGACCACGGCCTGATTAATAAACTCTG
Organism: Diplodus puntazzo; assembly: GCA_963678695.2. Taxonomy (NCBI): domain Eukaryota; kingdom Metazoa; phylum Chordata; class Actinopteri; order Spariformes; family Sparidae; genus Diplodus; species Diplodus puntazzo. The sequence goes on along the minus strand of OZ023155.1, from coordinate 13,583,910 downwards.
CGACAAGTGATGTTAAAAAGATGTGTGCGTATCAAAATGAAAACAAGCTAAATGTGTCCTCTTTTCGACTCGAGAACCCGTTTGCCCAGCAAGCTGCAAACAGGAAGTGGGACAACGGACCCCATATGATCCAATTAGTCACAGCTTTAAAGCCAGAGCACAAGTGAAACAACCTTTGTTTCATATGAAGAGCAAGTAAGACTCAGGTGAAGAAATGTATCCGGCACAATCAACTAAAAATAGTGTCATTTTGCACTTATTCTGCTGCATTATAGCAAAAAAAAAAAAATCCTTTTTGTCTTGACAACTTTGTTCTCGGCTAAGATATAAAAGGCCTATAGCTTTTAACAGCATCCTGACCAATTAGATTTAGATAAGAGGTAGTCATAAAGGGACATATTTTCCACCAAGGTATGAAACAGTTTCTTAAATCTGCCACAGCCAGTTAAAGTGAAATCAATTTTGCAGCCCCTGTTGTCCTAGTTAAAATGATTGTCGCAAAGGCGCTCTGTCATAATTGCACAATTGTCTTTTTGTGTGGAAAGATGTGTGAGTGCTAAATATTCTTAGACTGACACGCCACCGAAAATAGACGTGTCACTCATCAGCACAAGTATTTCTGTTCGGTTCGGAAATTAGTTGTTTGACTCAGACATTAATTGAAAAATATCTAAAAAAAACAAAACAAAACAAAACAAAAAACAACAAAACTAGCGGCTCAGCCCCATTGCGCGGCAAATTACCAAAGCGGGGGGAAAGAAAATGATGACAGCAGACAAAAAAATGTAGTGATGGTTTTATCTGATCATCTCCCGCACATCAGTGGCTTCAAAGTGCACAGATTAATACAACATAAATTATATTTTCTGATACGTGTTACTGTGTTAGCTATTCAAGGCAAATTATGTTGGCCCTTTTCCAAACTGCAGGAACGTGTGCGTGTGTGTTTTGCACGTGTGGTTGTGCACGAGCCTCTTGCCAAAAAGTCTGTGAACATAAATTACATGCAGTGCACAAAGCTTTCTGCAGAGTCTGACAGTCTCAGTGTTTATTCTTGAGTTTTACTGTTGCATACATGAATCACCTGAAGCCTGACTATGAGTAAAAGAGAATTAGTGAGCTACTTAACAGACCCCTGCAGTGAAGATGTCTCTTTAGTGTAGACAGGGGAGGTGAAAGTGCAGATTCATACAGAGGAGCTTTCCTGCAGCTGGTGGGGAGTTCAAGGACACTTCAGCAGGATGGATGCTGACTGACTGGGGTCTTCAAAGGCCGTCCGGTCAGCCGAAGCACTCAGTCCTCTCCGGCCTCCTGTGGAGACTCTGAATAATTTAGAGTAAGAAAGGCTTTTGCACGTTGTTACCGTGTTGTTTTGTTTCCAGGTAGTGTGATTAAGCCGGCTCTCACTTTGGCTCGGTATGAAGCGACGCTCTGGCACCCGGCCTGACATCCGCTGATACAAAGCGCAGTGACAGACTGTAGACCGAGGCAGAGGCTGAGGCTTTACAACTCATTATGGCTGATTGCATGTGACCTTGATGTGTCCTCTGGTGGCCCTCGCTTCTATTTTACAAACATACTATTTGTTAGATTGTACTGCTGTTTGTTTTCTGTGCGATCTATCTCTGCTATTTTTAGCTGGAGTCTCTTGGGCTTGTCCCTGATTCAGCTGGTCTGTAATGAGAATCATGAAACACATCCCATGACAATGATACTATCACCATTCATGCAATTTTGAGATATGCAAAATTGCCTGTAATGCATCCAAACATCTGTGTTACTAAAGAGGAAAACAAACCACTGGAACTCCAAAATAATCAGAAATAAAACGGTTGAGAACAAATGCGTTACGCTCTTCCTGTCGTTTTCACGTGGCGTTATGGACAGCTGAGAGGAAACAATGTACAAGTGTACAAAGCTGAGCTGTTTCAACACATATAGAACGAAAACATTTTATCATACCTTTGAAAAACAATCAATGTTGGAGCCAAATGCCTTTTCCCTTCCTTTTCAGCTTAACAAACACAGCATGAAAAGAGGGATTTTTGGCAGTAAGCGGTCGTGGAAATTCAGATTAGGAATCTGTTTTCTCATGCAGTGAAAGATCACAATTTAAAAAATGTGGTAGAACGAAAAGCCTTATTTTTAAAAAGGAACCAATGACAACAAAAGATCATATATAGGTAGAAACACTTTAATACCGCCATTTAGATTTTAAATAAGCATTAAACATAATAAATGTATAACACGTTTTAACAAAGTTGTCACAAAGTCCTCACAGGCAACTTGGCAGCCATCTTGACAACGCCCTGGGCATTTATCTCAGGCGAACAAGACTAGGCCTCTATCTTGATGAATGGGAAAACGTTGAGATCTTCACTTTTAATGGTCACCTGGACATAAAATAATAATAAAAGTTTAAAAAGTTAATTTTGTGACGCCAACTTCTTTTACAGCTCAATCCAGAGTGGAGACCCCAAAGGGATTCGATGTCAATGTCAGCTTGCTTTGTAATCCCTCTCTCTCCCCCTTCCTCCACGCTTATTCACCAAATCGGTTGAAGCTGTCGTGAATATCGACTGTGCGCTTCCATCGATGCAACAACGCGACCGGCTGACATCTTTCCTGGTCTGGCTGCTATAAAGCATGCTATTGGCTTTTTTCAGGGAAGGAATATCTGCGGAATATCCGACATAAGGCCACCATCTCTGGCGTCGCAGACTTTTCTATTCAAAATGCTTTGAGTGGTGTGTCTCCTCTCCGGTTGTAAGCAGATGTGTTTAATTAATTTATTCATCAGAAACAGCTCCAATAATATGACATATATCTTCATGGGAGAAGATTAAGGAATTTTTAAAGAAATACTGCATATTAACCTTTGCATACAGCTGCATTGTTATAAACCATTTCTGAATTGTTAATGAAGGGATAATAAATGCCATATAAGAGGGTTAAAGTAAAAATATAAATAATGGGTAGGGGAAAATTAATAATTGCCCTACAGCGGCAAACATTAATCACCATTATCATCACTTTCATCATCGACACTGTCAACACAGTTACTGAGCATGATGTTGGTTATCACCACAGACGCGTGCCTGAAATGATCTTTATATAGGTCTCAGTGTTTAAGTAGCCGAGTGGGGGAAAAGAAAGAGCAGCCCAGAGTTTGCAGTAACGGTGGAGAAAGCCTACAACAAAGAAGCAGATTTCACCGTACCGATTTTGTTAACCAAATAGCGGTCTGACTGCCTCCTGAGGTTTTGCTCCTGTGGAGCGAGACAACTGTGCTCAGCAGCCTCCTCCACCCTCTTCCTGTGTAATGGCTCCTTCACGCAGTCAATCATGCAGTTGTCACGTTGCTCAGCAAACACATCATAAAACTCAGTTTTGTTTCCTTCTGCCCTACAATCACTTCAGCACCAATCTGTGTAGATGAGGAACTGTCCAGTCTGTTATTAGAGATTATTTGCCTCATCATGTTTCAGTCTTTTGTCAGCTCAGATAAACTTTCATACACCGGGTATATGAAATGTGTGGCCTTTTAGTGTTTTTATCTTAGATACAACGACGTGAAAAATATAAATCTTTGATATTTGATACAACATGGCAAAATTGTCACAACATTGAGGGCATAGAATGGTAGATTTTTATAAAAATAAATATAACAAAGCTCATGTAGTGTGTGTGAAGCACAAGATAGATAGATAAATAACTTTATTAATCCAGCTATGCTGCACTACGAGTGTGTCCACTCCACAAAAAAAGCATATGATACTGTGAATATGAGAATTGAAACCATTTCAAGTATTCAGAATCTATTGTATTAATATTTCGATACGTTTGTCAGCACTATGGCCTATCCACTAGAGGTGTCCTGACAAATCTAGTGATAAGAGTGGATTTACAGAAACATTTGTAATGATATGACGTTTTAATAAATTGAGCCAAATACTGGTCTTAGATGCTTCATTACAACTTTCAGAAGTAGCTTAAGACTGTTGTACCTGAACAATGATAATATCTTATAAGTCAGATTATGCTCATTGCCAGGTTCATATTGTATTCTGGGTTACTATTAGAATACGTTTACATGCTTTAATGCTCAAAAAACACATCAGGTTTGTCATAGCGTGCTCTCTTTAATACCCCCCATCCGCAATACCCAGTCTGCTCTGATTGGTCAGCCCTCAAATGCCTGAACCAGCTACCATGTTACCAGTTGGCTCCGAGCTGTTGTCATCTCCCAGGTAGTTTCACCTCTACCGTGAATATAGCCATTAATCATGCAGTGTGCGACATGATGACGTAGTGTGATGTCCAGAAGTGGACTACTGAAAAGACATTGTCAGGCACTACAGGAGCAGTGTTTTCTGTGGACGAGAGGAGCTTCAGATTGTTTGGACTTGGGCTTTTTAACATGCAAGATCTTTTACACGCACAAGAAGCTTTAAAACACTGATGGAAAGGGAAACAACAAATACGCATAATAGCGTTCCTTTAAACATCCGTAAAACAGAGAAATGCAATTACCTTATTCGAGCTGAATTCAGTCTCTACCTTGTAACTGGTGTGTTTTCTTGAGCTGGTCTCCCTCTGTAATGAGATTCAAATCTCAAGTGGCTTCCTGCTCGAATAAAAGTTGAATAAATAAAATGAATCACATGTATCATTAGATGAAAAAATATGTTTGCAAAACGTACCAAAATACCGGTTACTTCCCTCCAGATACTTCCACTTGAATGCTATTCACAAAACACCCCCATCCGATTTTCTGTTTTTCGTTCACAGTCCTGTGTGCATGCATCATGGCTCAGGCAGGTAATGGTTAACGTGTCAACAGCAGGGGGGCCAGTTCCCCATCCGCAGAGAAGCCGACCAGCAGGTCACTGTGTGACTATAAACTGTCAGAAAATTATCCCTGCTGCTGGAGGTAAAGGCACATACACGTGTCTAAATTTCTTTTCACACATTCAAACCCGTACTTAATTAATTGTAGCCTCCAGCCATTTGACAGTCACGCTGTGTGAGTGTATGTGCAGCTGGCCCAGTCACACTCCATTCGCCACCCATCTGTCCATGTCAGACCGGCCCCCTCTCCTCTCCTCTCCTCTCCAATCCTCACCTCCCCTTTTTTCTCCTGCACTTTTCCCTCTCTCCTACACTCACCTTTGGTAAAATCACCGCTGAGCTGTCAGCGTTTCCTGTAATCAAAATGGCTGTTGGTTAATTGGCCCGTTGGACCGTGTGCTTAAGAGGTGTTTGCAGGAGAGGCACGGGGAGACGGAGAGAGGTGGGGTTGGGCTTCTGAGACAAGACTGAAGCTGCACCGCGCAGGTTTCTGATGTGTGCTTGTAGACAGGAGACAAAAATGGAGGTGAACAGCTGGCTCGGAGTGGCAGAAGCAATCAACGGAGAGTGATAGATGTGTGTGAAACTCAGCAACTGTCAGTCTGAGCCGGCCCTTTAGTCATTATCATGTCAGATGATGACAACAACTACAACGCATTAGGTTAATTCTGCTCGAATAAAGAGTTAGCTAAGAGTCAGATCAACATGAGCAGACACGGTGCAGGGTTTACAGGTTAGTTACTCAGAATCTGAACACTTCACTCTGTGCTTGGTGCCCGCTGCTGTGCTGTGATGCTCTTTTACTGTAACACTACACAATTAATTGGTTGCTCCTCTGCGCAGACATGACCATGAGTGGAGAGTTGAAGTCCAGCCGCCCCAGAGCAGCGAGCAAGAGGGCCAGCAACACCACTTATGGGTGAGTACGAACCCCACCCCACCCCACACATACACAGACAAACACACACACACACACACACACACACACACACACACACACACACACACACACACACACACACACACACACACACACACAGACATTTCCGACCCCACACACTCAGAGATAATCGTGTGCTCTATTATTTGCTGCAGCCCTTTATCTGTAACTCAATAGCTGCACCTCGGCGTTCCAATCAATGCAACATTATTCGTTATTAGCTTCATACCAGCCGTGTATGTTAGCTGCTATCGATTTTGGCCATAGGTGCTGTCTCCATCAGTCAATGTTTTAATCTATCTGTTGATGTAGTGCACACATATGATTGTGGCTGATTACTGTTTATTGCAGGCGGTTCAATACTGGAGTGCAAGAGCTACACCAACATAACCTGTGTGCTCAGATAGCTGGTGGAGGGATTGGAGGGCAGTGGGGGAGACGACAGTGTGTGTGTGTGTGTGTGTGCGTGTGTGTGTGTGTGTCTGTGTGTGTTTGTATGTGTGTGTGGTGGCTTGTTTAAATTCATTCATGCCTTCATTACTCTTACCTCCAACTCTATCCTTGAACTGCATCTCTTACTGGAGCTGCAGCTCTGGACTGGAGCTCCTCTAATGAGCATAAACCACAGAAAGAACTGTGTGTGTGTGTGTGTGTGTGTGTGTGTGTGTGTGTGTGTGTGTGTGTGTGTGTGTGTTCGTATGTGTGTGCATGTGTGTTTGTGTGTGTGTGTTTGAGTAGATTCTCATTTCTTATGCTGCATTTCATTGTATTCAGAACTTGGAAAAAGGAAAAGTGCAATAGAATGGTCATTCGATTTGGAAATCCCTGAAAAATAGAAGAATGACCTCACCAACATCAACACACATGACATCACAGCAGTATGGTGACACACACAGTGAACAATTACCTTTTACCGTCTCGTCACTTTTGACTTTGGGTTTTGAAACTTGCAGCATCAACAACTTTGTTGTTGTCATTTTCATTTCCATTCAGTTGATTTACCCCTGATCGAAGTCATTGAGAGCAGGCAGTCTTCTGTTAAAGGCTCCATATGTAGGAATGTTACTTACTGGGAGGGAAGTCATCCTATACAGGGTCAAGGTGAAGTTTGAGCCAATGAGTCTTGAGTCTTTTGTGGAAGATGGCGAGTGACTCCGCTGTCCTGACGCTGGTCGGGAGTTCATTCCACCACTGAGGCACCAGAACAGAACGCAACTTCGCTGAGCGACCTTTTTTGCTCTAGACGAACTGAATGTGCAAAAATGCTAATTTACTCATCACTACAGCACTGTTTGTTTAGAGTGTGAATTTTGTGAAGGTGGTCAGCTCTATAATAATGCACCTTTAAGTGTGTTATCTGTGATTTCAGCTGCTGTAGTTGCTCGTGAAGTTCATAGACTTTCCATTTGAACATCTGTTTGCTGCTGGCGTCTATGTTTGCAATGCATTTAGATTGGAACTCGAGAATATCGACCTCCGACTTGTAATGGATTGCATCAATAGCTCTTACCCCAGTGACTCTGACAGTGCATCTGCTCCTACATGTCCTCTGGAAGTCCATATAATGTCCTTTATATAACAAAGGAAGTGGAAACGACAGGCAAGGTTCTAAGTGAACGCCAATTCATCAGAAAAGAGAAAGATTAATGTAAATATTTAAATATACATGTAGCTGCATCTACCCACAATAAAATGGTGAAAAGCTGCAACTGTACAGGCACACAGCGCTTTTGCTGACAATGGAGATGGTGAGAGGAGAGATACTCATATTAAGGCAACAGGAATAAACACAATGAATAATAAATAAATCGTTTGCAGGACATCCACCCTAGGACAAAATGCAAAACAGGTACCGAAAACAAACCAGAATAGGAAATGTTAATAGATGTAATTATATTAATGCCGATTAATGCCTTGTTTATCCCTTGCCTAATCATCAAATATCATTTTTCTCCATAACTGGAACTCCACATACACAAGTCCACAATATAAACTGTTATTTTTCTATTCCTGGCAGCCTGGTCCCTCGAAGTATGTAAAGGTATAAATACTGCAGCATGGATCATTTTATATTATGATCCCAGCGTGTCCTTCAAAAGAGTTAATCCAGCTTTCTGCCTGCCCTCCCTCCTCCTCCTCCTCCACCTCCACCTCCACCTCCCCCACCCCCTCTGACCATCACTGCCTAAACCTTAAATCGCTTCACGTTATTTACCCATTCCACCATGTAGTTATTCAACAGCGTGCAGCCATGCATTAATGAGGTTACTCATACAACAGACACACACACACATAATGACTAACCACAAATGGAACACACCTGAGGTATCAGCCCTGATATATTCCAGGCCTGCCTGATTTTTCGCAGAGATGACACAGACTTTAAGCAGACCAACTCGGCTTCCTGTAGCCATTTATGGTCACATCCAGTTGAATTAACGAAGCTCAGAACCTGTGCTGACAGAACAGACCTTCAGCCATGCTAGCAGCACTGTATGGCTTAATCAGGCACAGAGATGCTGTGAGCTAAATGCTAACATCAGCATGCTAACATGCTCACAATGACATTGCTGACATGCTGATGTTGGGTAGGTATAATGTTGACCATGATCACCATCTTAGTTTGTGCTCATTTTTGCTAATTAGCACAAAGCATCCATGAACCTACAGTTAGTGTTAAGGGCCAAAAAAATAGTTGTAACTGTCCGTTATGATTTGTGGAGGTTTTATATTTGTAACAGTTTCCTCAAGCCAAGATAAAGTATTCAAATATTTGTGACATAATCACAATATCAAGTCTAGGTTGGGCTGGATCGAGGGTGGAGACAGCCGGAGAAACACTACTGTGCATATTCAATGGGCCGCATATCCAGGAAGTAAACCCAGGAGGCTTGAAAACCAAGCGAGCAGTTCACGTTGGATTGAAAAGGGGCCATCTTTGCATTCAGTATCCAGCTATTCTTATAAATCGATGAAACCACCAAGTACAGCAGAGGTTGATGGGAATGTCATCAGATTTGAAGGCATTTGATCTTGGCCATAGTATCGGATGATGGCGCTAGATAAAAAGTATGGCAATCCATCGATAGTTCTTGAGAAACGGCTATAAAAAACACAAGTGAACACCTCATTGCGGCACTCGTGCAGGAACACCAAGTGTTAAGATACTTTGCCTGGACGCTACTCATTTTTGTCCGCAGATTTTTTAAGTGGATGTTGAGATATTTCTCAGTCTGTGGAGCACCAAAATCAGGAGGGTTAGTCCTCTGGGCACCATTAATATCCATCTAAAAACTGTTAAGATACATCAATGTGGGCCAAAATGGGCTGACAAACGAATATCACCATCATTAGAGCCACACCACTACAGCATTAATGTGTACATAATGTACAACTGCGAACATAAAAAGTGAATAAATTGGTTTTGTGTTTATTTGAAGGCAGCATCTGAAAGTGTTGTTCTTTTCCCTTCATAGCACCACATAGATTTTGAGTTATTGGGAAAATGAGGGATATGAAATATATAGGACAGGCCGATCTCCATGATCATTTCCCACAAATGGGAACTACAGAACAGCTAACGTCACAAATGTAAATCGTGTCGAGACAGCCACCGAAAACCTCTCTGTCCAGACTCCAATAATCCTGTTCTGTGCTGCTGGCAGCAGTGTGCCCCGATCCTCCCTCCTCCCACTCCTCTCACAGAGCCGGCCAACAAACACAACTGCCTGTGGCCTAGATTACTTCGTGAGCTAACTTTCCAACTCATGTCAAGACACTGAAGCAATAATCTGCTCATGCTCACCATGCGGGCTGCCACCATTTCTGAACTGTTATTCCTAGAAAGTTGGATTATCTATTCACATACCATCCTGTTCAACAAAGAAAACAAAATCATGAATGTCTTTTTTGTTGTCCAAGTCATTTTTTGTCTCGTGATAGTTAGCACAATTGATGCCCCTATTCCTCTCTTTCAGCTGCCTCCACTTCATATGTCTCCCCCCAGGGTATTTGCTTCAGAGCGACCCTGGCGGCAAAAGGGTTTTGTCATCATTTATCGCCCGCGCTCTCTTACTGTCACAGGTCTCCTCTAGCTCGGCAGAACCCAGCTGTGGATGGAGGGATGGGAGAGAAAGAGTGGCAAGTGTTTCACGGCCCAGATGCTGCTGCTGCAGCCGCGGCCTCTTTGTGCTCCAGTGCACTGCATACAAAAGCTCAGTGTACTGTGTGGCCTCTGTAAAGAGGCTCAGGTGCCAGACGAAAAGCCCCAGAGGTGTTTGTGCGTGTGTGCGACCCACTTGGTAGAATAAACGTTGGCATCGTATATTTCAGTAAACAAAGGATATGTTGAAACTTTACGTTTCTTTATATTGCAATTTTATGTTCTGACAACTCTCTTCTTATGGTCTGTTTAGGTTTATGAATAAAAGAATCCTGCTAGGGTTAGGAGGAAAACATCATGTTTTGGCTTAAAATACCTGTTTTGGTTGCAACAATCATGGCTAAAACTGATCTGAGGTCTCCTTAAAAATACCCAGCAGTTTCAGGCAGTCTTGAACTGAGGTCACTGACTTGTCATCTTTTTTGCCTAACTCCTCCACCATCCCCTCCACCTCTCGATACGAAAGTCAGGTCATAGACAGGCAATCCGAACGTGAAATGTCAATATTGTACGCAGACTATCACACGCACGAATACAAACATATCAGCGGTGGGCAGAAAACATTCACTGGCACTTTATCCTGACTATACTTATATCTCAGTGAAGAAGGGACTAACCTGAACACGGAGCGACTGAGCATCTGGTATTTTCGGCTGCACTTCATTCTTGTCATAGTCTCTCATCTGTTTTAATTATCAGAGGGGCTGGTCGTGGAGGGGTTTGAGTTAGGATGGAAATGATGCAGTGGGCCCATCTGTCATATAGGGCCCAAAGAGGCTAACGAAGGCAGGACAGGTGGAGGCATCAGGGTGTGAACTCTGCCGTTGCCGCTGAGCAGTGGGTGATGATGTCCTGTCTGTGTCTGCAACAACTTAAGGACTGATCTGATTGGGGGGTGAGGGTGACAGGAGATTGGTCTCATAAGTGGACTAAGGCAGCTGAAAAATATCATTCAGGTTTATTATTACTTGGGTCTTTTTAAATCATTTATACTAGTTGTGACAACACTCTACAAACCATGTTAACTGCTGAGACTTGGGAGTGGGATCAACATAATTAAAAACAAATCTAGACAGATGCTCATTTGGGTTTAAAGAAAGTCAAACTTATTCTGAAGAGAAGGCAAAGGTGAAGGGAGAAATCTGAACTGTCAGGATCATAACGGTCCATCACACTTTACAGACTGACCGCCTTTTTGAAATCTGACCTCCTTGTTCTCGCCTTATTTATGCAGATGGTGAAACGACTGTCTGATCTGTTTCTTACCCCCATTAGACTTTGTAACGTTGATGCCATGATATGGAGGACTGAACCTGTTGAAATAAAAAATAAGAAATTTAAAAAATGTGAATATGCCTTTAAATGCCCCAAAAACAATACTGAAAACAGGCATTGCCATGACAAAGTTTATTATATAAATTGATATTTCAGTTTTAACTTGCTTCTATATTTATTTACCTTTGTCTTAAATCCCCTATTTATTTACTTTCCCATTTATTTCCCATTTTATTTATTCATGTATTCTTTTTACAAAAAGGGAAAATAATGCAGAAATAAATATTTATAAATGCAGTAATTAATACATTTTAAAAAATGAATTAATGAATTAATACAATTGAAAATGAAATGGATAAGTACATAGATAGGGGAATTACAAAGGTAAATAAATACAGAAGGAAAATGTGAGTGAAATATCAATTTGTAACATGTGCTAGTAATATTATTTTTGTTATATTAAACAGAATTTACCTTATTTATCGAGCCATTTGTTTGTTTTTTTGCATTCATTTTTGATTTTGGTAGTTTGTCCTCAATCGCCGTGGTTCTTTCTGTCTGATCTAAGTACTTTGTTAGTGTAATGTTACTGTCACCAACAGAAATTATGACAAAAACTGAGAGAATAAACACATACTGTGGGTTGTGATGAACCAGAATGATCATTTAAGATTTTTATCAGAGGCATTATGGCAGTTTTGAGAACAGATATGTAAACTGTAGTTTCGATTCTCAAAACAGCCATAATGCCATCTGCATCTTTTTCTTTTTTAAATGAGGTTGTATTTTTAGTCACATCTCCTTTCATCCTATCTCATCTCTTGTTCCCAGCAACACTTGTCACGTATTTTGTCATTTGATTGTATGTGTGTATCTACCCCGAGGCTCGTCTGGCTGACATCTGTAAAACCCCCACGAGCGGTGAAAAAGCAAAGGTCAAACGGAGGCAATCTGCAGTCAAGAAAGTTCACCCGTTTTTACAAGTGACCTCTTTCTGCCGGACATTTTTCTGTCACATCATTCTGATTGTCACAGCACAGCTGTCTGCCAGCTGTTATGACAGCCACCCACAGCTAAATCTACACACACACGCACACACACAACATCATGATCATCATTTTAGAAATGACATAAGTGGTGTTTAAAAAGAGGGTGTTGCATAATGCACAATGGGGAAGAGATAACAACTCATATTTACATATAGTTAATGGGGGGAAAAGCATTTTAAAGCTTGTACATACACAACTGTGAAATAGATGCAACACAGACGTTGATCTGCACTTTGTTTTCTGATGTCGGGCTGTGAGGTGAAATGTGCAGAGGTGATCCGTGCAGGATTCTAGTCTGAGTTAATGACTGCGGATGTGTGATTTGTGACTTTCAGGACGTAAAAGTAGTCGTCCTCAGTTTGTTGACTTGGCTAGAAGTCGTTTAGCATGTATTTGATATTCGATGGCTTGTGATATATTTTCAGAAAAATCGACTAATAAAATAAAACAAGGCGAAATATGGAGGGGGGGGAAATCATCTAATTCAGCATGGCTGTAGTTTGGGTTGTTCATTTATTGTATATTGAAAAGCACTTCAGAGAATACTGCGGTTCACAGTGATGGATTTCTCACCATTTAGTTTCTCCTCACAAATAGCGAGGCCGTTATGCTTATGTCTGCACTTTGGTAAAATGAAGTTAAATGAAGTGTGGAGAGAGTTCTGGGCCTGTGTGTCAGTGTTTTCATTTAGAGTAGCAAGATTGTTCCAACCATGTCAGACACCATGTGGCCAATCAGGTCCTGTGACTCACTGCGGAGCAGGCATGAAACCTGTTCCCCACATGTTCACGCGGGCGTGATTCGGATCAATACAGCAGGAATCTGTGTGTGGTTTCAAATAAAACAGAAGCCTTTTGCTTTTGCAGATTCGATCGTTGCGGATGACAGCGTGCAGCCTGTTCAAATAAATCTAAACTCTATTTTTACCAAGAAAAAGTTTGGATTAAGATAAGATACATTTTCATTGACCCTGAGCAGAAAAGATTAGGTGGCAGCAGCGTAATGACAGAAATAAGTACAGCTATGTGAAGAAAGACGACGAAATTAATGGTAAAGGTGATGTTGATGAAGTTATATCAGACTAACAACTAGAATGCGAGATAGAAACTGTACAAGAGCATTTGAAGTCAAAGTTATAGGTGAAGTGACGGTGGTATGGTTGATAGCAGAGTCTAAGTCTGTGATTACAGACACAGTAATGATTTTGCTTGTGTTTCGTCACATATATGCACTGTCTTCAAACAGTATTTAGATGCTGGAAAGATGGCCCTCTCATTAAACTGTGCTGCCAGTGCAGTAGAAAGATGCTTATTTTTTTTAATTAAAGTCATTTGATAAAAAAAAAAATCTTTATGTCGATGGATGCTTGCAGTCTATAGTTGATGATTTATGTCACTCAGAGGATCATGTTTGCCAGTGAAAAGAATGCAGGGCTCTCTGTGCAGGCAAAAATGGACAGAAGTTTAGCATTGTTCATTCGCATATACCACCAGAACTGTACTGATACAAAGCTGCAAATCTGCAGGATTGCTATTTCATGATCTTAATTGTACAGAATCAGTGGCAATAAAATGCTCTTACACAGGGAAGGTGAGGAAGCCCGGGGAGTTGAAACAGCTTTCAACAGAGTGAAAGTACTGTTGGATCATCGGACAGCACCCTGAATACACACAGAACTAGGGCGTCTGCTTCGAGCGCTTCTGAAAGAGACGATCCGATCAGCACGTCCACTTCACGCAGCGACTGACCGGATGTGCGGATGTGATTTAAGCTGCTTTCTTAAGCTCTCTTTTTTTTTTATTCCTCCCCCAACCTTTTCTGTCTCCCCTCGTGTTCCTTTTAGATTCCTTTGACTGTCCATCGGTGTTTGCCCTCACCCCCATTTGTACGATTTATTGCATCTCACCGCTCTCCGTAATGGCAGACTTTTCACCTCACCTTGTCTTTAATTGTGTTTGAATGCACCCCTTAGTTTGAACCCAGCATCCTCGCACACCTTCCCTAAGTGAGACGGGCGAGAAAGCGCCTGGCCAAGGTGTCAGTTTGTCAGCCTGCTAACTATTCATCAATGCCGACTGTACCTTCCCCTTCCACTTCAGCATCAATTTTACAGTGTAAGTGCCGTTTTTCATTTCTGCGGCCGGCTTTTCCCCTTCTGTCCTCTGTGCTTGGATGCACAGACGATGTGCTGTCTGCAGTCCGCTCCTGAGAGAGATGATGGGGGCTACTGTAGGTAAAGGTCAGTGCAGTCAGAGGTGGGTGTAATGCTGGGGAAAAGGTCACTGTGTGCAGACGAGGGAGGAGAGTGCATCCGCTGGTTTAAGGGCTGCTGCCCGAGCCCTTTGAGACAACAGAGAATAAGTGAAGATAGGAGACAGGTGGATAGAGAGAGAGGAGGGTAGTGACAAAGGACAGAGAGAGTGATATGGTTTCTGTAGACATGATGTTCTGTGGAAAAAGGTCACGAGGCATTGGTGGCAGTGACACCAATAGCTGAGGGCGCGATAGCAAGAATGACCAGGATCTCATAACTAAAGAATAAATATATAGCTTTCTACCCATTTTTACTGTGTGTGTGTGTATCCGTATATTCTGTGTGCATTACCAAACCAGATGAGTTATCTGGCCTGTCCTGAAGTCTTATCACTCTGCAGAGGTCGCTCCCTCTGCTAATGAAGTCATCTCTATCCCTCGACGCTGGGAGGAGAAAAGTAAAAGAAGCAGGTGGGAAGCGGGGAGACACGGAGGCATGAAAAAAAAGGATTGATGCAAAAGGGTGAAGGTCACGAAGGGGTGTAAAAAAACAGCACAGAGGACGAGTGTGAAACAATTGAAAGAGAGAGGAGGAGATAGGAGGGGAAAGCGGGAGAGAAAGAAACAACAGCCAGGGAGAGTGAGGGGTGAAGAAAAGCGAAAGGAGGGGAAAAGCAAGTGAGCACTGCACTGCGTGTCATTGGCCCCCTGGCGTGAACAATCCATCTCAAATTGATCTTCCAGCTCGGCCCAGCAGGGCATTCTGAATCAATCTCAAATTGATCTCTGTGCCAGAGGTCAGGAAAACTAGCAGTGGAGCTTATCAGAAATATAGTGGTGCTGGGAGGATCTGACAGGGAAACTTATCACACTGCACAACAGGAAATGGGCTCTGAGCCCCCGGGGCAGCAAGAGGACGAGCCTGCTCCCTGTACACACACACACACACACACACACACACACACACACACACACACACACACACACACACACACACACACACAGATTCAATGTCTCTCCGTGTACCCAACACAGCCATACACTGACACATGCTCCCCAGTGTTCAGCACAGTACAGTGAGGCCGCACTGTGCATAGACACATTAAAGAATACGCTCACACGCACTCTTCGAAGGCGTCAGAACACACCCACAGGCTACGTCAAAAAATAAAAAAAAGTTTGTCAGCACAATATGTCAATACATTTTAAGTTAGACAGGTGAGACTTGAGGCCTGGAGCTCGTAATAACTTATAACACATTTAATGTGTCCTCAGCAAGGCTGCGTGAAAGGCCCGAGGAAGGACGATCAATACCGGCTCGCATTTAGACCGTCAGTCAGCTTAGGGGAGCGAGCTGCCTCTCCGGGCCCAATAAAAAAATAAACCCGGATAAACAATTGCTCAAAAGTGACTTTCACCACACAGTGTCTCTGGAAACACTTAGAATCCAGCACAGGAAGTGTGGGAGCTCTTCACACACACGCCACAGCTTCCTAAGCATGATGAATGTGCGCTCATAAACTTATTAACCAGTGAAAAATCATCTGGCTGCTGGTATTTTGTAGACTCCATTGTTGTGTTATTGCCGCCTAGTGACCAGTGTTACCAATTTATGTTTCTTTGCGCTGCTTTTTTTCTCACTTTTCATCGCCGCCCAGATCACCGGATTGAAGCTGACAGCAACTTTACAGAGCACCACCAGAGACCGGGATGCACAGAAAACGAACTCAAAGTTCATTTTGATGACAGAGAGCGCCGCAAAGTGACACAGAGTTTGGGGCGAGAGGGGGGGAATACAGGCAATGAGAGACCGCAGTGGAAAAAAAAGAAAAAACAGACAGGAAGGGAGGGGTTGTCTCTGAGCATGTCAGCGTTCGGGAGGCAGCAGGAGCCTTTTCTGTAGCCTGGACTGGAAAAGCTCTCTGTCAGCACAGAGGGGTAATGGGGGTTAGCAGGGTGAATAGGGGGAGTGAAGATGAGCGTGAGAGTATATAAATAGGTGTGAGTGTGTGAGTGCGAATGGTATTACAATATATCGGTGACCACGGTGAAATAACGGACACATACATGTATGCATGCTGGGATGGTGATTTAAAGACAGATCATTAAGTGGACGCCCCGGTGTGACTTGGTCTTCCTCCGCCATGCTGCCCAGTGCACTAGCACTATTTTATGCTGAATATTTCATTCAGCGAAAACAAGCCAGACCGTTTTTTGACCTTTGGTCTCCATGCGGGACACACATGCACACACACAGACCTCTGAGTCACCTCCCTGCAGCTTTACGCTCCATTTATTCTCTCGGTCTCACCTGTGATACCCACTGATGAACGCCCTTCAAGTTCAACGCTCTCTCGTTGCCCCCAAAGCAGTGTTGTGCATGTTCACAAGAATTCGAAGTTCAGTTCACAGAAATGAGAACAAAGTAGTAGTTTTTTCTCCTTCTTCTTCTTCTTCTTCTTCTTCTTCTTCTTCTTCTTCTTCTTCTTCTTCTTCTTCTTCTTCTTCTTCTTCCTTTTAAACAACCTGCTCCGAGCTATTCTTCTGCAGTAGAACCTCTTACTCATTCGTCCCAAGCCCCTAATACTGTGTTATAAAAATAATCTTTCATACACTATATAGTAAGTATCTCTGGAAAGCTGCATGTTAAAAACACAGGCTAGCCACATTTCTGCTTATACCGTTAATGAAAATGAGGCTTCTGATCATATCCCTTTGTAGCAGCATTGGAATCCAGCCTTAAACTCTCTCTTGTGATTATCATCCATTTCCTATGTTGAAAACAGTTATAGGTGTTGTTAGCACTATTATTAGCAGTCCACCCACAGACTCATGATGCCTTGGATTGAGCTGGAACACCGCTGTATTTGTAAAGAATTTAAGCTTCTGGGCTTTGATTACTTGATATGAAACGTTCCCCTCTTCATCTTTATAATATTATAAATAGTCGTATTGATGAGCCTCATTAACTTTGTGCAGGACTTAACGACGCTCATAGGCACGAGCAGGGTTACATGTGCTTCAGCGTTTGTCAAGAAATATGAGCGCATTCTTGCACAACACTGTGGGGTTTTTTTTACATTACGTATGTACATGTGATTGGGATTCACAACAAAAAAAAATACCGTCCCACAGCAAGAAAAGCAAATGTGAAACAAATGAAAATGCAAAAATTCTGGAGGTTGGAGGTTGGAGGTTGGTAGGTGGCAAGCAAACTTACCACCTACCACTTTCCATCTCTGATACATTAGCCACCATTTGCATAACAAGGCACTGAGAGCAGAACACACGGAAATCAAACACAAGTACGCCGTCACATTGGTAAAAATGGAAAAATCTGCAATTTCTGTCATTTTCACTGATTAATAATTTACTAATGAAGGGAATTTATGTTATGCAACCTGATTTAAGCAGTGTTCTTACTCTGAAAGTTTAGAATTCAGATTGGTCTTCCACACAAACAATACACAAAAATGTGACATGCATTAAGTGTGATCAAATTATCATGTATAAACAGTCTGTGAAGGTGTGTAGTAATTTTCCATCACATCCTCCAAAAACTTTTAAAATTTTTATGTGAGCATTTTGTTCAGCTGCTTAACTCTTGGATCTATTTAAATCTTTGCTAATGGCTGCTTCCCTACAGCAGCAGCAGCAGCCCATTTAGTTTTTGTCTGAGCTGTACAAACACGATGTCTTCAGGCCGTACACTTGACATCCCCTCACTTTTAATTTCTCCGCCTCCTTCAATCTCTATGCTAACAATGGCGAGGTAGATACAGGGAGGTTGTTGACTTAGCATAGCTAATGTTAGCTGAGGTTAAAGTTTTGTCCAGCAAGGACGGCGCACTGCAGTCTGAGGTTGACTTGGTAAATGTCAGTCCTGTCGATCACAGTTAAAACCACAGACAGCTCTCAAGAGGGCCTTTTCTGAATGGCAGCTTATTATTTGCCCCCAGATCTCCCCTAAATGTTCAGATCCTCACTGGCTGTCCATGGAGAGAACTGGATTTGTTTGCTCCGTGGCTGGATGACATAGTCTAACTAGACACAGCGACACACATGCACATACACACACACACACACACACACACACACGCACACACACACACACACACACACACACACTCAGAGCCTTGCTATCCTTGTGACAGCGTCTTGTCTTTTTCACTCTCCTTTTGGTAGCAAGCGAAGAAGTTAATTTTAGCTCGGTGTACCCATGCCGCTTTGCCCTTCATGCAGTTGAGCTGATGTGACTTTTAGCTTTTAATTCTTCAATAATTTCAGGACAACAGCATAGTTCAGGACATGAAAACGATGCAGGGGCTTGACAGGGTTGAAAAGGCTGGAAGGATTAATTACTTTGAGGCAGCCCCGGGTAACCTTTTAACTTTGCGCTCTAAGTCGGTTTTGACGGGGATCGTCGCCCCTGTTAGAGGAAGTGTCTCGATAGCTGTGCTACCTCGTGCTCTTTACGGGTAATGGGTGGAGGGGAGGGGTCCCTGCGAGTGCCCTGGATGTCACTTGTCACCTTACCGCTGCGTAATGCTGCTAATTAGCACTAAATAGCCTGAACTCTGAAATTTCCAATTACTGCTCCCAGCGAGACCCTGAGCTTTTGATGAATGGCACCAAGCTTAAGCAGTCGGCCCTCCTGGAGAGAAGCCACACATATACAAAGATGAACACGCACGGCATCACTAACAGGCAGATGACATGTTAAGCGGGCTGCGTCAACAACTTCAACCTCAAGTGCAAAAAAGTTGGGACACGAAAATAAGAATGGCATCTTTTGCAAACAAACAGTGTTCAGTGACAACGATTTTTACAAAGTGTTCCCAAGCTCGCGGATACAATCAAGTGTTTCAAAGTGGTGGACTTTCACCATCCTTGCTTGTGGAAAGGTGAGGACCCAAAGGCAGGCAGGTAAAGAAACCAAAGAGAGCTTTAACAAAGCAAGCTGATGTCTGAGAATCCAAAATTAAAAAAGCATGCAACAAACTGACAGAAGCAGGAAGGGGCAAATCTACAGAAACCCAAAGAGAAATGCAAGAACTAGATGAAGTACAACCGATGATGAAGCTCAGGAAACACAATTTAATTGAATTTCAAAACACAACCCGCAACACATAGTGGCAAAGTTTACATGTACATAATATTCCAGTTTTTACCTTTATTTTTGGAAAATAAAATATGAATATTTCCATTTACAGGCAGCCATACATAGTTCAATATTGTTGTGATCCACATCCATAATTCACTTCCTTTTCAAACAGCAGTCAAGAGAGAGAGAGAGCAAGAGTACGCGTGTTGTGTGTCGCAACAGAACCCCCACATATTCCAAATATGCCTCAAACAAGACTAATACCGGCATCGTACGTGTCTCACTTGGAAAATGCTACATTCAGAGTAAGTAATTAAGAATATTAGAATAATGGAATATTCTGTTTACATGACGTGTATCACATTCGGAATATTAATGGAAAATGTGTGTGCATGCCAACTAACCTAGTGACACCGCAAACATAACAGAGAATGCACTGACATGATGAACTGACAAAAGTAGAGTAAAAGACACTGAACACTGAAATACAAACTAATCTAAGGAGGGGGTGAGGTGCTGACGGAGGGCGGTGGAGCAACACAGGTGAGGGGAATCGTTAGGGGAAAGAAAATCACTTGTCATGCCAACGAGGCTGATGTGAGACAGGTGTGGGGAAAGACAGAATGGGGAGGAGCACAGGAACACAGGTGAGCAGGAAGTGGAAAGTCCCAAGACACATGAGGAAATAACTACAATGTAAAACATGAAGTAACTGAACCAAAAACCCAAACCATGACACCAACAACGAGCTTTAATTGTAGGAGACTTTTTCAAAGTTGTCAAAAAAAGAAGAAGTAGCATCGTTGGTTCATTTTGTTATGTGTAGAGTTTTATGCAGATGGTTCCAAGTCACGCAGAAGAATTGGACTTATCCCACTCCAAACACTCTGCCTCCAGCAGGATTAGGCCACAAAGTCGACGCTGCTTCCAAAGCACATATACGTCGAGCTAAACCCCCAGCTATCTACATATGCACATATTTATGTTGTGCAGACATACCTACACCCGCATACTGAGCGTGCACACAGAAACCACAGACTGATTATACTGTATGCCTTCGGTGATTTAAATTCAGAGGTTTAAGTTTTTGTCTATGTGATCTATTTTTTTAAAATGTATTTTTAGCCTTGCTTTGTATTTCCGTATCAAACAGAGGCCAGCCAAATCCCAGCACCTCATCAGACTGGAGTATTTCAAGTATTTTTTACTGTGGCAACAAAACATTACAGTATTATGCAAATATTCACATCCTACCCTGCAAGAGTGCTAAATGAGCAATTTATTTAAAAACTCTTTGGGCTTTTAATCACAGGAAACACCTGTAACACCATCTGATTTGAAAGCAGATTATGTTAATCTGTTGTTTAGACAGTCCGGGCCCATTTACAGTGAGCTCCTCTCTTGTCCTGTGCTTTTTTTTATCCTCCACACATTATTTACGGGTTTTTTTCACTGGCACATCTGACCAAGCCGAGTCAAACTGCTGATTTGTGTTACAGTAACCAGTTTTAACTCGCCGAGTAGAGCCGAGCCGTGCCCGGCATGGACTCTCTCCAGAGTAGGGCCGCCTTTGAGCAGGTTGTGATGATGTCTTCTGACTGGTGGAAAACCCTGTCATCTTCTCAAGCAAGCCTGTGCTGCGATTGCCAGACTCATAAAAAAAGTCTCTGTGTGTTCTGTTCTCAGCACTTTCTTAGTAATAGTAGCTCGGAATTCTGTTTCAAGTTGCTACTGCAATTAGTTCCCCTGCTTTAATACTCAAAAAACTAATCAGTTTTCTCACCCTGTCCAGTGCTGCAGCTCTGTATTCCCCCTCTGTCTGAGATGCTCTGTTTTAGCTCCTGTCTCTCTGAGCCCCCCCTCTGGAATACCCAGTCTGCTCTGATTGGTCAGCTCACATACGCCTGAGCCAGAGCCACCGTCTCCTGTCGGCTCTGTCTTAAATTAGTCATAAATTATGCAAATGTGTGACATGGTGACGTAGTGTGATGTCAAGAAGTCACAGAATTAAAGGCCAGAATTTGGGCCGCCAGCAGCTGAGGTCTGGTGAACATTAGTGAATCTGCTAAGATAACGCCAATCACAACGTGGAAAAAGCCCAGTTGTCTCCAGCAAAAACATATACAACTACATAATTAATTACCTCAAGATTTCTATGAAGTTGTCATTGCCTCACTCAAGGTTTTCCTGTTCATAAAATGGTTTAACTCTCTAATAACGAGCGCACTGGCTGCAAGTGCGCTAACATTGGCTGTGGGAGCTGCAGGGAATTCGATGTCACTATACACGCTTTATATTTTGTTTTGGAGCAGGTGTTTCCTCAGGTTAGACGTGTCACCTTGGTGAGCTTGGTAATTTGCATTAAGAATATTGCAGAGAGTGTTGCCCTGACTCACTTTGGTTCATTGCGGGGATGACGTCTTGCTCTTCCTCTTCCTTTCTATACCCTTATATGAGGCCCGGAAATGTTTAACTGTTTGATTAGGTGTGAACTGGTACTCAATGGTTCCAATATAATTCACTTGGTACCCTTAAAAGTACTGAGATCGGTATCCGGTAAGTTGAGAAGCTTTAGTTGAATCTTTAAACTCTTCAGCTGGTGTGTGACTAAAGCTCACAGGACACTGACGGTTAATAGTTACAGAGTGTAATGACTTCTGTCCCTTGTGGGAAAACATTTAAAATGCCGTCTCTTATGACTTAGTTGTGTCAAATAGACATTAATCACGCATCAAGTGGCGATGAATCTGTCAACCCTCCTCCATCACCGTTGGCTGGTAATGATGCTAAAAACACGGGTTGATTCATGAGGCTCGCTCATTATTTCCAACTGTGACATTCTCTGGCTGCTCGGCTGCTCAAACTGGAACCCTTCGATGCTGCGCCACGCCTCGTCCCTGATCCCGGTCAGTCAGGATGTCCACACCCTGACAGCTGTAGGACAATCTGACTCATTCTCCTCTCTGTCCCCGTCCTCCTTGCCTCTTTAACAAACGCTCCACTCATCCCCCCTTCGCTGTCCTCTCCACTTTATCCACTCCTGTTTGAGAGCTTCAGCGAGGTGGGACTGTCTCCTGCTGCCATTTGAGTGTTTCTTTACACCTATATGAGGGAACAGAAGGATGCGTTCTGATGGACAAATGGTCCACAGGGCCAAAGACGGTCCTAAGGGACACTCTTTATTGAATTTCCTGTTCCCTGTCCTTTGTCTGTTGTGTTCTGCCTGTCATGCTCCAGTCCTGGCTCCTGTTCAATGCCTTATTGATGCAGCAGCACTCGGCAGCTCCTCTCTATCAATGCGCAGCTCTGCTCCTTTTTTCTGACGGCGTGGCTGCAATCAAACCTAAAAGGTTGTCAACCAGTCAGAGCTACTTAAACTAAAGTGAGGAAGGACGAGTGCAATCTCATACAAAGCCCTTATCTATGAACTTCTATTTCTCAGGCTGAGTAAATTGCTCTAAGGCCATAATTTAACCTTGATGCATGTAGGATAGAAATTCATGAGCTCCTTGAGTTACGATTGCTCTAGAACCCCTCATGTTCTGGGCCCGTATATCGCCATTCTGCAGTACATACAGTACGTCCAATGCAATGATGCAGAGCAACGGGCCAAGCAGTAATGGATGTCAAGGAGCAGATTACACGGTGATTCGCTATTGATCGGTCACTATCCTGCACACGTCATTGAGTAAAGCAGCCGAGTGTGTGATCACTGCATGTTCAAGTAGGTTTCTAGGGAAATAATGAAGATGCTCTTTGTCAAATGTTAATTCTCCCTCAGGAGGAGCTGTTAAAGCTCAACATGGATTACATCTTCTGTAACGGTGTACGTCTTTGTATACAGCGATATCGGGATGAATAATGAAAATTAATTAGAGGAATCTTTTACAGATAAAATAACCAGCTGGAAATGTCAGATGATGCCAGACGGGTAAATCAAGAATCTTCATTGATCTAGAGATTCCAATAAGGCCATAAAAGTAGTCTGAGTCCTTGATTTGCATTATTTCCTTCAGTGGAACCAGAGATGTCAAAGGTAAAATGTAGATACCACAGTTTAGAGTATAGTATAGTATTTTACAGTTGACACATGTGATTGACAGTATATGTCTTTTGTCTTTTTGTGCGCGTCAAACGTAAAACCAAACATGTTCTCACTTACCCCTCCTAAAATACAGCAGCTTTGGTCAGTGGTCCTGAGCTTCAAACAGTGACGCTATACTTACCGCCAGTGACAGCTTGGCAGTGGTCAAGCAATTAGGATCAAATACGCAAAATCTAATTAGGCTTTCAAAATAAAGCTTGTTGAGATTTCACATGTTAAGTGTCAACAGGGATCTTGCAGGGTCCATGGCAGTTATAACCAATTAAAGATTCCTGGCAGTTAATGTTAAAGTTACGTAACAAATGTAATTTTAGTCAACCTTAACTTTTAACACACATGACTGAACCCCAGGTATCCTGCGTAAAGGTCATATGTGTGACCTTGGGCTGTTGCAGATCACTGATATTGACAAAAATCATGATAATGAAAAAAAAAATGAAATATTGATGTCATGTTAATTAAAGAGTCTGTTTCATTTGATTTATTAGTTCTGTGCAAAATCATGTTGAAACCACGGACATTTACGGTTACGTAGGCTCTCTCTCAACCACCCTACAGTCATATATGGTATGCTAATAATTTGACAAAAAACACATGAACACATCACAAAACACATGATAAAATAAAGCTAATATCCATTCTTTTTCATCTCTTTTTCAAAATGTCTCTATATATCACTTTAATATCATTATCATACATTTCTTTCAGCCACAATAATCATCCAGTGAAAACCTGATTCGGTGACAGCTTTAGAGTGACCAATCCAATCATCCCAACCACCTCCTTCTACTGACTTTTCTCACTATATATGCTAGAGGAGCGCCTCCAGAAATGCTGCTTGAGGGTTAGCATACAACGTCATCGTTTAAAGCATGCTGCCACTAAGGCCAAGTTGCCCTGTTTGATGAACTGTGCTGAAAATAGGCTGGTAAAACCCCAACCACAGAGATCACATGGCCAAGATAAAAAAAAAAATTCTGGCATACAAATAACATACAAATGATATGAATTAATTTGAAATAGTACAAGGTTTGCTTGTTGCAATTATCTGTGCCTATGAGTGCGTGTACTGAATGCATCTGAAGCATCACTCATGTTCATAATACAAAAAAAACACAAGAAAGACTCGGAGGAAGGAATAGTGAATGTGAGCAAAATGGCGAGAGTAACAGTGACAGTGATTAAATGAAAGGGAAGGAGGGAGTAGATTAGCTCAGAGTCTGTCCTTAGAGAGCGTCTGAGAGGGAGAACGAGCTGCCAGCGCTCCCTTCATCATCCCCTCCTCCCCCATCAAAGCCTCTCTGCTCTCATCTTGATCATACTCACCCCTAACATCCCGTGGTCTCTCTTTCTTCTCCTCCTCTCTCTGTCTCTCCCTCTAATTGTCGATCCACGAACACAAATGTATTCTTCTCATTTTTTTTTTTTTTTTGGCTCGGCTGGAAGAAAAAAATCCCCCTGCACCGTTTTTACACGCAGTAATCTCATTTCTTCCTGCCTGCACGCTGTTGTTAGTGTCTCTGTGTAGGTGTGGGCTGTGTTTCAATGTGTTCTCCTTTGATTATACTGTTGTGTCTTTTTTGTCGCTTTTCACCGTGGCTCTGGATAGAGAAGGCCAAGCTGAAAAGCAGAGGCGACCTTTGTTTTCAGGTTTTAGTGAAGATGTTTTTTCGTTTTCTTTACTACCAAGGCCATGGAAAATATCTGTCTCTGCCATGCCTTCGAGCACAAATAGAGGCACTATCAACAGGATGGTATCATCCTGTTTGTCAGCGACTTCCAAAACCATTACAGATAACAATTAAATGAATTAAACCTTTTTGATGATCTGGCTAATGTTGGGTCAGGTTAAGGGACTAAAAAAACTTAGTGGTTGGAATCTATCACTCTGTTAACAGCACAGTATGTGATTTCGGCCGAGTTTGACGGTGTTGTGAAGTATCCTGGGAGTTTGTTGTCTTCAGTTCTAAACAACCACTATTGCCAATGAAAATCTATCCAATGCATCTCAGGCAGAAATGCTCTCAGATGAGGTAATGTATTAAGGTTTTATCCACCTCACGTTCTGTCACATTTTATTGTGCAATTATAGCGACCAACATGAAGAACACCGTTACCCTGAATGAACTGCTCCGGTTGGACAGACTGTTGGAAACATTTGGGATAAAGAAAAATGATATACAACCGTCACAAGAAGTCTGACATTTTGTTGACCCCCTTTTTCACACACCAACCTCCTCCATCTGCCGACTTAGGGACTGTACACAAAGTCACATTTGTGACCATCACTCATTTGTCTGCAATGGACCATTGAGGACTGTCAGGTGAATGTAATATAGTTTTTTGAACATTTGCTGAAACCACAGTTGTTCTGGTACATGTTGTTTTATATGTATATAAACACCCAGCTGCTCTCTGGACCGAACGCTCAGCTTTTGTCTTGTAATCACAAAACAATTTCATGTCTGTTTTTTTGTAGTGAGCTGGCCACATCTGGGTCATTTTCTACCCTTCAGTCTGGCCGTGTGTCATAAGGTTTCATCAGCTGAATTTCTCATCATGTCTCGTTGTGCTCAACTTTGACTTAAGCACGGCAACAACCTCTGTTGACCTTTTCGTTTCCATCACAAGAGATGTTGAGCTCAGGGAGTCCCTGCGGGGCCTTTAAGGGGCAGTGAAACTCAGAGGGAACACGGAAAGGTTAACAACCAGCAAGTGTCTTGGTCTGTTATTCAGTAGGATCCTCCTCACTTTTTTTTCCTGCCCTCTAACCCATTAGCATCTCTCATGTATCCTCCTGCTGCCTATTTATCTGTGTTGCCCTAGGCAAGCAAGACAAAAGTGTGCAAACCGTCGCCTTGTCTCCTTCTTCTTATCTTATTGTCTTATCTTTCTGTGTTTATTGAATTAAGACCAGGAAGCTTTAAACTTTGCTATCACACAAAAGATGCAAAAGATTGTTACAAATTAGATTAAACGCAGGAATGACATAAGTGAAAGAAGAATTACATCAATGTGAAAAAGCGAAGCAGTAAAAACACGACATGTTCGATGATATCGTACGAAAAATGTTTGGACACTGACAACAATCAAACAATCTAAATGTACTTCACTCTGTTATAGGCTACTATTTAATAGGTAATTACTGGAGTTTTATATTTCATTTTAATCTCTACTGGTAGGTAATAGAGACAGGCCAGCATTAGAGTAAAGTGCTCCCTGTGCTTTCTCTTTGTGCGAAGGTGAGCTGCAGTGCTTTGAAGCAGCTGAAGGCGAAGCGGCTGCTCCTTGGCTGAGGGAGGCACATGGAGAATTACAGTAATCTAAGCGTGAAGACACAAAAGCACGGATTAATTTCTCAGCGCTTTAAAGGAGGGGAGATGTCTCATCCGAGAATTATTTCTTAACAGGAGAGAAAGCATGACTGAA
Organism: Diplodus puntazzo; assembly: GCA_963678695.2. Classification (NCBI taxonomy): domain Eukaryota; kingdom Metazoa; phylum Chordata; class Actinopteri; order Spariformes; family Sparidae; genus Diplodus; species Diplodus puntazzo. The sequence continues at coordinate 13,556,742 of OZ023155.1, read as the reverse complement.
CAAGTTTGTTAATATGTGTGAAAAAAATCTGACAGGAATTAAGGGATGTAACAGCCAAAGAAAAAAGGAGCCAGTCTGCCTCGTCTGATGTTGATCCTCACTCTCTTTCACCGCTCACATTATTCCTGCAGCTGTTCTGTTTTGTTGCTCCGTTCATAACTGCGAATCAGCGAAAGTCACAAGTGGGTGTCTACATTTTGACAATTGTCTGTCAGAAAAACTCCGCAGAGAACAGATTTTAATTTGAGCAGCGGCCTTATTGGTAGCACACCGTTGCAATATTTACACTGAGGAGAAGGTGATCAATCGTAGTCTTCGCTCACAGTCTACCTGCATTTGCTCGTATGACGGATGGTGTGACAACAAGTGACATATGGAAAAAAGGGTTGTATTAAAATTGTAGGCACACAAATAACATGAGACTTGTGTTAATACATAACCACGGTGCATGCTGGGATCTTACCTACACAACACTGGAAACACCATCTGGAATGCTATAATAGGAAACACTTCTCTGCTTACTTTTACGTACTCAGTCAGCTTTTATCAGACATAAGTTTGTGAATGACAGTGTTTAAAGTGAAAAAAAAGCGCAGGTACTCTATTCACATGTTGTTTGCACACATAGTCACATATAAAGCTGATCTTTATAAAAACCTATTTAAGTCATAGAGTATAGCCTTTTATGTGTTCTAGAATGAGTCGGACGTTACTGATCTGCAACAATGAAATTAAAAGGACCATTGACTTGTGTGATGATCTACAGGGCAGCCAGTATGTCTGTTTGTGTGTGTCTCTATGTGTCTACTAACCGCTGAGGAATAAGATATTTAAAAACCTTACACTGAGATGATCTGTTTTAGAGGAAAAGGAACAGATGTCAAAACAATCGACGCAGATTGTCAGCTCACTGGAAATGTAAAAAAAAAAAATAGTGAAAGTATAAGGTGTGTGAGGGAGATAAGATGGGTTTCTAATGGTGAGCCTTCTTCTTTCTGAGGCTTGTGCTGCTTCATTTGTATAAATTATTTTGTCTCATTTGTGCACGATTTATAAAATGCATCTGCATGCTGACGATACCATTTTATCCTGCTTTGATTATTCTATTTAATTAGACCCCATGATATAGTCCTGATTTCCTGGTGGTTGGTTTTAGACTATGTGGCGCCCTCAGCCCTCTGTCCCTGTGGTGGGTTTGTTAGGTCAGGTAGGTGAGCAGCGAGTTATGTCACCTTTTATTTGGTTTTGATTCTAACTAGATGTTGCAAAGGTTAGAATCACAATTCTGTTAAATTAAAGATCTCCCTCTTGTTCATAAACAGCTCATGTATCATGCTGTAAGGAGCCATTTCATTATTCTGCTCAGTTCGATTCACAACTGCTGATGAATGTAATACACACACCTGCATTTTATATGATCTGCATTTCATGCTCTTGCTTCAGATGCAAACTGCTGCTTCAGTAACGCTGCAGAACTGATTTTGGATTGATGTCTACTGTTAGAACGGTCAATAATCTGCAGAGCCACATAAAAATCCCCCCTCTGTTATTTCAGTACCATTCTCAATAACCCTCCTTATCGCCTTCTACCATTTGTTAACTAAAACTGCATTCTGTCCACCTGTTTTCTCATAGGAGCTCGAAGCACTCGTAAGACAATCTGTCCTTTACCTAATTATGAATGTAAATGTAAATCAATGACCATCACATTTTTTGAAGGAGAGTGGATAATAGGTGTTGAAATTAAGTAACTGGAACTAATTTTCTTCCCCTGCAACAAGCGTGCTCTACAAATCTTTGCACTGTGCATGACGAATGATGTCAAATTGTTATTCCATGTCATTAATTACGGGACATTTTAGCTTCATGGATTATGTGACTATAGTATAACTGAGTATATCTGAGTGTGTGTGCACCTAATTTCCTGCTGTCGTGAATGTGTGGGAACATAACATAAGTGCATGTGCAATTAAAAAAAGGATTATTTTGTCGTTAGCTACTGCAAAGAAAATACATTTACCTTCAGAGATGACAAGGTGCGAAAGATTAAAGCAGGTGTTCTTGATTCGAACCAGACTTTTGCTATTTTTAGCTTCAGTCTACTCAGTAACTCTCTAATGTTGGGCTTAAACTTATCTTCTGCTTTTTTCGGTGGCAAAAGCGATGCACTGTCACTAACGCTGTAAAAGTGATAATGGCATTTCTTGAGATTTTTACCATCTACACATGTGGTTACTTTCAGGTAAGAGCTGGAATTCTGTTATTATTTGTGCTAAAATTCATATGTATTGTATCAATTGAATCTCAGTTTAACTATCCAGTCTGAAAGCTAAGCAAAGAATGGATCACAACGTTAGGAATTGACTGAAAAACGGAGACAAAAGACTACAGCAGTGATTATTTATCACCAAAAATGTCACTACAAACAGCAAAACAAGATTCTCACAGAAAATGTCACTTTGATTCATTGTCGGTGAAATTTAAATAGCATCTGTCAAGCCTCTAAGCCAATTGAACTACATCTCTAATAATTCATCTCTCTCACACACACAGACACACACACACACCTTTCATAGATTCAGCCGCTGTGAAAATGATGGTTTTCTGCTTTCGGTGGGTGTTGAGTGTGCATGTTGGAGGAAATCTCTGGGATGCTTTGTTCACAAAAGGCAGCTTTAAAGAAGCAGAATGCACACACACACACTTTTTCTCACACACACACACGCGCGCAGGCACACACTCACAGGCTCGCTTAGACTGAGATGATTTATAGCCGGCCATGTCTAATGGATTGCCTTGGCACTTGAGAAATTATGAAAAGAAATTAATTAGCCTTTAGTGACCCTGCTGTCCATCTCTCTCTCTCTCTCTCTCTCTCTCTCTCTCTCTCTCTCGCTCTCTCTCTCTTTCCCTGTCTCTCCCTCCCTCACACACACAAACACAGAGCTAAAAAACACACACACGCAGTGACCCAGGCACTTGGCTGGTCACTTGTAATTACAGTCTAAATGGTCTGTGCTTACCTTTCACAGATTTATCGTCACTAAATCATGCTTATGTCATATTATTATTGTGGCATGGTGACATCTTTAATGACCTGACCATTGTTACAAAATGACTAACCAAATATTAACTCTCAACATGCAGTGGATAAATGGCAAGTTATTGATGTAAACCACCTGTTTACATATCAACATATACATATGATGAATTTCATTGTTATTTTCTTCAGCAGTGATGCACAGCGCATCATATAGTGTTAATTTGTATATTACAGAGGGAATATGTACGTATTTATTCATCATTATTAAAGGTGCATTATTTGAGAAAAACATTCATCGATTATTAGTAGAATTAGACTTTATGATGTATATGTAATATGTGTGCAGAGATATTACTGAAGTTAGCATGCTAACTAGCCAGCCCTGCCCCATCCCAGGCCAAGCTCCCATACTCGCTATATAAACACACCTGGTGCTCCGTGCTCCCAGTCCCGACTGCCAGCTGCACAATAAACTGAGCTAACTTGCTAACGGTAGCTACAGTTAGCAGCCAATGTAGTGGCCAGTGTTTGCATATTGCACCTTTTAGGTGATGCAGTTTAAGTAATTATATTTTTGACTGAAATGCGAAACGTAGATGTATAAAATAATAATAAGAAAAACATGTACAGGCTATACCAATGTTGGAAATATAGTATAGAAAAATGCTAAGTAAAATTATGACAAATGAGCCAACAGAAATGATATAATTAAAAAGGTTAAAAAAAGGTTTGTGAAAAAAGTGATTTAACAAATGATATTCACTCCGTCACAGAAGCGGTGAACAGCAGACACAGAGAGCAGCAGCTTTGTTCCTCCTCACTGAGGATTCGGTGAATAGCTGTTATGTTCTGTGTCTCTTTGTGCTGAATTCACTTAGAGAACAGAAAGCTCCACTCAGCTGAGGAGTTATTGTTTCCCTCGTCCTTCTGCCTCTCGGTGTGTCCCTAACCCGTGCAGGATATAAAAGGAGGATTCACTAGGAATGCCCTACTTGCTTTAGTGTTCAAGGTTTTTCAACCGTTTCGACAGAATGAGCTAAAAACATCCTGTAGACCTCCTCCACTTCTAACAGGATAACAGGAGACTTGAATTGAAATCACACTTTCGATTTTTTTGGCCAGTGTCCAGCCACGAGTTATGACTTATTTTGTGCTCTCCTGTCTCCGGAGCTCTGAAAAACCAGCTGGTAACGAGACAGAGGAGTAACGCCGGAGGAGAGGTGATTACGGTCCACTCCAAAATAAGTTGACTCTTCAGATCCAGAGACCCACTCGCAAGCAGGGAACAGAGGTTTAGAGGTTTTTCGCTTCTCACAGCCCTGTGATGTTTCTCTGATGGAGAAGTGTACCGAAAAAAAAACATCTATTCTTTGAGACGAGGTGGACGGGTACAACCAGGAGAACCATCGTTTCCCTTAGCAGCAGATAAACAGATGGCCAGGACTGCGGGTGTGTTAGTTTCCAGAACACGTTGAAATATTCTGAAAAATGTACTTTACTTGAACCCAGTTGCCAGGATAAATGTCGGCGTTGTGCAGTAAATCTAACAGGGGATGTGTTGAAACTTGATTCTTATTTCAAGACCAGAAGATATCACTTATTGATTTGTAATGCATTCTGTACTTAGTGATGGTTTGTGTTGGAAGACAAGAGTCGCCCAGAAAACCTGATGTGTGCACAAAAATTGTATTGGGTTTGGAGGATGGATAAACATGGAAAAAGACTGCCTATGGTTTGCGTATTCCACATTTAAGCATAAGTGTATCATGCAGTGGGAGACTAGCGCTGGTCTGTTATTCAGTTGGTCTCGTAGTGATCTTGATCTTGGTCTTGCCTTGGGCTTGATGCACTGTGGTCCTGGTCCTGACTTGGTCTCAATGCCCAGAGTCTTGGTCTTAGCTTGCCTTAGGATGGAAGGGGGGGGTGAATCAGCATGAGAGACAAAGAGAGACAGAGGGAGGGTGAGCAACACGAGGGGATTATTAGCGACTCTGTGTGAGGATTAGGGAGGAATGCTGAGGTCTGACACACCACAATGTGATCTCGTTCTGGCTTAGTGTCACTCCTCTCTCCTCCACTTCCTCGGCTCTCTTCTGCAGGTAACACAGCAGCTACCATCCCATATAAGTTCACTCCTGTCACATCACTCACCTGCCTCTGATTCCCCCTCTCTCACACTGTATGCACACAAATACACACACACACACACACACACACACACACACACACAGACACGCCTCGCCGAGCTCACACACGGAGGCGTTCGGTGAGCGGTGCATTCGGAGCACGGGACAATTTCGATTGGATTTTCCACCTTGGATGCTGCAGCAGAACAAATCCAATGTCTTTTTCTGGCTGGCTGGAGATCATGAACGCTGCATTCTTTCCAGATGAAGCAACTGTACCGTGCAACTGTGTTGAGACTCACATTTACACGCTGACTCACCAACTGGGCTTTCTGTTAAAGTGAAATATCCGATAGCGGCCAGTAAAAGCACATCACGTAGTTCTGGCAAAATACTTTACTAACCACGTCCTCCGTCTCTGTCTCCACCTGTCCTGCAGATCTGAGTTAGACCTGGACTATGACAGCTACCACGAGGACTACTATGACAGGTACTGTCAGAAAGCTACGCCTGGCAGCTCACACGCCTTATTGCTTGTCTGTGTGCCACACGAGGCGAAAGGGAAAGAGGCTAAAGTGGATTCTTCATCTTTGTTGTCCCCGGTGGTTTCTGCTCCCCATCGCTGTCTGCCACACAGCTGTCAGTCATCCTGTCTCTGCCTATAATGCTGCCTGTTACTGCTCAACAGCCAGACGCTCACACACAGACACACAGATGCACACACACACTTAAAGGTATACATTTTTGCACATATAGAGTTAAACACTTACTGTGAAGACACATGTATTGTGGATGTATGATGAAAGCTCCCATTTGAGAACCGTAACTTATTTTATTTTTGTCACTTGTTTAAAGGAAAAATTAATTACAGTTAATGTGACATGATGACATGCAACATAAAGACAGCTGGACACAAAAGAGTAAAAGAAAAAATGTAATTAAATTAAATTACATGTATGTGGATCCCTTTAGTAAATCGTTGAAATGTATTGTCAGCAAATTCGTAGCTATGTTATAAATTGGTCTCACAATATTAAAAAGACAAACAAAAATTTAATATCTGGGGAAAATTTCCACCCAGAGTCCCAAACATAATTATAAAAGTGCAAATTTAAACTGGATGATGGGTTGATTTTTTGGATATTGGTCCATTGACTAGCGAGATGCAGACAATATAAAACAAGATGCATTTGCTTTTCCTCTTTGTCATTGAAGAATCTGCAAAAACGTGACTCTTCAATGTTAAACGTGTTAAGTTGCTCCTTGGTAGGAAGGACATCACAGTGAAGTAGGAGACGCCTTGTGTCCATTGATTAAACTCATCAAATGGAAAGCTGAAATTTTTAATGAGGATGAAGAAGCAAGTGCCACATGCTAATTATCTGTTTTTTTTCTTCTCCAAAGCAGACACACATGTCAGACACACATTAGATAATTTTTAAATGTGCCTTAAAGGTGCGGTATGTAACTTTTTAAGCCTGTCCTCATCAGAAAAACAACCAGGAGAGAGAGAAGTCAACTGTGAAAGCAGCTTATTAAGGCCTCAATATTATTATCGTACAATTTAGGTGACTTCCTTTCCCTGTTCTGTTCTATTTCTTCTCACCTCATTACTAAAAACATAACTTGTTTCCCTGTAATGTTAGCAAATACAAGTTCAGGGTAAAAGATGCAAACAGTACCACATTTTGTTTCTTAAAAAATCTCCAGCGACCTCTTCAAATCACTGCCGAACATGTTTAAGGCCGTTGTTCTCACTAAATTTGCAGTTTCTCCCCGTCGCCAGATCCGTTTAAGAACGACCACACGTTAAACTTACATAACGCCTCTTAAAAACACTGACGTTGAGGGTTTTGTTTGAGACTTATCATGAACTCTTTGCTCAGCTGCTAGCGTGCAGCGGGCGTTTACCTCCCTGTGATACTGAACACCACACTTATTCAGTGTATAAGCTAAGTGCGGCGGTGAGGTGGGTGATGTAGTCTGTTCCAGACCGGCTCTGTGTTGTCGGACCTCCGCTGAAATTGCGTAGGGACCGTCCTACATCCCCCAGGCCTCGCTCATAAACACTCCACTCAGCACATCTGAATAAAAGACGGCGGCCACATTGTACACACATACACACACACACACACATACACACACACATCGATGCTCTGTTGCTCTGAGTATTATCTGTCATCTTTTCTTTGTGTTTTTTTTTTCATGTGGTTTGCCTTGCTCGGCGTTTTTCCCTCTTTGCTCAGGGGGGAACACTCACCACTGATTTTCAATTTGTTTTTAACACAGTGCATGATTATTCCCCATGCTGCTGGCTAGCACGACTGACAGCTGTGTGTACGTGTGGGAATGAAACTGTGTGTGTGTGTGTGTGTGTGCATATTCATATTCACGCGCACATGTGTTTGCCTCAAGGTGTGTGAATGCGTGGGGGACTGTATGTGTGCGGTTTTTTGTTTCCGTGTTTGTTTGTGCGCATCAATATGTGGCAAAGAGAGAAATGACTGTTTTTGTCGACCGTGCTCTTGTGCGAACACGAAGGAAAAGTGTCTTTCAGCGTGCAGATAACAGCTCGAGCTGACAAAGCTGCTTTCCGTGTGGGGTCTAATCCATAGAGACAAACACTCACTCTCACACACACTCACACACTTTTCTGTAATCCTCACTCGTCTACAGTCATTCATTGTCTGAGCCGCCGTTCTCACAGATGACACTTCAAAGCTGGTGTAACAACACATTGTCTATATGCCCCTGCAAACTGCTCTAAAGGACTCTAAACTCCCATAAGTCTTTGGTCTCTGTGTCTCCACACATGGACAATGCTCAAAGCCTCTAATCTCACGCGCTTATGAAGGCCTATACACTTCATCCTTACGTGACATTGCGATGAGTGTGTGTCTGTGTGTGTGTGGGAGGGGGCTACTGTGGATATGCAGAAACCTCTGTATGAAGCAGAGAGGCTTCACAGAATACAAACTAAGAGAAAACAAAACTTTTCAGGAAGCCTGGCTGAAGTCTGACTGACTGGCGAACAACAGCTCAATCGGTAAATCTACATCCACATCCGACTCCAAGTCCTTGCAGCTGACAGCTTGCTTACCCGTTGTTTGGCTTGTGATATACAGCAGAAGAGCTTTTCACACATTTTGGCATACAGAAACCATTTAGGCTGTGCTCAGACTGTCCTCGATCCAGGTATATCCAGATTGTGACTAAATCCGCTTGAGATGGATCGCCATCGTCACAAAGCATCATCACGCTCCTAAAATGAATTGACCACTTGCCACGAGGTTTTATTAACTGTAGATCTTAAAGTGGGAATACATTTTAGAGCTCAGCCCTTTAGGTTTGCATATTTTGTTGTGTAAAGTTTGGGAATTTTTCCATTAGTTTCCATTAGCTGTGTTTTGGAGTTTCAGTCAGCACAACCAGCCCTGAAGCAAACACTGTCGCCACATTGAGCTACAGCAGCTATAGAGCTCATCGATTTTAGCAAAAATGTACATTCATTTAGTTAATGCATCCATCAATTTCCTGCCATTTACTCAGATCAGAACCAGGTTAATTGATTAGTTATAGCAGGAATTATTATTATATTCACCAGACCTCTTTGTCCATACTGATTCTTGTCATTCTTTGGTGAAAAAGGCCTCACATTCCCTTCTGTTTGCTATTAAGAAGGTCATTTTCTGAGCCCACAAATGGTGCCGTGATGAAGTAGAAACATTAGGATAATCGCTAATGGATCTGATTGCTCTAGTTCCCACGTTTCCTGCAGCTGTGCTGGCAGGCGATTGGCTAGCTTTGATCCCGTAGCTGTATTTCACCCGCTCATTGGATCAGTGACTGCTGAGGTCAGGTGTGAGGTTAAATCACTCTCGGCCCCAAATCACAACAAACAACTCTATTTCTACCGAAACCTGCACACACAAACACTCAGTGTCATTTCTGTAAGCGCTATAGAGTTTGACTGTGATACACCCCCTGTCACCAGCACTACTAGCCTGGCGGGGAGCTATTGATTGGCCCTGACAGAACCAATTACATTCAGTGACAGATAGAGACATGGAGCTGTCCTCGGGGAGGTGGGGACGCCGGCGCGAGAGGGAAACAGAGATGGAAAGTAAAAGACAAAAGAACATTGAATATGAATATCTATATTTATCTGTGAGATGCTTGAACAGATGCTTTTTCTTCATCTTTGTGTCCTCCTTCTCTTTTTTCCAGCTTGTACCTGAGTGTACTGTATATACTGATACCAAAACAAATGTCTTGATGCATTGTTTTACCGTTCTGACCTGTCAAGCAATGTCCACCTGAATAAAATACAGCAAGACATTTTCTACAAAATAATTAATTTTCAGTCAGTAATCTGATATTTGATTCCAGCTTTCAGTTGTTCAGAAAGTTACTCTGTGCTACAGACGAAAAGGAAAAAGCTTGTTCGGCTGTGGGCAGCTCAAATTATCATCTTCAGCAAACCAGCTGCATGAACAGAGTTAAACAGTTCAGTCTTTTAAAAATCTTCTGAATTTCCAGGGTGTATGACTACCAGCGTGTGCCAGCATCCCTGTCTCCCCTACCTCCCCTGGGACCCAGTCTGGCCAAGCGTTCCCGTTCCTCCTCCTACTCCAGCGGCCACAGACGCAGCCGAGACAGAACCCACTCCAAAAGCTCCAGAGCCCACTCCACTAGTTCATCCGCAGCCAAGTGTGAGTAACATGAATGGACGAAGTCACGAAAAAACAGAGGTGCCGCATCAGATGCTGCAGATTTACACCGTTTGACTCCCTGTTAGAAAGATCTAATGCTGTAAAGCTTGGATCACTCAGCATGATTATATCTGTTGCTTCTCGTCCTTTTAGTGTAACAGACCGAATATCCTCTTTGTAGTTTACTGAAGTCAACAGATTTGACTTTTTTTCTGATGCAGCTCAGCGGAGACGAAACGATGCAGCTGGAAAAATTAGCTGTATTCAAACCATGGCTGCATGACACCTGAATGTGAGCCTGAGTGGCTGAGAAGCCTATTAATTCTGCTACCCAAAAAGTTTTAACATCAAGGATAATGCAAGCAGTGCACAGCTTCTTCTATTTCTTCTTCTGTGCCTTCTCTATCTTCTTTTCCTCCTACTCTTCTTCTTTTTTCTTCTTCTATTTCTTCTTCTTCTGCTTCTTCACAGTTGCATTTTTTTAAGTATAGACATTTTGAGAAATGAGTAAGATGACATGCTTGATACCACTGTCATATTTTTACACATCATACCTACACCCAACAACAAGCTACGCTTAGCTTAGCATAAAGGTGGGCACAGGTTGCTTGGCTTGCAGGTTGTGGTTTTTGGAGGATCATTTTACTACTTTTTGTAGCAAACCCGTAGAGTCTTCGTCAGGTAAACCTCAGAGTGACGACATGACACCAGTAATTAAACAAATTAAATATTGCATTTTAATTAGCTTTCAAAGCTCTTGTAGGTGGATTCTGTTACATTTGGACAGTGCCAGGCAAGCTGTTTCCCCTTGCTACCAGACCTTTATACTAAGCTAACCTAACCATCTGCTGGGGGTAGTTTCATATTCAGCATGAGAGTGATATATTCACCTCATCTAACCCTCTGAAAGGGAAAAAAACAATATGCTTAGCTACTCCTTTAAAGCTGCATCCCCTGTCATTTAAACCCTAAAGAAATGCTCAGGTCATGTAATTTCTCAAAGTCCCTTACATTCTCACACCCTCCCCCCTCTCTCTCTCCCTGCAGTGGGCATGGAGGAGTTGCAGGTGATTAAAAAGGAGCTGACTCTGATAAAGACACAGATCGATGGGCTGCTTGACAGTCTTGACAGGATGGACACACAGAGGAATGACCACAAAGGTGAGACACTCATTCACAAAGACAGTGGAGGCAGGTAGCTGTGAGATCGAATGGTAGATAATCTATCCGCACATCAGGAACATTTTAAGGCGTCTCCGGCGATATGCCACTTTCCCGATTTCTGCTTGATTAGCTCCACCAGTCACAACCCCAGTCAAAATGATTCAGGATATGTGCTGCAGGGAAACTTGGGGGGGTGGGGTGGGGGGGTCGGAATGCACTGCACCACCAGAGCCACTCCTATTTTACCTGACAAATCAATTATTTCCCTCCAGTCAGGATGTTTTTACAAAGTCGAATCAGGGCTGAAATCAAATGGAGTGCGGGCGTCGTGATTTATGGTGGCGAGAAGATTGTGGAACATGCTGAACAAACAGTGCAGCTGAAGGAACTGACTGATGAAGCTTCAGAAAACAGACGAATATGAAGGACTGAGAGAAAAACAGCCGATCAGCATACATGGCGGGAAGAGCTGCTGCTGCCCTCCTGTGGACATGTGAACACAATACAGTTACTCCACCTGCCAACAAGAGCAACAGCCCAGATAAGGCTTTATTATCCTTCCTGGGGAAATTGTTTTTTTACCGGGATCTTAATTAAACTGACACTTCACACCACTCACCACCTTCATCTGATAATAATATCCTCAGCTGCTGCTACACTAAAACGTTCTTGTTTAGTCCAAGAAAACGAAGACAGCCCTTTACACGTGAACCTAGAAGTCAGGCTGAGTATACAAATAAAGAATGAACTGAAAGGAGAATGTGTCCTGTGGCTGCAGCAGTAAAGCTGTGCATGTGCACTCTTTCAGGAAAGTGTGTGTGCATGAGTGTGTTCTACCTACTTTGAATGACCTTGAGCGATTGATAGCACTCATCCTCATATTAATTTATCTCCAGCTCTACTTGATTCCCCCCCGTCTCTCAGCTTTGCTGTCTCTCGCCTTCCTCCTCTCGATCTCCTCATCTGTCCTTCGTCCTGTCACTCCCACTCTCGTTTCCTGCCCGTCATCTAGTACAAAATCAGTGGGATGTGCGCAGACGTTTCTAGTCTTTGAACCACACTAAACATACATTTTCCTCACACTCCTGTCCAAGACGGACCAGGACCAAACTGCTTTTCAGTAAACTCATGCGTGTTTACTCTTGTGTTATAGGGTCTCCCCTGAGAGAGGACAGTTCTGCTGGCTCGCCGTACGCTCTGTCTGCCAGCAGCCCCGAGCACTCCCTCTCCTCCCTCTCTCCACCCAGCTCCCGCCATCGAATTCACAGGGAGAGCCCCGACCTGAGGGAGCCTGAGGACGACCACCACACGGTAAATGCACCTCAAAGTCTGTGCACTCTTGTTCAGGAGTGAGTGCATGGTACTAGTTTCTGGAGATATTATTGAGACTTACAAAGGTCAAAATGATACTACTACTACTACTACTGCTACTATTACCATTTTAGCTATTTAATGAGATTATTTTAAAGGAGACATAGTATGCTCATTTACAGGTCCATCATTTTATTTTGGGTTGCTACGAGAAGAGTTTCACCTTCTCTACTCATACTGTCCAGTGCTGCAGCTCCGTATTCCCCCTCTGAAATGCTCTGTTTTAGCTCCTGTCTCTTCTAGGCTCCTCCTTCCAAATATCCAGTCTGCTGTGAGTGGTCAGCACACACATGCCTGACTCAGCACCGCCAACAACAACAAAGCAGCTGTGTTTAATCAATACTTACATTCCAAATAGTCGCAAGGCATGAAAGTATGCAAAAGTGTGACATGGTGACATAATGTGATGTCACAAAGTCGCAGAATAATGGCGGGACTACTGACGAGGCGTTTCAGGAGCAGTGTTTTCTGTGGGAGAAAGGAGCTTCTTGACTTTCAAAGACTTTTACATACACAAGAACAAATATAAGACTCTAAAGGAAAGGGGGGAAAAGGAATAATAAATCTCCTTTTAAGAAAAAATGTTTAGGCAGTAAAATGACACAGACAAGATAAGCAGATGTTTCTGCTTTGTGGAGGAAACTTTATTACTGAGACTCCACTATTGTGAGATCAATTCATGCTTGCACGATTAAATTTCACTTAGTCATTCTGAGCTCACAATTTAATGATATGTCTCTCTGTTTTATCTTTGTCTATCCGTCTGTCTTCCTGTCTGTCTGTCCGTCTGTCTGTCTGACTATCTGATTGACTGACTGTCTGTTTGTCTGTCTGTCTGTCTGTCACAGATGAGCAATCACAGCTCTGACCCTGAGGAGGAAATATGAGGGAGGAACATGAGAAGATGTAGACGATGTGGATTACGTGCCAAACATGGAGGAAGAGAACAACCGCCACCACCGAGCCAACACCCATGTCAGAGGCTCAGCTTCCCTTCAACGGGGTGTACATATCAGACACAATGCATTTAATTGTATCACAGCGATCATTCTTTTAAGTGGAACAAAAAAACACTGACACACGTGCACACCAAGAATGTGCACATGGTTGAGGAGAATTTGTTTTGTCGGACTCTGAGAGAGAGGGGGGTCTTATTCAGGGAGTAATTATAAAGGACACCTGGAAGCATGGTGGTAAATTAAACTTTTTTTTAATCCTGCCTAAGCAGTGGGTTTGCACGAACACAAATATTCCAGTATTAATCCACATACTGCTGTATTAACCCAAATGAGACAATAGAGCTCTCTGATTAAAACATTATGTAAGCAGCTTACCAGTTTATCTTTTTCAAATTAAAAGCCTCCCACTGAAACAGGCAGCATATGTCAGTATCAGACTATACATGCAGTAATCATTTATGTTTAGCTGGAGGTGCTAGAATGTCTCTGCTTCTTCACCAGTTTTACTCCCAAGAAAGAAACAGCAAAGGGAAACAACATTCAAGGAAATTTTGGATTTCTGTTTATCCGGAGTCTTTAAAGGAGAATTTTTTAGGATATGACCAGAATTTTAGTTTAGTTTAACACTATCAACAGAGTGTGAAGAAATAACAACGCTGATGTGTCAAAGACGCTGTCTAATAGTACCACTTTGTAACGGCAAGAGGTGATAGTCCGATAACCCTCCGTAGTTCCATCATCATAAATGAACAAAATGAATTCACAAAATGTCATAAAAACACATTCTCTAACTTCTGTTTTCCTCACTAAACAGAAAAGTACAACCGTACACCTTCCGAATTCACATTCTTCCCTTTTGAGAGAACTACGACAAGCTTTATTGCCCCGTCACTCATCGTAAAACACACTTGTCTTTCTACTGTCGCCTCTGGGTAGGTCGAAATAAATCCCAGCCTGCCATTCCTTGTTATCCCCAAAGTCATAGTCTTGGTTAGAGCCACTGTAAATCATCTCTGCATGTATCCTCTGTTGTTGGAGGTAGTCCCAGTTTGGTGTCCAGCTCACATCAGGTGGCCAAATCCAGTTGAGCTGGATCCCGTTGCCCTTGGTGACTCCCTCATGATCCGAAGTACGTTCCGAACAAACTATAGGCTCCACGGCTAACTGAGCCATGAGCTAATTGGCTTATTGTAGCTAGCCACAGCCAAGGATAGCTAACGAAGGGCAGGAGTTGTTGGTTACTCTGGTGAGATGCTGCCACCTATGATTTTGGACTACCGTCAAATTCTGGCAATATTCTACAAATTACACCTTTAAGATAGCATGGGCAGTTATAAACGATGTGAAACACTTACCTAAATATTGTTAGCATTTCAGAATACAGCTATAACTGGAATATTGTGTGCATGCACTATTAAATTAAACCCCTCCGTGGATCTCAAAGTAATTTGGAGAACTCTGAAAGCTGTCAAATTTGATCCTTCAAGAGGCCTTTTTATCAACTCTTGACTCATTTTATTATATACTTCCAAGATATCAGTACTTCAAATGAAATCATAGTGATCCCTGAGAGTCTGAATGGTCAAACTGCGGATTCAGAATAGAAGCAGGTTGTTTTCATCGGTGAGTCACATCTCAGAGTGTGACTCTCTGAAAGAAATATTCTATATGACCTTGTTCTGTCACACCAAGTGTTCCCTCGGCTCTAAATGTGTCAGGAGAAAGCTACAACTCTCTTCCACCATGTATTTGGCACTCTGAGACATGCAAAGGCCCAGGTCAGTGTGTAATATTGTGTATTATTGTAAACTTTACTGTACTTGTTGAACTGTCTGACTTTATTCTTGCTTTAGGACTACTCATGTGTTTTTTAAAGAAAACAACGTTGTTATTATAATTCTTATGGTGTTGAATGTTTTTGTTTGCATTCTTAAGATAAGCCAAGTGGAAATACTCATTGTCACAGTAGTAAAAGTATTTTCATATTGAGTATAAATACAGTTTGTGTGAGTGTGTTTTTGTTCTGAAAAGCCTCGATACACACAAAGGAAAAGAGGGAAAGAAAAGCACAAATGTGCGGGGGGAAAGGTACTGTTTCAGTTACAATAACTGATCAATTAATCGGAAGTATAAATGGTATAATAAAACAATACATACACAGAACAGAGGGAACGGATTGCGGTAAATATCACTTTGCTTGCAGACTTTTCAGAGTCGACTGCTAGATTATGTGATCG
The DNA here is from genome assembly GCA_963678695.2 of Diplodus puntazzo. Classification (NCBI taxonomy): domain Eukaryota; kingdom Metazoa; phylum Chordata; class Actinopteri; order Spariformes; family Sparidae; genus Diplodus; species Diplodus puntazzo. The sequence continues at coordinate 13,541,130 of OZ023155.1, read as the reverse complement.
CATTGTCTTTGAACCCACAATACTTTCCTCAGTGCATTGGATGGTCTGACCAAAGGTCGGTTGGGCCCTCAGGCTAAATTGTGCACAGTATCATCCACACTGTGTGCCTGGTTAAGGTGGAAACCCCCTAGCACTACCCTGACTCAGACTGCATCAGTTTCCACCCAACAAAACAGATTTGTAAACAGACAAGGATTTAAAGAAGAAGAAAAGATACAACAATCCTCCCAAAATCATGCCACAGAGGTGTTTTATAAATCATGCCAATGCGTTTTTTTGAATGTTTTATCTAAAAATTTGTAGAAAAACAAAAATGAAGCATATGGGATAAAATTAAATACTACAAGGTCTTTGTAAAGACTATGTATCATGGCATAAATATACTTGCATCAATAACAATGTGACTGATTGATAAGCAAGCAGAAACACAATTTAAACATGGGGGATTGTAGTTACTTGATGTGGCCATTCTCAGTCGACAAAGCGTGATCAGAAACAGAAGATCATTTTCTGTCATGCTGAAAGATTCTATAATTTTTAAATTCCTCAGCACAGGCACTAGCCGTGGCTGTAGGCAAAATGCGTTTGTTGTCTGTCCGTCCGTCCCATTCTTGTTGAGTGCAATATCTCAAAAACACCTTGAGGGAATTTTGTCAAATTTGTCACAAATGTCCCCTTGAACTCAAAGATGAACTGCTTAGATTTTGGTGATTAAATGTCAAAGATCGAGATCACTGTGAGCTCACAAACTACATCTTTGGCTCAACAATTCATATGACAACATTTTACACAAATACACAAACAGTGAAGTAAAGGGAGTAAAAGTGTGCCAGTCTGCTGTAACTCTCAGCGTGTTTAATTAGTTAACAGAGGTGAGCTTGTTGTCAATGTTTAGCTCTACAAGTTCTCTGTAATATTACATTTGGAGGAAGTATCACAGCACGTGTCATTGGATTTCTTGTGGAATTCAAGCAGGAAGTTGTGGGTTGTGTACTTTAGGGTTCACTAACCCAGCAGCCAAACTTGTGAATGTCAGAAAATAAAACAGACTTCCTTTTTAACTCCTTTTATTAAACTCCTCTGCCTTCACTTGATGTTCCATTTCCACATAGTTCAAAGTGTGACAAAAGGAGCTCTTGCACAACAAGTCCTCTATTGACAAAAGGATAAGCACATGTGTACTGAATGTCATACTGAATAGGACAGTGTGCACTGTGAACTGCCAGATACATGTGACAAAAACCTGATGCCGATAAATAAACCATAAAATTGATATATTGGTTAAAACTGCTGACCCGGTTTGGATTTTATCCATCAGTGCACATGAGTGCAAACAGGCTGCAGCAACTCAAGGGTCATATTTTGCCTGAAAATAAGGTAAGCACCAAACTTACAATAAATATTTAATTAATTATGACGTTTTTTGATTCAAAATACCTCTTGTTAAGTGATGAAGTGCTACATGTTCCATATGTTGCATTGCACCATATTACAAAAGTTATAACAACTATATATACATGAACTCTGGCTGTGGGGATATTTTGTGAGAAGTAAGAGAAGCTACGACAGAACCAGTCAATTGTTCAGTTTGTGAAAAAACTAATCATTTGATTTGATATTGTTCAAATTAGGAAACTAATTCAAAAGTCTAAATCCAGATTTTCTACTTACAACAACTACACTGTACCGTAGCTGTCAAAGGTAATTACATACCCAGGATTTATACTTAGTAACTTACACCTTGTTTATAGAACCTGCATGTTATTTTTCATTCCAAATTAACATTTTCAATGGATGAAAAAACAAAAAAAATCTGCATTAGAAAATATATCAGCAGTTGCACCACTGAAGTTTGGAAGCAAAATTTTCATTTTGTGCACCAAAATATCTCCCATATTACTTAGTTTTTTTCATATATTCTTTCTCTGTTGTCCAGTTATGAAGGTTTTTCTTTAAATGCCTAATGTTTGATCAGGAGCACAGTATTAAAATGCATATACATGTCAAAAATACTCCTCCAGGCCAAGTTCAAGTTTATGACACAGTAATAGTGTGCTATATGGTATAGGGTTAAGGAATTTATGTTAAGTAATTTTTTTACTGTATCTTGCTAAGTCTGAATAAACTGCCAAAAATAATTATACATTGTTTGAACTCAACTAAAAAATAGCTCTATAAAAATGATTTTGCCAATCATCAAGAACAGAGTTTTTAATTGTGGTCTGATTTGTTCTTTCAGATTTAAGATGATCCATTTATAGTTTTGCTTCCTTGTTTTGTAGATCACAGCAATGGCAGGCTCGCCTAGTCCTCTGACCACCCATGTGCTGAACACTGGGATGGGTGTCCCTGGCTCAAACATGGCCCTCAGTCTTTATCGACAAGACCCCTCAGCTAACGTCTGGAGTTTGATAACCACTGGGTAAAAAACAGAGGACAAAAGGAAATATAAAAAAATATTAAACACATAGTCACAAAGTATTAAAAACTTAAACATCACTCCTGGACATCTTTCCGTGTAGGTCTTAACCACATTTTGTCTCAACAGGACCACTAATGATGATGGACGCTGCCCAGGACTCATCACAAAAGAAACATTTACACCTGGAGTGTATAGAATTCGTTTTGAGACTGCTCAGTACTGGGAGAATTTAGGAGAGACGTGCTTTTACCCATATGTTGAGGTGAGGAACTCTTATGTCTTCACATGTTGACATCCTCAACTACTATTCTCAGGCTGCTGGGTGAATTTGTGTCCTCATTTAACCTGCGATGACCTGTGATCTAACCTGCTGACAATAATCTTTGTTGTTTGTTGTTCTGATGCAGATTGTCTTCACTATAAACAACCCTGGCCAAAAGTACCACATTCCTTTGCTTCTGAGTCGTTTCTCTTATAGCACATACAGAGGAAGCTAGAGAGCAGGGGTGATGGTGCTCCGGAGGCACAGAACATTCATCTCTTGACAAGCTCCACTTGAATTACTCCTCCATTTGAATAATGATGTTATAATCAATATAACTTGTTCGCAATTAAACTTTAAACAGAAACTTTGTTGTTTATTGTCAAATGTGTTTTCTTTTTCTAGGCATGTAGGCGAATTCATCTGATGAACTTTTCTCAAAGCACCATCTCTCTTTCCATAACTGAGTGAAATTCACATCTTGTATAAATACCAATAAATAAATGCTATTAAGTGTACTCTGTTCTCAAAAAGAAGCGCCCACACAGCTCTGTTGATACATGACATTTTTAAAGGTACACTATAAAGTTTGGGAAAGTGAACATTTACTGATTTTCATGACCGAATAAACTGAGTAAACGAACTGTCAAAGTACAGCTCAATTTCACTTGTTCTTCTTTGTATATATTAATAGGTCCTTTCCTAGAGGCCATCCTTTCTAGCTTCCAGCATTGTCGCGTCAACCCTATTCTTCTCTGAGGAGCGCTTGATAATTCAGTTATGGAGATAAATCTGTGTTCCCAAACTAGTGCACTTCTAAGGCTAATCCCATTCTTAACAGATTTACATATTTGTCAAAACATATTATAAATCGCTCTATAATATGAAAAATGTTACAGCTGACACATTTATTTGATTGTATTTCGACAAATGTATCCATGTTCTCTCAGTGAGAGACCTGTCACAACTTTTTCTTTGTTGAGCCTTTCCTCCTCTGCGCTCGATTGCTTCTGCCTGAGTGTCAGATCGATTTATTCGATGTCGATTGCACTCCCCTGAGTTCGATAGGGCCTTGCTTCTGATGGGAGGTTAGGGTGCGTTTTATTACGTTAACACATCATTTTTTCAGTCTTTCGGGTACACATTACTTGAGTAAATCATGGCGGACGACGAACTGGAGGCAATTAGGCGGCAGAGAATGGCGGAACTCCAGGCAAAGCAAGGGGTAAGAACAAAACATGAGCTCGGAAGCGTGTTTGCGGGCCGCCTTATAAGGAGATGCTGAGTTCAGTCTGCTGCTAGCTAGTGTGGCTAAACCACTCACCACAACTCAACTAAACTGTCACTCGGGATATATATATATATATAGCTCGAATGCGAGAGCCGTACCCGATGTAAATTAGGTGTAATTATCTCAGGAGTTAGCGAGAAGAATCACAGTAATAGCCAGCATCATTTCACTGGCACTGCTAGCTTTGTGTCAGCTCACACCTCTCCGATAATGACAGCGTTAGCAAAGCAAACGTGCTGTAAGAATTAAAAAGACTCATACAAAAATGTGCCTATGTCAAGTGATAATGGCCATATATAAAAGTAGGCTGGTAAGCTCAGTTGGTGTTGAATTTTTCCTGATGTGACAAGGCAGGATAGTATCTTAAACATAATTGTTTCTGTACTTCATAATGAACACATGCATTAATAATCACTAAATGGTGTCTACTGTGTTACATGGCAGCAGACATGTATATGTATTCCACACAAAGCCATGATATTGGGTCCTATATGAGTAAAATGGAAGCATCTAGCTTTTTTGACGCGGATTCTTAAATCAGTGCTGTCAGTCTTTGCACACACAATATGTTGTTATGTTAGTGGATCTAAATCTTACACAATGCGCACAATGCTCAGCAGATCTCTGAACGATTAATTGGTTGGGCCACTCTTTTGGACGATGTTGGCTCATCATAGATAAACTGGTATCAGCCCCTGTAGTGATAGTGAAGTAACAAGACACTGCAGAACAGAAAGGCCAAAGATGTATTGGAGGTAATTTGGAAACGGTGTCACCATTGCATAGTTAGCCCACCAGAAAGTACTGGGAAGGTATTTTTGTATGTTATACATGTCCAACTCAGGAGACAGCCCACCTCACACTCCTCAAAATGAGTTAGGGATATTGGGATATTTAAGTGTTTCACTCGATGGTGTATTCTGTAACATATCTGAATTTTTATTTTGTGCTTTGTAAATATTTTTGTTGCCCAAAAAATAATGCAACCCATTTCATGTAGCTTGTGTTGCATATATGCACCCATATCCCAATATCCCTAACTAATATTGAGTAGTGTCTGTCTTGATCGAGTACTTAATGACTTCATATAAGCGATCTATATGAAAAAAGATATACACTTGCAAGAACTCTTGCAATAAGTTGAATGCAGAAATGCAACATGTATGTGATGGTTTTGTCTCACATGTTCTTTCAGGATTCTTCTAATAATCAGCAAGGAGAGGAGGCCAAACAAAGGTATGATGTTTTTATTCATTTAGAAGCTTACTACTAAATCTATTCATATATGCAGTACAGTTTGTTTTTTAATCAACTAAAGAAGATTGAAAACAAAGTTATGAACACTAGCTGTCATATTAAACTTGTCAGTGGAACTGTGGGTCCGAGCCCGTGTTCTGATGGCTTGAGAGTTTAATAAATGTGTTTTCCTGTTTTCCTGTTTTCCTTTACTTGGTCTTAGTTCTAGATCCAAACGGTAGCAGGAAGTACTGATGTGGTAATATTGTTATTTCTTATTTGCAGAGAAACAGACATGAGGAACTCTATATTGGCTCAAGTTCTGGACCAGTCTGCCCGTGCCAGATGTAAGTGTGTTATATTCATTGTTTACCCTGTAGATCCCTTTGGAAATGAATCATGCTCTTGTAGAACCAAAACATATTATTTAAATATGCATTTATTTAGCATATTAAAAGTTATTTTAAATCTAATGAAAGTGTCAGTGATTTATTGAGATATCTAAGTCTACTGTATCAGTTATTAATAAGAAACCAGTGTTCCACTGACACTATATTGTGTAATGAGTAGGTTGAGATGTACTTGTAAATACCCATAACATGTGGTCACAGGGTGATACATTTAATTCCCTTTTTTCAGTGAGCAATCTTGCTTTGGTGAAGCCAGAGAAGGCCAATGCAGTTGAAAACTATCTCATTCAAATGGCTCGTTTTGGGAAGTTAGGAGGAAAGGTGAGAAAATGCAGCTCCGATACCTCGACACGCTAATGTTTTCGATGTTCTTCATCGTGCCAGCAGTGCAATGACTGGATTTTGCCTTTTGTCAGATTTCAGAGGCAGGCTTGATTGAGATTCTGGAAAAAGTCAGTCAGCAAACAGAGAAGAAGACGACCGTCAAAGTAAGTTTCACTGAAGTGTCACCGATGTTTGATTCATAATCAAGCCACTTGTCCATCTTACAGAACTCGTGCTCTCTGCTTGTCAGTTCAACAGACGGAAGGTGATGGACTCTGATGATGAGGATGATTACTAACTCTTAACTGGAGCATCGGAATACACCAAGAAAAGATGCGGGATTTGCTTTACTGGGACTCTGGTAGCATCTTTGACTAGCTGAATCCTGGGATGCCACACTAGCTTCTGTTTGTCTCTGGAGACTACATACCGAGAGGGAAGAGCAACTAATTGGGGTTTACACTGCTGCATAATTGGTGGGGAGTACAGTACACACAGTGTCAAATAAGGTGTTCTTTTGCCATCAAGTTTCTACAGATGTGCTTGTGTTGTACCCCTGGCAATTTATGACACTGTGTGACTCCTCTACTCCCTCTTAGTGGTTATTCTTTTTTTTCACCATGGTTGACTTCTGTTCTTCAAACACAAGAAGCTAGATAAAGTGCAAAATGTACTGCTGCTGGTATATTTTATCTAGACTGCTCTGTGGATATGATACATTGTTCTGTATTCAAGGCCAGCATCCAGCGTGGATGTTGCACTTGAATATTTTCTTTTTGCTGACATGTACTTCAAAGGTTTACATAAAAAATTATAATAAAAAAAAGGCCTTAAATTCAAATGTTTGTTTTTCTAGTGAAACATTACTAAAATGATCTGTTATCAAATTAATATTGTGTTCAACCGTTTAGAAACGGTTTCCATTTTGGGTTTTCACGCGTGATAGATCCATTGGGTCAGGGCACACAATTACCACAGCTGTGAATATGTTCAATGCAAGAACAGGAAACTTTGCAGCATCATCTCACAGTATCCTCGCCACCAGAGAAAAATGTTGACTTACTTTGTTAGTTCATGTTCATTTTTTTTTTTTTTTTTGAATCAACAATCTTATGTTTTGGATTTCAAGCAAAAATAAACAGATTCTCAAATGTAAACAGATACTTTTGAAATAAAAAACATGGAGGAGAAATTTGATTTGCTCTGTGTCGAGTCCAATAACGCTTTGTGTCCACAGCCAACACATGCCACAGTCAAATAAACCAAAGGAACAGTTTATAACCACTGCATTCCCTTGAATTCGCTGCAGTGGACAGAGCTTTCAGTCATATTCTTTATTTGCTCATCACCATTAGTGGAAGGATTTAGTTCAATACATGGGCAACCTATACAAGGGCCCACCTAGATTTTTTTTCATGGGGCCCAAAATCCCTGGCGGCGCCCCTGGTTCCATGTATAGCATTCTGTAGTCATAAGGTCATCAAATGTGGTATGTATTACTAGTGTATCTGTCAAATGAATGTAGTTGAGCAAGCTTTTGAAAATTCACCTTTGGAAATAAGTTGTATCATAAATTAGTATAAAATATATGAAACGGAAAAGCTCGAGTTTAATTTCCTCAAAAGTGTGCTGATTTTACGTTTTTAGGTATTACTTTCAAGCACTATCAGACTGAATTTAAATTGTTTACTTGTACGTATCTTACTGCAGCTTTCATCATTCACAACAAGTGGTTTGGGGTTTTTTTTTATTTAAATGACCCAGTCATCATCATCACTTTTGCTGGTCCGTTGTCGGGATTTGATAAACTATATTTCATATCATCTAGTTGTGGGATGGTCTCTGTGATTGCCCCATTTTCGCACGACTGTGGTCAGATGACTTCTCATTGGCTGTTCCGACTGCTTAATCCAAACGTCTGGGTTCTGATTGGTGGCGGGGTCAGCCATGTGTTCGCCACCGGCCAATAGAGAGAGAGCTCGAGGAAACCGTGTAGTAAGGTTGAGTAGTGTTAGCTAAACTGACACTGCTAAACACAGAGTAGCCTTGCAGAGGGTATTTCAGGATATCCACGTAGTTTTATTAAGAAAATCGGTTTCCATACACAGCAACGTCCGAGGAGAGTATGGACAAGCCAAAAATAGCAACATGCACCGCTCCTGTGAATATAGCGGTCATAAAATACTGTAAGTATCGTGATGAGCCTCTTGTAGACACGCTAGGTTTGTAGCTTTTGAACTCAGTGGAAGCTAAACCTGCCTAATCGTCAATACATGTGTTTCTCGTGTGGTGACTTGTGTTGTCTTTCTCTCTGTACACTTGACATTGAAGGAGTACTTTTAGTGTTGAGAAGTTCAGACTGCAGTTATGAAGTGTGTATGAAACTTTTTTGCTTTTCAGGGGGGAAGAGAGATGAAGAATTAATCCTACCCATTAACTCGTCTCTGAGTGTCACACTGCATCAAGACCAGGTAATTAAGTAAACTGCATTATGGGCAATCAGCTAATTAAAGTGTTATTGTTCCTGTCCAGAGCTGGTGAGGTTACGTACAGCTGTGTATATATAAACTCAGTGAATAAAACTGTAGAAAGAAGCTTATTCAGTTGGGCTTGTCTTGACTTATTTGTTTTGATACTGTAGGTTCAGATGATCAGTCCTTAAATATGTATGTTTACTTGCGTTATTTTATGCATTTGGGCTGTCAACAATGAATTTTTTTTGTCAGTTTTCTCAATTAATCAATTAGCTACTTTGTCTATCTACTGTCAGAAAAAGAAATTGTCTAGTAGTGTTTTCCACCGTCATAGACAAGTAAAGACAACAGAAGATATTCACACTGAGGAAGCAAAGATATTTGCTTTTTAAAATACTCAAATCGATAAGCATTTGGTTAATTAATGGTTGCAGTTTTTTTTTTAAATTGCAACAGAAAGATTACAAGATACAGCATATGTGATGCACACATGAGACTGAAGTTTTCACATCTCGCATTGTATAAATGATATGCACTTTGACACACATCTGCCTTGTCCTTCTCCATCTGTTCAGCTGAAAACAACCACGACAGTCGCAACCAGCAGATCATTTCTAGAAGATCGAATATGGCTCAATGGCAAAGAGGAGGATATAACCCATCCTAGACTACAGTCCTGCCTGAGAGAGAGTGAGTCCTGTCTGTTTTATTTTCCACAAAAACCAAATCGGAGAGATTGACGCTAACCAAGTAATTTTTTTCTGTGTTTTGTATTTAGTTCGACGATTAGCAAGGAAGAGACACAGTGACGGTGACCCCAGTTTGGATTTGTCTCACAAAGTCCACATCTGCTCTGTTAACAACTTCCCCACTGCTGCCGGTCTCGCCTCCTCAGCGGCTGGATTCGCTTGTCTCGGTGAGTTCTGTTTTAATGCACGACTGACATGACACTAAGGAATCTAGAGTACAAATGCACATTCTTCAATATACAATATCTGTCTCATATTTGGTCCGGTCTCTTCTCTTACTCCCTCTTTTGTGCCTGTGTTGTAGTGTACACTCTGGCTCAGGCGTTCGGTGTAGAGGGGGAGTTGTCTGGCATTGCTCGACAGGGCTCAGGAAGCGCATGTCGGAGTATGTATGGAGGGTTTGTGCAGTGGATCATGGGGCAAAAAGATGATGGCAAGGACAGTATAGCCCAGCAGGTGGAGCCAGAGACTCACTGGCCTGAGCTCAGAATCCTTGTGCTTGTGGTTGGTCAGGATTTCTGTGTTATATTGTGAAAGTATAAATGACAGTTTCTTTCATAAAATGAAGAGGTGTCATGATTAGTAGCACAAAATGCACTTTTTCATTCCAGATGATAAAAAAAGATCCCACTAAAGCTTATTAATGCACTTTGTCGCAGGCCAGTGCTGAGAGGAAGCCGGTGGGCAGCACCTCTGGGATGCAAACTAGTGTACAAACAAGCTGTCTCTTAAAGGTACCTTTTTCAAACTCACTTTTTTTATTGTACTAACTCTGTACTGCTAACTTACTCTCTGTGAAAATTGGAGATCACATTCATGTACACTGTGTGCTCATGTGTGTGTTCAGCACCGAGCTGAGTCTGTTGTTCCAGGCCGGATGGTAGAGATGATTGAGGCGGTGCGAAGAAGGGACTTTGCTGCGTTTGCTGAACTAACCATGAAGGACAGTAACCAGTTCCATGCCACCTGCCTTGACACATACCCTCCCATCTTCTACCTCAACAGTGTGTCTCAACAGGTCATCAATTTGGTACATCGGTATAACAGACACTACGGGGAGACAAGGGTGAGCAGCTTTACACTTCTGTCAGAAAATATCTATTTAGCAGTTCTATTGGTTGTGGTTAAATCCTGCTTTCTCTTCGTTCACTTTTCGCTTGTGTTGGACATGTGTCTCAGCTCATGCAGCTGGGTTTCCCAGCTGGTGTAATAAAGATGTGAAACTTGTGCGGTGGTTTTTAAACCGGGGAAGAGAAACACCCTCCCTCTTTCCATGACGGTCACAGTCTAGGTTTGTTTCCTTCCAGGTGACCTACACGTTTGATGCAGGACCCAATGCCGTGATCTTTATTCTGCAGCAGAATGTTCCTGAATTTGTTCGGGTGGTTCAACACTTCTTCCCCCCAGAGACCAACGGAGGACAGTGAGTGAATAGTTACCATTCTTTTTTTAGCTTCAAACAGAATTATGCTTAATGCAAACTACTAAATTTATCTAAGAATATATATATATATATATATATATATATATATATATATATATATATATATATATATGTATATATATGTAAAAATACATTTATACTGTGAATACACAATTATAGATGGATGTTTTTTTGTCTCCATAGAAGCTGTTTTACACTGTTGTTTCTTAGGGTGTGTCTCAGCCTCATTGTGGATGACTCATTGATTGTTTCTTCGTTCTCTGCAGGTTTATTAAGGGTCTTCCAGTAAAGAGTGCTTCTCTTTCCGAGGAGCTGAAACAGGCTATTGGCATGGAGCCAGTGCCAAAGGGAATAAGCTACGTTATTAGTACAAAGGTACATCCAGATGTAATCACTCTGCAGCCCAGTTCCTTTATCAGTTTACTTTAAACAGCAGCTGAAAATCAATGTTATCTGTTGTTGATTTATATGTCTTGGTGTGTCTATCCTAAGGCAACATAAACCCTCAGATTGTGCGACAAGTTTAGATTTATGTCCACATTTCCTTTTACGTAACATTGTGCTGCACTCCCTCAGTTAAGTGTGGCACATGGTAGTTCCCCTGCTTTACTGATATTACACCCAGATTAATAAAGTCTTTAAACATTTCACTAAACAACACTATTTATTTAGGTTATAATTTATTAGAGCAAGCTTTTAAAATAGATGCATTTGAAGATCATACCACGATCGCAGAGGATGAACCTGATCTTTGGCATCAGTCAGTGACATGACCTCTTCTTGTTTTGTGTTCAAGGCTGGACCAGGCCCTCGTGTTGTGGAGGATCCAGCTCAGCATCTACTTGGATCTGATGGTTTGCCCAAGGAAACTGTCTGATGCCTTGAGGCTCTGAACAGACGAGATCAACTGTGCATAGGTTTTTACAAATCACAGCCACAACAGGCATCTTCCGTTCTATTCTCCTTTAATTATACAACTGTACTGGTGGGTCTCTCATCTCTTTATCACTTGATATTCTTGCATGCACTTGTAGTACATTTCTCTGGCAGATACCTTTTTATATTTAGCAGCCTCGCTACGGTTGAAAGCAAAGGCAACCGTAAGAATCCCAATTTGCATACAAACTCTGATCTCAGTGCAATGAAAAGGCAGAGTAAAAGACCTGGTTCTGAAATGTCTCAGTGAAGAGAGCAGAAGAAAAGTACCTAAAAGGACAAAGTGTCAGTGCTCTGAGTCATGAATACAGTTGATCCTCTGCTCTCTGACTTTGTTTAAGGAGGGTACAGTAATTATGTTTACCTAAGTTTTCATTTTTCATCTCATGAAAACATCATGTCAGACCGAAAAGCACACTCATAATTGAGGTGAATTGTATTCTGTGATATTAAATAAATATATTTTAGTCAATGTGATTGTTTCTTTGAGTTTTCTTTTGTCATGCCCAGATTCCAGTAGCTTTGTAAGAGTTTGTTTTCCTCAGGGACAAACGCTAAGAACGACAGAAAGATAAGACAATGAAAAAAATTCCATGGTACACTCATTGTTGTTGACTTTAAAGGTGCAGTATGTAATAATTACAGCTGAAAACATTCAAATGTGAAGGAGTGACGTCTACGCATTTTGTGGCAAAGCACATTTAGCATGCTACCCGGCCAACCTCATCCTGGTATTCCTAGCCTACATGCTAATTCTTTCCTGGTGGTTCGAGCTCGCCAGTCTGGACTGCTAGCTAACAGCAGTTGGTTTGTTACTTTTCTGATATGCTGCTCCCTATTTACTTTGAGACTGAATCCGAGAGGTGGCCATTTCTTACATATTGCACCATTAAAAACTGTGTGACCCACATTTGAAAACGTGTGTCAAGGCAACTGCGTAGGCCTTCCAACATCAACAAGACCTGAAACCCAAGTAAAACTTTACATTTGTGGTGTGGAAAAAATGGCGTCCTCTAGTCCAAAAGCAACCATGGACGATTTAGTAACAAAGAATGAAGGCACTTCCTTGATATGGAAGTATTTCAGCTTCGAAGAGACACGTTTGTTTGCTTGGTCAAATCAGCCACACCTTTTTTTCAGTGCGCAAATGCACTAACATTTAAGGTAATCGTGCTGAAATGGCTCTGATGAGCTTTCACAGTAATTATTCCCCGTAATAAACTGAAGGTATCACATAGGTATACTTCCTAGACTACTTGCGTGCATAATATGAGGAACTTTTACTGTGTACTTTTGGAATCCTGTGTCAAAATCCTTAACAGAGAACAAGAGTACATATATTTCGCACAAGTTTTTTTTTCCACATCAAAGTTGGGAAGTACTTAGTTCAGCAGTAGTTCAGCAGTATATGAATCTTGGACATATGGAAGCAATTTTTTTTTCTCACGTCGTCCTTCACTATGAAATCCGGAAGGATACCTACGTGATACCTTAAGTTTATTACCGGGAATAATTACTGTAAAAGCATCGTATGTATCTGATTGTGAGACTGCAGTCTGACCCACAGTTAGAGCGGGTTCAGTACGATTACCGTAAATGTTAGTGCATTTGTGCACTGACAAAAAGGTGCGGCTGATTTGACCAAGCAATCGCGAACCATGGCTGGCTTGACCGCAGTGAAGATACAGACGTACAACAACAAAGAAGGTACCATGCAAGACCTGTATAACAGTGTGGTAATGCTCCATAACATGTTTTAGATCTAATACACAGTGAATATTGAGCTGAAGCTTGACCAAATCGAATTGGAATATCAGTCAGAAAAAGCCAAATCGGTCAGTCCTAGAGTCAGCTGTAATACCAAGTATCTTTCCTTGATAAAAAATGTAAATAAACTTTGGTTTGACTAAATGACCTCATACAGAGTGACTTCAGCAGGTCATGAACTAAACCTGCCTGTTCAACCTTTATTACACCTGTCCGGTGAGTCTGATTGGTCAGCCCCTACTCTCCCATTGTCGGAAATGACGACTCGCTAAGCCCCGCCCCCTCCCCCAGCCTGCTCATCTGCACACCTCACATCACGTAAATACATCTGCTTCCTTGTAGAAACAATCAGAAGTTTGCAGTCGCTCACCTAAGAGTCACAGCTGTGTGCAGAGGGGACGTTTATCTGAACGCGATGGGGAAAATAGAGTGGGCGATGTGGGCCAACGAGCAGGCTCTGGCTTCGGGTCTCAGTGAGTATATAAACTTTACTTTGAGCTGTTTAATGAGTTCCATGAAAAAGAAAAACAATCATGTCTCATTATTACATGAGCAGTTTGACCAAAATGCAATACTTTACATTAAACTGTTGTTTTTTTAGCTGCCATCACCAGTTTCATGATGGAGTAAATGCTCCTTATTATTATTTAATTCAGCTTAACAAATCGTTTTGATGAACTGCCTGCTCTTATCAGAATGACAGAAAATACTCATTAATAATACGTATATAGAAAATAAACTTCATTTCAGAGTCAAGTCAACGTACAACTTTTGTTTTACAGTAGGGGCGTGAAAGGTATTTCTATGTTTGGCTTAAGTTTTAATTTACTCTTCCTGTTTCCTCGTTTCAGTTCTCCTCACTGGAGGCATTGTGGGGGTGGCTGGACAGTTCAGAGGCTGGCAGTTTGCTGCTTATGCAGTGTATCCTTCATACTTTGAATAAACCACAGTCCTATTTAAAGAGGTGACACTGAAATTGTCTCTGAAAATATCCACTTTTGAGTCATCATGAATGTGACATCTTGGGTTTATTCAGAAGAAGATTGTAGCTGTGCACCTTTAGGGATGTTATGGCAGCCTTTTAGTAAAATAACTTGAATGAAGAATGAATAAATCAATAGCTGAAAGTTAAGATGTGATTTACTGTAGCTAACTACAATGTAAGCTGAGGGGAGCTGAGTGGATTGTTAGAATTACTTAATTACATGAATGCTTGAACCCATATATGGTAGGTCTCAATTGTGTCTGCTAACATTTGTATTTAATACATTTCACATCAGTGAAAACACAACATGGTAAAAAAAAAGAAAAGTTTTTTCCATCTCCCATGCTTGACATTCTGTGCAAATGTAATCCTTTGCACCAGAAACCATCGATCCAGTCATTGTTTCCTTTGCTTTGAACATTATCTCATAGTTTTATGTGACTTAGTGAAGCATGTAAGTTGAAAACAGCCTTGACAGATAACCAGTGCTGCCGGGGTGTTTGTGTGCCTGCTCGAATATCCCAGGAGCAAGAGGAGCAAGGGCACGAGCGTGCAGAGACCGTGAGTGATGCCACCGTCAAATAATTCAACATGTTGTCTTTTCTTTAATGAGCGTGTTCTGTGATGAAGTGAAGCTTATCATCCAGTCTTATCCCTTGTGTTTCCCTCAGGGGCCAGTACTGCTTCACAGTGTGTGTTAAATCCTTCGGGCCGCTGACGAGGAACTACTATGTCAGAGCGTTTTTACATGCTGCGTGAGTCCTTTATGTCAGCCGCTTGTCTTTCGCAGGGCAGCATTCCTCTCATTCACAGTCTCATTTCGGGTATTGTCATTACAGTCCTTTGTCCTCAAAATCCCTGTCTTTCTTTAATAGTATCTGTGTGCCTGGAGGTTTCATGCTTGCCACCGTCCTGGGATGTGTCTGCCTCGGCATTGCCAGCATCATCTACTTTGTGGTAAGTTGGCCCAACTTTGTCACCTTTGATTAGTTGTGTCAGGAAGTGGCCTAGTTGGAGGAAACAAGGAAATGGCAACAAGGAAGACATTGTTTCATTACTGGTACCTCTTTTGAGACATCACCCTGCAGTTGTGCAATCTGACCGGTCAGGGGTGTGGCCAGCCGATCATTAATGACTCGCTTTCCTCGTCACCTTTCCTTGTTTCTAGGCAGCAATCCGAGGTGAGCACTGGGAGCCCATTCTTCCAAGGAAGGAGACCCGGATGCCAGTCGCAGAGAGCATCAAGAACCCCCCTCAGAATCCACCACCGAGACCCCCCGCGGAGACTCGCAGGAAACGGGTGGACGACCTGGAGGACGCAGCTTATGACAACCCCATCGCTGTCACTGACAACTAGTAGCAGGTCCACTGCCCCGTCCTCCGTGTCCCTGCCTGCCTGACCCATCACAACCAGTTACAATGAGGTGTCACCAGACTCCGGACAAGTGAAGAGTTTTCTGATGTTTAGTGAAGCGAGGGGCTGGAACACATGTTGGGTCCACTCCTTCATACCTCAACCTGCAGAGAAACATTCTCAGCAGGAGCTGAGAATTAAAAAGCCAGGGTAAAAGTGAATGTTTTTACTTTTGAATAAAAAAGAAACAGGCCATAAGAGATTCATGTAAATACCGTCGCTGCTACATGGCAACTAAATACAGACACCGTCAGGTAAGAAGATTGTAGGTGATGTTTTGAATGCTGTTAAAAAAAGAGCAAAACAAATAATTGTCTTCTGGGTCAAACACCATACAGTATATGTTTTGAATCTGTCTTGACTTGTCTGTATTGTGTTGCCATGCATAGATCTTACAATATATAGTTTTATGTACATACACCCTTTTAACCCCCCCGTGTGTTTGTCACTGTTCACACATGACTAGCATCACAACATATTGGCACATTTGTATGCTTCTGATATTAGACATTTATTATTGGGTTTTTTTTGTTCTGTACTCTGCTGTCTTGTAAATAAATCCCCTCTGCACCCTGAATCAGGATCTGTCTCGGGTTTGTACTTTCATGGGTCTTCTTTTACAAACTTCCTTAGGAAAATATTTGAAGTAATGACATCTGCAACTTCCTTCTTTCGCAAATGCCCTGAATTGCAAGACTTGAGAATTTCCCTTTCTCATCTCATGCTCCTCTCGTCACACTGTCATCCTTTGTCTTCCTTTACAATGGAAAAAAAAATGACACATTAACACATCTGACATAACAGCCGGTTGTCGGTCGAGTTCTGCAAGTCGGTCTCATTTCTTGTCTTAAAATCTCTCTTTATGTTGGCTGCACCTGTCAGGCATGTGGAGTCTATGTGGAAACCACTGAAGTGCAATGACACTTCCTCATTTTGGTTTGTGGGGCAGTAACATGAGGCTCACCACCAATGTGTAATACTTCTTGGATTTACAGTAATTCTTTTGTTTCGCCTCTATTTAGTACTTCATCCTGTCAAACCCATCTTGTTTACAATCTGTGTTTGATTTACTGATAATTACAAGTTAATAAATGCAATCTGGTGTATTTTCTGGTCGTAATGCTGAGCCCATATTGATAAAAGGTCATTGACAAATGATCTCTCCCATTTAGGCAGTTGTGCTAAGGTTGATGCTGCCACCTCCTGGAGCACAAGAGAACTACAAACTGAATGGAAGGCAAAGTGAGGCAAAACAAGTGAACGTGTTCAGATAAATGAATACTCTGTGCTATTTCAAATAAAATGACCTGCAAAGTTTAGTAAAATAAATTGAAAATCTTATTTCTCATCTCAGTCTCAATCTCATCAGAGTGATGTGGTTCAGATTTATACATCGGGGGGACAAAACAACCTCTCCATAAACGAATGGCACAAAACAGGAGGGCCAACTCCTCAGGTCAAGACTCTGCTGTCCACTTACATCTGAAGGAGGACAACAATGTAAACATCTTAGCCAGAGAATCCATCAATGTCAAACTGAAATGACCATCTTTGAGCAGAGGAGGTGGCCTACAACATCACTTATCACCCATCTACAATGCTGTGCTCGTTTCCCTCCCCAGACAGCTTATCAACCATTCACACCTGGGCTCACCTAGCCATGCAGGCTGACACAGAAACTCAGAGCTCGCACGTAACCTTAACGACTCTGTAAGGACACAAAGCCTGCAACAGTGTCTTCAAGACACTGAAACAGGTCCAGTTCCCTACGATAGAGCACCTAGATGTACCAGGACCTGGATGACTGCGAACCTTCATCAACAAAATCTCATTTCAATACAAATTTCCATGGGATTCAAAATCAAAGTTCTTCAGAGAAAAATCCAATTTGGAATGAATGTAAGGTGTGAAAGAAATGATGGAGAAATGCATAAACAAATATATGTCCAAATAACTTTTATGGGATAAGGTGATAATAAAAAAAGATCAAATAAAGTTTTAAGGCTCCCGAGAAACAAGAGAAAAGAATATTTTTAATGTGATATAAATAGAAAAGGAAACTGACATTCTCAGAATTTAAAGAGAACAACAAAAGTTATACTGGCATTCAGTGTTTCTCAGCAAAACTCATCGTGTGACTCCTTGAGGTGTAGGGAATGTGTCACCTGCATTCATTTCCTCATAAAACATTTGAAAGCCTGTTTTAGAGCTTCAACAAGGAACTTTTGTTTTTTGTTGATTCTGGCTGCCCTCGCTAAGAAAAGATAACAATGTTGAAACAAAATCAACTTTGTTTCAGTGCAGTGACCTAACACCAGATTCTATTCTTGGCTTAATCCACCCTCAGCATTCATTGAAAAGGAAAGTCTGTCAGTCTGAAATGTATGACTTAAACCTTTAATGGTCATGTGGTGATGGTCAAATGAACAACACAGGAGCTGGAGCATTGTACCGATTCAACTAATTGGGTTGTGCAAACATGGCAGTCCTGAGACCTTTTTGTCAGATTGTCAAATCTGTGTCCTAATGTGTTCACTTATATCTGTTATTATTCACCTATGTCTTTTGTTTACTCTAGGCTATGTGGTCTTTGTATGTAACAATTGCTTGCATCATTATTTCCTACTCTGCATATTACATGCCATGCTCCTACTTATCATTTTCCTTCAGGGTCATTGACAGGATTTTAGAAATACTGTGGTCATGCCCCCCACCCATCCATGAAGAACCTTTTAAACACTGCAGAATAAATCTGTGCATTTCTCTGCATTTGACAGGACCAAAACTCACTTGTGAAATAACACCAGTGGCAGCACATTGATTAAAACTGGACTCAAATTCTGACAGAAGAAGACGTTATGAAGGCATATATCCAATAAAATTCATTAACTTATTTAAACTTATATCTATGTCCAAAAGATCTGATTAGCATGGATAACACTTACTATGATAACTATCATTAATAAATGGTAAATTTGTAGTTAATTAGAGAATAAACATTCATTGAATTATTGTTTTTAAGTTAAAAACATCAGTTTAAACTCTCTAATGGCCATCAAATAATGTGCATAAATGAACTACACTGTATGTATTAACCATTTACATACAAGTATTAAGTATTAATAACATTAATTGCAACTTTCAAAAAGAACTGCTAATAAGTAGTATACAAAGCATTTCATTGTTTTGTTATAGACCAGAGGACATGACCTCAGTGTCGGTTCTGCTTTCCTTCTACTACTCTTACTTAGCATTTTGTCTCTTTCATTTATGTTTGAACTGATATTTAATTTTTTGTTGCCTGAACAAAATAAGTGAAAAGATATTGGACACATTGTTGATGAATGTGACTGGACCTGTAAAAATCAAAGATATGCTCCTGCAAATAAACAAATATTGATTGATGCAATGTCTCATCTGTCCTGTGGGGGCAGTATCACACTCGGAAGTGCTGAAACTCTTCGAAGAAGAAGAGACGGAAACCAATGGGATCGACCCTCATTGCATTGGTTTGTTGTGTCTGTCAGCTCCCCTGAAAACTGTTTTTAATCGCGAATATTGACGTGTATGTGCGACACGAGTAGTGTAAAATGTCTAGCCGGGCTCTGCGAAGGCTCAAGGGGAAACGGCGGGGTCAGGAGGCCTTGGACTGTGGGGATTTAACTTTGGGTGACAGCCCGGAGGAGGAGCAGGCTGCGGCTGAAGAGGAGCAGCTGGACACGGCTAATGTTTCTCCCCAGACTACAGGGAAAGGCAGCGGCCGAAAGGCAAAGAAAAACAAGGCTCAGAAAAACTTCAGCAACATTTATGAATTGGTAAGGTGACGGTGTGACTCCCCAAATTTCATGACACGTTTAAAAAAAGTCGTCAATGTTTCCTCCACGTTACTGTTAGCTCCCTGTGGATGAACCTTGCTCACACAGGCTAACCTGGTGACGTTAGCTCATTTCTCTGCTTATTAAACTAAACGTCATACTGCATGTTACAGTTAGCTAGACAACAATGTGGCCATGGGAAGCAATCTACATCACCAACCTGAGGAAAACACTGATAAACAAGGGTCAAGTGCAGTGCATTTTTATTAGCATGTTATTAAAGTGACAGAAAATGGACACTCATACATATGTATTGCTCATGATCCAATTTACCTCTAGAGGTTTTTTTTTTTTTTTTTTTTTTTTAAACTGAGGTAAAGACAATTATCTTGGCTATTAGGTGATGATCCTATTTTGGACATATGTGGCTTTGAATGTAAAAGTTCACACAACTTATAAAGTCAAGTTGATTGTGGATTTGTTCAGCCATTGTCCTTGATAAAGATGTCAAGTATCTGGTAACACTTGAATATAAAGGCGTGTTGAATCATCTAATGTTAAAAAATAAATAATTGTAAATGTACAATTTTATAATAAGAAACTTTACCAGTTATTTTGAACAGTCATTGAATTAGATTTACAATGTGTTCTGAAGCAAATGATCACTAAATCAAGACAATCAAGACATCACCCATTTGTTTTATATCAAGTTAAGATATACTTTCCATCAACGTTATTTCTAAATGATGATAAGATACATTGTCTAAATCCTAATATTAAAAGTTATAGTTATGCAAGAGTGCCAGCAGCATCTTAGGCCATATTATAATTAACAGTAATCTCATTTGATGTAGAAGCTGTGTACGTCTACCAATTAAAAGAAAGATTTATTCAGACTTCGGATTTATAACAACCTTAAATATGAATTTTTTTCATCTTTAACACACACCTGTTCTCCATGAGTAGTAATTGGAATTCAATTATTTTAAACCATGATGACATTATCTCTGGAAAAGATGTTGTTGTTTTAATGTTGGACAGGTTTTTTTTTAAAATCATGCTTAGTACTGCTTTACCCAACAAGCTTTCATGACAATTTCACATTGTTACTAGATATGTGATGCAGACAACGAGGCACCTGATGAAGAGCCAGAGAAGCCAGATGAAAATAAAACAAGTGGCCTGGAGAAGACTGATAACAGAGACATCGAGAAAACAGATCAGAGGCAAGAGGAAGCCTCTAAAAAGGTAAATATAAAGCAATATGAGAAGGTTGTCTTTCTCTTATCCTCCTTTATTTGACTTTATTATTCCCCTGATGCACATATTTGCAATAATTTAACTGTCATCTTTCTCCTATTTAACAGTCTTTGTCAGGAGGAGACAGAGTTAAAAAGAAGAAGAAAAAGAAGAAGACTAAAGCGACATCAGAAGATGGACAGGTACAGTAAATGTGTAGAGAATGGGTTCAATATCCGCTCTGGTAAGACAGTTGTGAAACTATAGTATGATAAACAATAAACCATGATATGGTCTAATAATTAACAATCACTGTATTAAAGATTGATATTTTGTTTACATTTGTAACGTATGATAAAAGTCATTGAACTGATAACAACATAGTCTTACACGTTTTCGTCATAACCACAAACTGCACACACAACATATAAAACAAGCAAATTCTTAATTCACTGTTTTTAAATGACCTGCAGGAGGCTGTACCAGATGATAACATTGATGTATTGCTCGAGAACCTGAAGCAGACCAATGGTCTGAGTTTGCAAAATGAGGATTGTGGAGGCTCCGACAGAAGAGCGGTGTTGCATGTGGAGCACAGGTGAAGAGACCGACATCTCTCATGCAGCCAAATAAATAGACTCGCAGCACATGTCCTTATTTGTGTAGTGTTTCACCACACAGAGTCGAGGTGGGATGTGACGGAAATATTAATCTTTTTACATGCAACTGACACTCTGCTTTCTAATGTACTGTATTATTTCATATAAACACCGTCGTGCATTAATATGTTTTAAATAGTAATGTTAAAATAGCTCTTGACCAGTAAACATCTTGAACTGGACAATGGTTGACCATAGAGAGTGAGTGATTTTCGATACTTGCATACATACATACTGTGATTCCTAATTCCCACCATGTGGTGGCACCTTACTCACATAAGAAAACTATTCAGAGGCTGTTTATCTCAGGGGATCCACGACAGTGGTTAAACAATCATTAAAACTTACTGAAACACAAAAGGGGAACATTTTAATGGGTGTCATGCTTAATCTTTCCATCCACATGTTTACTTTTGGGTACTGGTCATATCTATATATATCTATATCTATATCTATATCTATCTATATATATATATATATATATATATATATATATATATATATATATATATATATATATATATATATATTTATATATATATATATATATTTATATATATATATATATATGTATATGTATATATATATATATATATTTATATTTATATATATTATTTGTATATTATATATATTTATATATATGTGTATATGTGTTGTATGTCTAAAGCAGACATAGACTGACTTGTGTAACATCTAGATCAAACAGCCTGTCTGTTTCCCTCTGAAAGTATTTCCTCAGTTCCCCCACATTGTCCTGTAGCCAGTGAAAGAGCTGAATGTTATATTTTGTGTCGATCCATTAGGAATCTCAACCCAGAGACGGAGCTGAAAAGGTACTTTGGGGCTCGAGCTGTTCAAGGAGATCAAAGGTAAAAGGAAATGGAAGACATTTGTGACATTTCTTGGATGTAATTGGCCCATGTCCTCTGTGTGTATGTTTTTTACTCTTGTTCTCACTGTTTTTGTTTTCTGATGACAGACCTCGTCAGAGAAACCGACACTTTCACCGTAGCACCTGGATGACCAGTCCTAAAGACAGCTGGCCTCGCTTTAGCCGCCCAGGTAGAATTTTCCTCACAGTCATCTGAATTGTGCTTGTGTCCAGTGGTGGAAAGTGACTAAAAACCTTTACTCAAGTACTGTAAAGTACAAATTCAAAGTACTTTACTTGAATATTTCCATTTAATGCAGTTTTGTACTTCTGCTCCAGTTTATCTCAGAGGCAAATATTGTAAATTTTAATCTACTACTTTGTCTTATAATGCTTATAACTAGTTACTCTACAGATTACAATTTTCCATATGTTTCGTGCCCCGTGAAAACCATATATTTCAAAGATTGGTGAGTTTGGATTAAGTGTTCCTTTATGGGTTGAGAAAATGAGTCCTTCTTCCTAAACTTTATGAATTTATTGAAAACCCTCTGGGATTAGCTGAAAAATACACATCCAAAGAGAAAACCTTTTTTTTATGAGCTCATGAAAAGCTAAGTTATAAGGATATTAGAGACAGAGATAGAGATTCTCACTGGTCAGGGCTACAGTACATCACTGTTTTTTTATGTCGACCGCTGATACTGATGCGACTTATCCTAATTGGTGTCAGCAAATAAAAACAAAATATGACCATCAATAATTGCATCACAGTTAAACGATGGAGCCAAGATGTCTGCTGTCCCTGAAGTCATCTAGTCTCAGTGTTTCTGCTCGTAACATTTATCCATGTGAGTTTCACACCAGTCTGTGGTGAAGCATGGTGGATGAAAACGTAACGTAACACAGTAACATTGCATAAACAGTGACTTTTTAAAACACAGCCTTTAAGTAGTTCTTATGCTTATCTAGCCACATTACAGAAGACTTGATATAATAATTTAACTTATTATAACATGAAGCACTTTTCAGTTAAGAATAGCCCTTTTTCTAGAACTATTCTGGTACTTCGCCCCACGCTGGGAGAGTCTTACTTCCCACAACAAACCTGTTGTCACCTACACAGGTTAACAGACTATTTGAACACTGGAAAAATACTCTGCAAAGTACTCTGTACAGAAAAATAGCCCCTTTACTGGTAGGTTATTATATTATTATTATTCTTTCATTGATGTAAAAGCAGTTTTTCACAGTTGTAGTTGGTTGAGATGGAGCTCTTTTTTATCTATTTTGAATAGGGATACTAATGCAATTAATGACCATTTTCTTTATCGATTCATCTTCATTAATCAATTGTTTGGTGTTTAAAAATCCTAACCATAGTGAGAAATGCCCTCACAGTAACCAAGAGTCCAATGCGATGCCCATTTTAGTGTAAACCTCAATGTATTTAAGAAAAGATTTGAATTATTGAAGTTAGGAAAAACAGTAAATCATTTCCGTTCAGTTTACCAGCCAGCGCCAGAAAGACTAAAAAGTTAATTTTGAACCCTGGTTATGATTCACTGCTGTCCATTAAATTACCTAACAGTATAGGTAGCACAACCATAAACATGTGGAGCTGTAAATGTAATGTACAGAATATTGCACCATAACTGTTATTACCAAAACATCAGATACAATAGTAAAAGAGTTAATGGATTTTTTTTTCCTGCAGAACAAGTACTTTTTGAACTTCAAGTGAATTTAGTTAATTAAAAACATTTTTCTAATCAATTTTGTTTTTACAGCCCATAATCACATTCACATTGTCTCTGTGGGCTTTCCTGCCTAGAGTCGAGCTTCTCTCTAAGCAAATGGCGGCAATTTAATTCTCTGTGTGGTCTGATTTTTTGTTATGTAATACAAACTTTAGATGGCTCCTTGTTGTCCGAGGCACAAGCAACGATGTCATCTCAGGAGCAACATTTACTCTTATATTTAGGCACCATGAAATTGCCTTAAAGTTGCATTTGTTATACGGCCGTCATCAGAAAGACTGGCTGATTGTGTTCACACTGAAAGTCACCATTGAAGTATTTGGTAATTTTTCCATTCATGCCATGTCACATGTAAGTTTAGTTATTGAAATGATGAACCCAGCCTTTTTTGAGAAGCAAGTGTGATGTGATTTATCAGACTTGTGTGTGTGTGTGTGTGTGTGTGTGTGTGTGTGTGTGTGTGTGTGTGTGTGTGTGTGTCACATTTTTAGTATGATATGGGCGCATCCTATCTTGTATTCTTGCTTATTTAAATATACTTATGTGAATGATATAGATCTTCACCGTGTATTAGCCTGTTGTGTAGTTGTGTATAAATATTATGTGTTCTTGTTTTTAACTCTGCTTGACATCTCCACAGGAATCTCAATGGCCTTGCTGCAGTCAAAGGATGGCATTCAGTTCTTCACCTTTGAGCACAATCGGGACTACCAACAAGTACAGTTCAAGTTCTTGGATGCTGTCGAGTCCATGGATCCCAACAACATTGTGGTAAAAAAAATGTGCTGTGCACTTTGTTGTCAGTCAGTTTGAAGACGATGTAGTAACATTTTAAATCAGGTTGGACTCCACAAAGCTTCAAAACATCATTCATAATGTTAACATTCAAATTCATTTTTTTTATTGTATTGCAGATAAATATAAGGCTACGCTAATATTGTTATGATCATGAATTTGTAATAACTTGGGGTTTGTATAATCCAAATGTCAATCTTTATAGAAAAAAATAGATGTAATTATTAGATTAATCAGTAGGACAGCCCTAAAATCATGTATCCACAGTTTTTATGCTGATTCATAAAATCAGTCGTCTGGGTGGCAAGAATCTTTATGATATATTGCCCAGACAATGTTATCCATTCTAGCCTATTCTGCCCTTGAATAATGAAAGAAAACCATCCACTCACTGAGTTCAATGTTCTGTTGTCTGTGCCTCCACTGTGTGAAGTTAGATGTTGAACATTTGTAGTACTTTTATACTCTCAGAAACACGAATTAGTCCATGTTTGGATTTTGTTATGAAGCAGTGTTTTGTTACTAAATGCAGCAGTTTAGAATTGTGGTTGTACTGTAGTAAAACTAAGACATTAATCAGGCTGACAGACTTCCTTTCTGAAAAGAAGTTCAAATGTTTACACTCAATGGCCACAACTCAGTGGAGATTATGTCCGCTTGAAATCTGATTTAAAATATCTGTACTTGCAGAGATAATTTAACCACATGAACCGTGAGGCTGCATTTTTATTTGTTTTTGACCTTGGGGTCATATTCTAATCTGACTGAGCTGAAGAAATACATTTTCTCTGTCCTGACTTCATGTCTTTGTCCATCTTCTCTTCAGGCCCTGCTACAGCTGAACCCGTACCACATCGATTCCTTGCTGCAGCTCTCTGATGTCTGCCGCATACAGGAGGATCAGGAGATGGCCAGGGACCTCATAGGTGAGGAACAACTTTTTCTTTCGTGAATAAAATAAATTGTAAACCAAAGACATGACTATAAATGTGTAAATGATAAGCAGTGTTATAAGAATCATACACAGGGATTCAGTGTATTTGACCAGAATTAGTTCAATATCAGAGCAACTGATTAATGTAGCTTATGTTGTATAAAGTCCATAATGTTGTTTTCTTCTCATAATCTTAAGCTACAAACTAGTCATAAACCTAAAAGTTGCTCGTTTGAGAGTTTTTCCCATCTCAAAAGGCTCCCTCTGTTCCAGTTTTGTTCCTCTATCGACATCAGATTTTGCACAGTTCCTCTTCAGACATTATTAAGCCTTTTAAGTCTGAATCTGTCTTTCTTCATGGCTAGGTGGACCGGGCACATACTGTTCATTTAATATTTATTCATCACTTAATTTGCTTCCAGCAGGGGTATGGCTTGGATCTCTTTTGTTGAGCACATGAAAAGTAATTGCCTTTGCCCTTACAAGTTGGCCTTGTTAGTATGTGAGCAATACCGCATTAGGAACCAAATTCTTTCATTCATTCATCCATTCATTCATTCTTCCTCTACAGTGACCGCAAGAAAAGTGAAAGGCTCTGTCAAAGTCAAGGATTGATAAAAGGTTCAGTCAAAGAAGGATGTTTTGAGTTTCGATTTAAAGGCGTCAGCCAGCTGACTTCTTTTTAAACCCGGGGAAGGGCTGATCATGAAAACGCCGTGATTTTTATTTTGGGGTGATTATACACTAATGGAGATAATTATGTTTAGTTATTATCCTTTTTTAATGATTATATCTGTTTCTGCAGTTGTCAGTAGCTGAAGTTACCAAGTTTACACTACAGGGGCCGTATTCATAAAGTGTCCTAGTACAAAGAGGAATGAAATTCTAAGAAAATTATGACAACGTTGACCCTTCCTAAGAAGTTTTCCTTAAGGTTAAGACAGGCTCCTAGAAAAGATCAAAGCTATTCACAAGAGCCATAAGAGTTTCTTTAACGGAGGAGAAAATGTGGACATTATGTAGATGAAAGAGAAATATTGTCCAAACACCAAATGACAGTCCATGAAAACACTACAGTTTCGATTTTGCAAGGATAACGTGTTTTTGTTTCATCTCGTAACAGATGTGTTCACATCTGCCACCCACCACAACAATGCTCTAGCAGCAGAAATTAAGAGTGACCACAACCCTGAGATATTTATCAACTCTAAAAATAGCTATAAAACAGCCTGTACTTCCATCAATAAAGTGATCTTGTGAACAATTACACTTTATTCCCTGTCTCCCTCTCTTTATATAAAACTGCTTGCTGGTGTGCTCCCCCTAAAATAGTTTTACACTTGTTATCAAATAGATTAAGTAGACCTCTTAAAATTATCTGCATGGTAAATATATGTAAGCAAACTATAGGCTGCTCTGAAAGTAGGCTTGTTTTAAAGCTTCTTTAGAGTATGTCTTAAGTTATTCAACAGAGATATTGAATACATCAAGTACTATTTATTATTAGGGTTAGGGTTAATAGAGAAATTCTATGATTAGGCCTATCAATTTCACTGTCTATTCGACATCAAGATTGCTTTTTGTTTCTTTTTTTGATCAACCAATCACTGCTTTAAGACCTTGCAATGGGGTAATTCCTGCCTCCTCACAAAGAGAAAGGTTTCTGCTCTTTCCCTGTTCAGATTTGCTCTAAGACTTTTCCTAAATCACGTTTCCATCAACGATTTCCTTCTGCCGTCACCAATGTTTTTTGGAGATCACCAACCAAATAAACACAGGTCAGAGGCAGATCGCTGCAGGCACCAGTGAACGATGGTCAGTATGTGTGATCTGCTCAACCTAAAAGGAACTCAGAGGCAGCTGGTCAGCATGCAGCTGACGACAGCTGGATATCTAGCAGAGTTGATCCCTGGGGAGGCAGGAAGAAGCTTCGCTCAGTGAGAGATAACATCCGTCTCCTTTCTCCCTTTCTCCTCTGCTGCCATCCACAGTAGCTCTCTGAACCCAGTCCTGTTGCGCATCTACATGTATTGAGCGGGCACAGTTATAACTTTGACTTTCTTCTGTTCTGAGTACATACACACAAACTGTTCAGTATTTGTCAACTGGTCCTCCCTTAGCACAAGACAGCAGTTTCACTGCAAAAACAAACCTTGCTTCCTGCATATCCTCTTAATCCATACTTGTGTGACCTTGTAATGTGTCACCCCCTGTCGCTGATCAGTCATGTACAGCAAACAATTGCAAAACTCCTAACTGCGAGGCAGAAAGTTGTTTTCATGTTCGGTGCTTTGTCAGTGTTAATTCAACAAAACGGGCATTGTTAAAAAAACCAAAGTCCATGCTTCATGCAAAGCACAATACTCTGTTTATTATCACAGCCCCGTCCTCAACCTCGAGGGATAATTTAACAAAGGCCATTTGTCTTATCCCCCAGTTGATTGAATAAGATGCCATTAGTTGAACTTGAACATAAGACGATTTTTTCAGTTTTGGTCTTTTTTTATACAAAACACTGCCTGGGACGTGATTATCTCTGAGATTAACATTAACTGATATTACCCAGCAACTGCAACGTTGTACAGCTGTGTTTTGTGCAGCTCTCTGTTCATTGTTTAACATCCAGTTTTCTTGCTTCCTCAGTGAAAGTGATTTTTTTGTTTGTTTTTTTTGTTCCAGAGAGGGCCCTATACAGCTTTGAGTGCGCTTTTCACCCTTTATTCAGTCTGACCTCTGGTACCTGCAGACTAGATTATCTGAGACCAGAAAACAGGTTGGTTATTCTTTATTGCATTTGTTAAGACACTTTTTTGAAGACTTGGAAGTTCAATGATTCAATAATCTCTGTTTACAGGGCATTTTATCTGGCTCTTTATAAGCACATGATGTTTCTGGAGAAGAGAGGATGCCCACGGACGGCTTTGGAGTACTGCAAACTGATCCTGAGGTACATGTGAAAAATCTTGTGCCGTAGAATTCAAGGGAAACAGTGAAATGTATAAAGAGAGAGATATATGGAGACACACGCTTCTCCAATTAAAGATTGACCAATAAACATAGCTTTTACCCTCAGTTACATTCTTTACATCTCCAGTCCCTTTATGATGCATTTATCTGATCTGTTCCCATTATTCTGACCGTCACTCTATTTCAGAGAGAAGGAATGTGGCAGTTTAGACGCTGTCTTGTGTTTGACAACACACTAAAAAATATTGTTGGGCTTCTGAGAGAAACAAGCAGAACTATTATTTCCCTGTAAAAAAAATAAAAATAATAAAAATACCGGTCAGCAGACTTGGAAATAATCTTCACAGAATTTCATCTCAACTATCAAGTTAGTGTTCTGCCAGTTTTAATCCTGTCCAGGCACATGGGGAAGTTTGAAAATGTGCTTTTTATTTGTGGTATGACACGGTTATATAACCTGTATAGTGTTGTGGCAAATCAATTGGCTTAACCCCCCAAATTATTTATTAAAGGGACAACAATTGAACACGTGTTTATTCCAAGTTCTTCCAAATTCCTATTCTATGCTGTATTATCGACAATGTGAATTTGATCTGTATATCAGTGGCATACAGGCTAATGTAATATGTTTGACCAATATCTTACATATGATAGAATAATTTGATTATAATAAAATCAGTCAGTGTAATTATTCAAACCTTATTGCATAACTTAGAACCTCCCGTATCATGTTGGTACCTACATAATGCACACTAAAAGGACTGTTCCCATGCACTGCAGCCATCAGTTGTCCATAGCTTCCCATATGATGGATGATGCTTATCTGTGATTTTCCATCAAACTCGGGAAAATCTGTCCGTCCAGCCAGCAGTGATTAATCAGTGTTGGCTCGCAATGCCAACATGATAGACAACATAATCTTTAAAAAAAAAAAAGCACTCTTTAAACTCATTTATGTGATATGATTAACTCTGTCAATCCAATGTTTGAGAGGCCGAAAACAATCGTGATATTTTGTTTTTGGTATCATAAGGCTCAGATATATTTTTTAAGCCTTTTGAAGGAAACCAGAAAAAATTACTTATTTAATTTATCCCATTTTCATAAGTATTTTTTATAGCAAACTGGTCTGTTCTGAGCAAAGCCACTGCATGGTTACTTAATTTTGCCGTCTGCTCAAGTTCCTCAGTTTACTCTGAAAAAGAAACAGCGGAAATGTGGTGCGTTTGATTCTATCTGGTTTGTTTGTTTGGTCTGGCCTTTTGGTTAAGTGCTTGTAGTGATCGTTTGCTTCCTGTCTTTTTTACAACTCTTCTGCCAGTTTGGACCCAGACTCCGACCCACTTTGCATGCTCCTGCTCATCGATTTACTGATGCTGCGTTCCAGAGAGTACCAGTCTCTCCTTCAGTTGTATCAGGACTGGGAGGTAAAGTGTGCAGATGTGTACAGATGTGTGCCTGCATCATGCTTGCCCACTTTGAGACCTAAACAATAGGGAGGAGTTCGAAACCAGAGCAGGGTTCTGGGAGTCCAGCCCCCCAAAAATTTTAGATTCAAGGACTCTTTTTCCTGCATTCTGGTGACATAAAAGGATGAAAATAAGTAGAAGAAGAAATAGAAGAAGAATCTTTATTTGTCAGACATGAACCTGAAATTTGTCCTCTGCATTTAACCCATCACTAGCTGCACATTTTAAGTATACACATACATACACACACAAGCTAGGAGCAGTGGGCTGCTATGTCAGCGCCCGGGGAGCACACATGGGGGGTTCGGTGCCTTGCTCAAAGGTACTGCGGCAGTAACCTAGGAAGTGGACTGGCACCTTTTCAGGTACCAGTCCACTTCCATATTGTGGTCTGTAGCTGGACTTGAACTGGCCACCCTCCGGTCCCCAAGCTAAGTCTCTACTGACTGAGTTACTGCCGCCGTAAAGAAAGTAAACAACTGTATTTCTTTCTGTATTTCTTTGTCAAATTATTTTCATTTTAGTTTTAATTCTCATAAAACAAAGCAGAATAACTTGCCCTCATAAATGCCCAGCATAAACTTGCATAAATCTGTGACAAAAAGTAATATTTATCACTTTTCATTTATTAATTTTCTTGAGTTTGTGCAAGCCACTGCCCTGTGTTTGTCAGCCTCTCAGTGGGGATTGATTCGGTGGGACCCCAGTGATTGACAGAAAAAAAAGATTTGACAGGCCCTTTCATTTAAAACTTAATGTAAGAAATGGGACTTTTCCTCTCTAGGGTGTCTGAAATTTGAAAGATATTCTTTCTCCTCTCCATTTATCCATTTAACTCAATGACGAGGACGAGGCACAACGGAACAGCACACAACATGCTCTACTGTGCCAGAAAAAGGTTATGATAATTAAAGGGGGAAAGTATGTGAAGGAGTGTGTAATTTTGCCATAAAGTGGGGGAAGCATAGTAGATCTGGACATCCTGTATCTGACTGGACATCCTGTATCTGACTATTCCTCGGGTAAGAACTGAAATGGGAAAAAAAGCTTTCAGTTTCTCTGCCCCCACTGCTTGGAATGCCCTCCAAGCAGAACTGAAAATGAAAAAACTTGTCTCACTAGAAGTCTTCTGCTCTATTTTAAGAAACCAAAAACAGAAATCCTTTAAACAGTGCCTGTGTTTTAATTTTTAATTTCTATTTTCTATTTTTATATTTTATATCTCAATGTCTGTTTTTTTGCTTACTTTGTCTATGTCTCATCTATTCAGTCCTGTTATTTGTGTGTGCTGCTGCCTTTCTTGGCCAGGTCACCCTTGTGAAAGAGGTCTTGATCTCAATGGGTCTTTTTATCTGGTTAAATAAAGGTTTAATAAAAAAAAAAAAAAAATTTGGGCCCCAGGATGAAACGTGGTTAAAAACTGGAGTCTTCAAGGAAAATTGTGAGGTTTTGCTGGAATGACCAGCGTCAGCTTTTCACACTGATACAGAAACTCTATTTATCTTGTGTTTCAGGAGCACAGAAACCTCTCCCAGCTGCCAAACTTTGCGTTCTCCACTGCACTTTGCAATTTCCACCTTAGCCAGCAGGAAGATCTGGATCCCGAGGATAGTGACAAACAAAGACGCAAAGCTGACCGGATGCTGCAGGATGCTCTTATAATGTTCCCTGGAGGTTAATGAACCACTACCAGTATATGAATATTTAGACATTATTGTCTCTTATTCACTGCTTTACACCAAAAAAGTTGTAAATGTGTATGCTCATCTTATTGTGTTTCTGTGATTATGTTTTCTGCAGTGTTGATGCCTCTGCTGGACCTGTGTACTGTGCAGCCAGATGCAACAGTCACCTCACATGCTTTCTTTGGCCCAAAGAGTCAGATAGGGTAATGTTTGCTCCCTTTGTTATCTGAAGTGTCGCAAACGGAGCAATTAATACCATGAAAACTCCATGATCTTAATATTGCATGGTACACTTTATCATCCAGTGTTGTATCACCATCAACTATGACAAAGGAGCAACGTTTTCGCTGCAACATTTTTCACAGCTTTTATTTTTATCCTCACTTCGCTCCTACCCTAACTTAAAGAACTCAACCTACCTTCTGTCTCCAGGCAGCCACCAGCCCTGGCTGAACTGACTGCCCTGTATGTGGGAAGGACCTGCAACCTGTGGAGGGAAGCAGCAGTAATGCTGTGGTTGGAGGAGTCTGTGAAAGAGGTGCTGCGTCGAGTCGATGCAGAAGACCCTTTTGTTGAGGACTGCCAAAACAAGTAAGATCTCAATAAGCTGCTGGGCTGCCCACATTTCTGTGCAATATGTGCTTCAGAAATTAGCATTTAACCCTCACTACTGTGTTTCAGGAGAAAGCAGAGGTACCAGAGTGCACCAAGGAACATCCATCGCCACGTCCTCCTATCCGAGATCAAGGAAGCTGTTGCAAGTCTGCCCCTGGTGAGAAACAATCAGGACCCACACGATCATTCACTGAACTTACACTGTCCTCAGTTCAGCAGACACTGGAGGTGGGATGAGCATCAGTAGGATCAAATATTGACAATTTTCTTGTGAGTTCCAGATATCCTCACAAGCGAGGGGAATTCAATTAAGTCATAATCACACTACAGAATAAATGTGACATATCATGCCCTGAGGCCCTAATCTGATATTGTCTTGATACAGTGTATATGAGTATAATAACTCATATTTCACTTTAGTTTAGATCAAACTGTCAAATCCAGTAGAGCCTGACTGATATACAGTTTTTGCGGCTGAGGATGACACCGATTTTAGGGAGTAGAAAATTCCGATATCAATATATCGGCAGAGATACGCAGATTTTTTGCAGTGATACATCACATGTTTCTATCAAGCACTTAGGACAAAAACATAAAACGGAGAATATCTGAATATCTTACAGTTCAACAAAAAATGAACAAATGACAGTGAAAGAGCTGCTTTTCACCGGCATAATTGCTTTTTCACATGCACAACCCTGCCGCTATATACTGTAACATATTCTGCTGTGCTTTACCTCACATATGTCATCCAACCCCCAAAAAACACAAAATCAATATTGAGTCATAGACCTTCGAAGAATCATATAATCTGTGCCCTACAGAGGATCCTCACAAAGTCTTGCATGTAATTCACGTGTCTTTTAACTCATGCACACCTGAGGAAGTGACTCTAATACAGCCATTTGTTTCATACCTTCAGGACGTGACTAGTCAGCCTGTGATGGGCTTTGACCCTCTGCCTCCACTGGACTCAGTCATGTCGTATACCAGACCAGAGAGGTAATGGACAACTGTGCACATGAAATTCCACTGTACAATCAAAAGTGGATGCAAATATTGATGTACAAGCACAAGGCATTATATCATTCAATTTCATGCTCAAGTGAGATTTCTCTGTGTGTTTGTGTCTGCAAACAGGCAGCATGTTGGTGCCACCAATGAGAGTACATTGTCGCTGTTTTTCCGGTCTTTGCTTCCAAACTTCAACCTTCAGGTGAGTTGCACGGATCAGGCAAGATAGGTCTGGTAGGAAATGGATATGGATAATGAATTGATTAGGATTTGAGGCAAAAAAAAAGAGTTGTAACCTAATTATATGTAAAGGCACAGTACTATTGTCTCTGTAATTAAAAATTAAAAATGGGAAGATACTAGTAGAAAGCTTCCTAGGACTCTAGCAAAGACCCATTTTGTGGATGGGAAATCATATGATGAATAGCTTTGAGTCCCACATGCAAACTGATTGGCTCCAGAGAAAATCATGAATCATCTTTCTGTGAGATGTCCCACCTCGTTTGTTTTTATTTAGCTTCCTGGCCAGAATCATTGAAAGAGCTCAAAGTCAAAATGTGTTTAAGGGTTGGTTTTCTATTCAACAATTATTAAGATGATTTACAGATACACCCATTTAGTCGCCGGACCCTCCAGGGCTGGTGGAAACTGAACTGGTAAAAAAGATCTGGACATCCATTCTAGCACAGACTCCAAAGACTCATGTTACCCTGAGGGGATGACAACTGCACAATATGAAAGAAAGCATGTGACCTTGTTAACAGCCTGTCCACCGTTTCCCAGTGTGTCACTGAAGGACAAAACAATAACAACATTCATTAAGTTGTTTGTGGCTTTTGCTTTGCATTCTCTTTACTTATAATCACATTGTGTAGTGAGTTTATGTGTTTATGTATTACTCAAGTATGAAGCCAAGTGAGTTTACTCTGTTTACTTTGAAAAGGAGGGTTGAAAAGGAAATAAAATAAAACTCATTAAGGCTTGCTGGAGAGAAAAAAGATATTACAGTTTCATTCATTTAACACCTGCACAGAAAATTTGACCCACTTGATCGTGAATTTAATGGATATTCTTTCTTAAGATGGATAGAAAAGTAATCCTTTAAATAACATACATATATTTGACTTTATCTATCCACTCTTGTATTTTGGCGGGTTCAGAAAGCAAGCTGTGTTTTCACTGCCTCTAAAAATCGATTCAAGTTGTGGATGGCATTTCATATAATACATTTTCAACACATCTTATTCTATATTGTCCTCAGTAACAAATGAGTGTTTGCTCTTTCCGCTCAGTTACTCCACATTGTTTGCGTACCTCTTGTTCCCTGAGAGTGGACTTTAGTTTGGTTGAGATTGTGTGAAAGATGACTCTTTACAGAAAAACCATATGGTGACAACACAAAGAGGGGGACTGTGAGATGTGTGAAAACGAACCTTAAGTATACGTTTAAAAAACATGAATAACAGGCCTCACAGCAGATAATATTAGCACTAGCACTGCACTTTACATAACTGTAGTGTTGCTGGCATTTGATTTGATTAAATTTAATAATAATGAGGATAATAATAATAATTATAATAATAATGACAACAACAGCAACAATAACAATAGTAGGTTAATGTATATATCACCTTCCAAGAATACAAGAGATGTCACAAAGTGCTTCACAAAGACATAAAGAAATATATTATGTATACACTTACCTGTATTATTTGCTATGTATAATAGAAGCTCATTGGCTTAAAGGAGAACTTCGGTCAATTTCAACGTGCAGCTTTATTGCTCAAGCTACCCTTGACTTGCCAGTACCGAAAACGCGAACACTTTTGGTCCACCCCTTACAGGGCTCCTTGAACGGAGAGTTAGCATTGACAGCTAACAACATGGGGTCACGTCTTTACACTGTGTTTTAAGCATCTTAACATCCTCCAAATATCACCCCAAAAGCTATGCAACATCAGCAGACACCTTACAACACAGCACTGTAGCGTGTATGGCTCAAAATGAATTAAAAAAAGTGGTTAAAACAGTGTGTTTGTGCAAGCAGCTACATACCGGTTTGTTGACATCCCGTCTTCCCGTAGTCCAAACTAGTCAATCCGTCGAGCGTGCGCTTACTCCCTCAGTGGCAGAGACGGAAACTTTTGCAGACAGAAACGTATTCCAACATTTTCGTTTTTCTGTTCATAACGTGCATGTCCATGTTATAGCCTGTCATGAGCCATGAGCCTTACAATAGCCTGTCATGAGTCTATTCACTCTGCACTGAGAGGCCGTCCAGACGGAAACGTTCCTTTGTGGAAACACACATGTATTGCATCGTTTTGGCCGATCGTCCTCATGGATCCTGAAAACGCACTTTTTTGGAACCGGGTCTCAGGGTGGAAAAATCTGAAAACGCCGCCCTCCCGTTTTCTTGTGGACGGCAAATCCGCATACTTTCTGAAACGATGACGCCATCGCCCCACCCCTCGACCTCTTGCCTCTGACCTCTGAACCCCGCGACGTCTCATAACAACAACAACAACAACAACAATGGTGGACTACTGCTTGCGTTCGTGTTTCTTGCTACTTACTCGCCTTGTAGTTGAGTGTGAGTCGCAGCAGCAGTTTGACCTCATTATCGGTCCACACAAACGATTCTGGTTTCCTTGCACTCGCCATTTTCTTCTTGCAGAGAGGAGAGCAGAGCTCTTTCGTTCTCTAGTGCAAGGAACTCCTCATCTGTATACTCCGGTTCGAACAAATATGGTCTACCGTCTAATTCAAAAGGTTCGTCATCAATGTCTTCCACTTCGATATCAGACAAGCTCTCCATCGTGACTATTTCGGAAACAGCTTCGATCGCCACTGAAGAGTCCCCTCTCTGTACGAGCTACGATCATGCGCAGACAAGCTAGCTCTTAGTTCAGAGCGAGTAGACTCATGACAGGCTATTGTAAGGCTCATGGCTCATGACAGGCTGTAACATGGACATGTACGTTATGAACAGAAAAACGAAAATGCTGGAATATGTTTCTGTCTGCAAAAGTTTCCGTCTCTGCCAGTGAGGGAGTAAGCGCACGCTCGACGGATTGACTAGTTTGGACTACGGGAAGACAGGATGTCAACAAACGGTATGTAGCTGCACGCACAAACACACTGTTTTAACCACTTTTTTATTCATTTTGAGCCATACACGCTACAGTGCTGTGTTGTAAGGTGTCTGCTGATGTTGTATAGCTTTTGGGGTGATATTTGGAGCATGTTAAGATGCTTAAAACACAGTGTAAAGACGTGACCCCATGTTGTTAGCTGTCAATGCTAACTCTCCATTCAAGGAGCCCTGCAAGGGGTGGACCAAAAGTGTTTGCGTTTTCGGTACTGGCAAGTCAAGGATAGCTTGAGCAATAAAGCTGCATGTTGAAACTGACCGAAGTTCTCCTTTAACAGGCTTCACCACCACCATTCATACCTGTCAAGGGGAGTAAGGGAGTCTGCCACAGCAGACTGAGTTGTTGTTGGGTTATGACTGAGGTGTAAAAAGTGTGAAACTTCAAACCATTGGTCTCTGGCAGATTACCTCATTTAAGGAATTGAGAACTGAAGAATCTTCTACGTTATCGGCAGGTGACTTTCTGTAACCCATTTCTGCTGTGTTTGGGTTTTTTTTTCTACAAGCGAAAACACCATAATAATTTGCAAATTCAGCTATTATTATCTCCTATCTCCTTCGTATTTGCATATTTCTCCATTTTTATATACAGATAATTTCATATTGAAGTTACAAAGTTTAGTTATCTTATTGATTGTCCGTATTTAGTCCACTGTGAAAAAGAATCCAACTGCCTCCACTGAAAGCTACAAACATCAGGCACACCCATGTTGCACATCTTGTGGGTCATACATGCTTTATGTTACCAGACGGGCCCGAGGCATGTTTCCATCAGGACGGTTCCATCTCTTTTGATCGTGTTATCCACTTATAGAGAGGAAGAGATACAATTTTAGATAAAATAAATGTAGTTAAGACAAAGGAATATACAGTATATTTTTACTGTTACAGAACTGAAAACAGGATAATATTATGTTTACAACACGTGCATAGAATACCTTGGTTGAGGCTGCATTGTGTTAAAAAGAATAAAAGTACTTTTTGTTGATTATCTGCATGTACGTAGCCAAAGTGAAATTGTTTATAATAATTATCAAAATAGGCTTCAGGGCTTCAGTGAGGCAAATAGAATTCAGCAAATTAAAAATAATCCAAAATAAAATGGAATGAAATACCAAACAATAAGAGCATGTAGAGAAAATGAGAGAAAAACAATAAATACAAAGCGGATAGGAAATGTTGGAAATTAAACTTTGTATCAGCATCAATTAAAAGCTGTTTCACAAAAAGAAATCTTTTGTGAAGGGCTTGAAGGATTAATTATTCTGCGAGCCTGAGACAGAGTGTTCCAGAGCGGATTTAGTATTATTTACTGGCTTTATAAAACAAACAGTAGTACACATTCTTCTGGTCTGACAGCTTCGAGCCATCCCGTTCTTCCAGCGAGATGACACCGTTGAACTTTTGGTAACCATAGACTGAAACCATCAGTTCAACAGTAGACTGACATAGTGACAAGTGATATGATTTCCTGACCTCTCTTGTCTTGTTTAGGGTGAACTGAGGCAGGAGGACGACATGGAAGTGGCTCGAGCTGGTCAGGAGCTGAACCAGGAAGTGAATCGCCTAATGGTGGCGATGAGGGACATGCTGGCAAACATCAGGTTTCAAGAGCCGCCAAGAGACGACAACCCGTACAGAGATGAGGAGGAATGGGACTGAGAGAGGAGGGAGACGGAGTGAGAGGATGAAGAGGAATCAACAGACAATAATAAACTTAATAAAGTGTAAGGACAACAAGTAAAATGAAAATATTTAATGTTGTTTATAATTAAAAAAAGAGATGGCCCGGGACAACGGAATAGTATTTGTTTGATTGTCACAATTTCAAAGGAATAAAGTGAAAGGAAGAGATGGAGTTACGAGTCTCTCCTCGGCTTTAGTGGCATTGATCAAAAACACAGTTTCCAGACATTTGTCAACATGGGACACGTAATTCTAGTCAGAACAGTCAGATTGGTTAGTTCCTATCAATTTCACTGTGCTTTTAATAAAAGATACTAATTTTGCAGCAAATCTGCAACATGGCTAGTATATGTTAGTGCTGAAAAATGAATCGTTTTTGTATTTAAAAAAAACACAGTACACTCACACATACTAGGCGCCACTCTTTGTTCTTCTTTCTCTGGTTTCTGAGAGATTTTCATGCCCACAAACAATGGACCGCTTTATGAAACAAGAAAAATATGTAACCATTTTTTTTCATATATTGACTGAGAGTCCTTTATCGCTAATTCAGAAATTGAGGTTGAGCAGTTTAATACAGGATGTAGCAGAAATGGAACATTTTATTCTCATTGACAAAAGCGCTTATCATGAAAGATCGAGGTGAAAACTGAAGGCTCTTTTATCGTGTTTTAAACACTCTCTGCTTTCTTCGACATGTTTAACCAGACCAGCCTGTTGAATCCATTTGATCTGTTTTTGCAAATGATATAATAACCTCTTTTGTATTTGGAATATCCTCCATTTTGTTCCTCAAAACAACTTTATTTAGAGGAAACATATCTGGGACCTGCTGCTGAGACACACGCGCCCAACCAGAAATTATGTTGAGATAACTCTAACCCAAAGAAGCATTTCTGAGGCGATGTTGTCACCACAATCATCTTGTACAGAGTTTATTCTGATTAAGCAACAACAAAAAAAATCAAATGAAAACATCAATTAAAATAAATAAATATGAAGCTTTGTCATAAATAGCAGCTGTGTTTACCCATTCTTCTGACTTCTTTGCTCTCCTATCAAATTAATCTCTACACATTTTTAAAAAATAAAGGAAGGGTTCAACTACTTTGGTCGCACATGCGTAACTAAAGATTCTCATTGGTCGCACTGGTGCGCCTAATATTCACCAGGTGAGGTTAAGAACATTTTTTTTAAAAAAAAACACTTTTTCTTTTGGAATCTGCAGTCATATAATGTAATCCAGTTTCCTTGGGCTTTTAGTTTTTTTTTGTTCTTGTGTAAATCTTACAACTGCTGTGTCATTAACCACCTATCATGTTTCAGTTTAAGTTGGCTTGCTAATATTTCATCATTTGTGGCTTATTCCACCCAACCAGACCGCACAGATAACTGGGCTGAATGTTTCCCATCAGTCATCTACTGTCCCTGAAGTCACAGTGTGTTCAGTGCTCAGTTATGGCAGATAGTTTGTACGTTTTGCCTGAATTGAATCGAGTTCATTGCGCTCTCACTCAGACCTGCATGACCTCACTCAGTGATGCTGATTCACTGCAGTGCGCCGCTCACTTATGTAAATTATTTTTCAAGTTTCTCATGTTGTTTCTCTTTTGTGTTGCTATACTTAGATGCTGAGATGTCTCAGCCAGACAGTCTGCACAGCCCCTCTGTGGTTTTCATCTGGCAGAAGAAAGAATTTGTCCCATGATGTGCTTATTTTGTCTTCTTGTCAAATCTCCTCTTTTTTTCTTTTCTTTTTTTTTATATGAATCTATTTTCGGTCTCTTTTTCTTTTATAATCATAATTAGCTCACCGGATTCCCATTAAAAGTAATTAAACAAAATCAAATTAGAAACATTCGACCCAAGGGCTTTTCAGTCACATTTGGTTAAACTGTGAAGACATTGAACAAATCGCCCTCTATACATACAGTAACAAACTCCGTGAGCGGCATGTTAACACAGTGTGACACAGTGT
The DNA here is from genome assembly GCA_963678695.2 of Diplodus puntazzo. Taxonomy (NCBI): domain Eukaryota; kingdom Metazoa; phylum Chordata; class Actinopteri; order Spariformes; family Sparidae; genus Diplodus; species Diplodus puntazzo. Next base: position 13,500,775 of record OZ023155.1, on the reverse strand, counting down.
GACTGCCAGATAGTCCAATGATGTCATATTTCCCTAGTTCACCTGGAGCAATGAGGCTTGTTGGAGCTTTTCATGTGATCCAGTAAAGACAGGCTTTCATATGAGAGCTTTCAGAGGGAGCAGTGTGTGAGAGTCGGAGGCTGCCTCATTCAACTCTGCAGTTGCACAGATATTCATTATTGTGTAATGAATGAATATGACAGTAACCTCACTTTTACCCCGAACAACTTAATCCCTCACTGCGGGTGGTACCCTTGGCTGGAAGCATCATGATTTCAGGGCTGTCTTTCGGTCCCATTTTTGCAATTTTGTCCAATCTCAAAACGCCTTAAGGTAATTTCTTACCCCAAAATTTGGCACAACCAGCCACTACGACTCAAGAAGGAAGTGGTTAGATCTCGGCTGCCAAATGTCAAAGGGTAAGGTCGCTGTGATCTACCAGAAAAAAAAAAACTCCACAAATCATGTTATAATTATGTCACAATTTTACACACATGTCTAAAAGGATACAATTATGAAGTGATGACATTTTTTATCCAAAACTTCACTGTGACTTCATAATATTAGGCAAAAAAATGTTCGAGGAATAGCAACTTGACTGCTATCTGGAGCCATACAGATGCGTATGTTCAGTATATAATGAAATCAAAAAGAGTGAAGCAGCAAATCTTCAAACCGAGGCCAGAGAGTTGTTTGGCATGTATGTCAAGATAATAATGTAATACTTTAAAGTTCATTGAGCAGCAAACTAGCTGTAGATTATTGTCAGTCAACCAAGTGGGTGGGAGGTACGAGATGACAGGGATGAGCCTGGTTCGAGGAGCAGAACGGCTTTGTTCATTACATGCCTTGTAATTTCAGATTATAATCTATGGCTAACATTTCTGATGATGTAGCATGCTTTGAACATTGAAGAAAAACGAATTGACTGAACTATACACAATGTTTTTTCTAAAGTGTCATTAACTTCATAGGACAATACGCACATTGTTTTAAAAGGCATCACTATGGACTGTATCTCATTGTGGGATGTCTGTGGGTTGTCCAGTAGATCAGTAGATGTTCTCTCACACTGTTTACCCACATAGCTTGTATTTCTTCAAATTTCCAAGGTCCACTTTGAATTAAGAATGAATTTCCACTTTGAGTTGGTAAAAGGTCACTGTTTTGGTGTGTACCTCAGGAATTAATGTGCTAATTTTTACAACATTTCCCCCAAAGTCTAACAGGATAACATTTACATTTTAGGGCATTTATCAAATGCTTTTGTCCAAAGTGACTTACAGTAATTCATACATCCACTCACTGATGGCAGTGGCTGCCATGCAAGGTGCCGACCAGCATGCTAGTTTGGGGTTCGGTATCTTGCCCAAGGACACTTTGACATGCAGACCAGGGGAATCAAAACCAGCGACCTTCTAATAACAAGACGCTGGCTCTACCCAGAGGCGCCGCCAAGGGGGGAAAGGTTAGGATGATTCCAAGGGCCCGACACTGACAGGGGGCCCTTTGAGACATGGGCAACCTATACAAGGGCCCAACTAGATTTTTTTTCATGGGGCCCAAAATCCCTGGCGGCGCCCCTGGCTCTACCCCTGATGACTTTTTATAGCCAAAAGATCAGCAAAGGTCAGCGTCACTGCGACATAACACTCTACGAAAACACTTTTCTTTCAAAGCGTCTGCTAAATGCCCTAAATATAAATGGAACACATACAAGGAACTGGACTGTTTTTTTTTTTGTTTTTTTTCTCAATTAACTTACACACCAGTAGACATAGAGCAGTACATCGGGTTTTGCTGATATTGGGCTTCAGGTTCTTGTTGCTGCACCATGTGATGACGCTCTCTATCAGTCCTCTGTACTCCTCTGTAAAAATAGTCTCAAAAAAAAGACAAAATGTTTCTCACTGGAAATGATTCACCATAACTTCCATTTTGCCAAGACGTAACGCTCATTACGTTTTTGCATGAAAGTCTTTCAAAGGCTTCACTTCATAGGCTTCACTGTATGAGACTAGACAGATATGGACAGCGACAGCAAGGCGGTTAGTTCAGTTTTTACTTGACACCAATATATTTCTGCCTTATTATTACTACACATATGTATCTTTTCCATGTGAGTCAATAACAACACATACGTCCCACATTTTTGATGTTTCATGTATTATTATTAACTTGCTTTCTTCAGTTGAAACTTTCAGGAACAACAGCAGAGTTGAACCCAATGACTTCTCAGCTGTGTCCTCAAGACTTCAGGGTCAAGAACCACAGGAGTGAAATTCAATTCTGGAATGACACTAAAGGATGGCTTCATGTTTTTTGTTTGTTTGTTTGTTTGTTTGTTTGTTTGTTTGTTTGTTTGTTTGTTTTTAAACTAGATGGAAGCTGAGAGCACCCGTGCCTTCTTATTTGATAATGTCGTTATCTTGAGATCATGAGTTAATTATTCTGGTTGGCCTGTGATGACTGGTTAGTTGATCTTAATTAGAGAAACCAAAATGCCCCTTTCATAAGATAAAAAAAATCATTCAATATAAGAAAACAAGCTTCGTTAGAGTGCAACATGATATACACACACTGTCAACTTGTTATGAACTTTTGAAACTTGACACAAGCGAGGAGAGCTGAACCAACAATAAGGGCCCTTACTGTACATACAGCACAGTACAGTACATACAGTTTCCTTAAATTGCCCCCAGGGACAAATAAAGTTTTTTTGAATAGAATTGAAAATGGTAAAACAAAGTATGTAATAAACAAAAGTAAGATTGAAGTACAATCTGATGCATTGATCACAAGGCAGCCATTTTCCTCGGACATCATGCAAAAGGGTGGAACCTTGAACGCTGGGGTCGATGTAATGCTGCTGTGTTCCGGGTTGCAAATCATAGAAATGCACATAATCTCTAACACAAAGTCATGTTTCAGGGTAAAATCCGTTAGCTGATGTTAAAATCCAGCAACTTCCTAGCAAACATTACTGTTTGATTACATCCCGTGTTTCACTTCCAGGTTAAGACAATCTCCAAGATGTGCATTGGTATTCCTAAATTAATTTACACCTTTCCTAATTGTACTCATTAAACCCGTATCATATCAAACAGCAACCTTTGCTAGAATGCGAAGGAATATTAACATCAGCTGTTGTTTTACCAAAAATACGGTCCGATGTGCCTCCTGATGAAACTATCCATTGTCTTTATAATTGCTAATCAATCAGATAATTTATCAGGTAATTTATCAGATTGCCTGTGTTTGTATGACTTGCGCCCTAGAACACAGCAGTACACCCTTTAAGCTTCACGCCGTGTGTGATGTGTGAGGGAAAATGTCCACCATGGGAATATGATCTATTGGTGCTTCCTGATCGGACATTTTAGCTTAAATCAGTCGCTGCAGCTGGCAAGACACCATATATGCATGCAGGCACGGCACTCATGATCTCTGTTAATGCTATAATTGTGTTGTGAAAAAATTCCAAGCATCGTCATCCTTGGCTTCCGTGGACACGCCCTGGTGCACAGTGAAAAAGATTGTTTCTCCTGTTCATACTGGCCACTGAGAAGCCATTTCAGTATAAGGAGCAAACATGTACGGTCCTCGTTCTGTGCAAAAATGTAAAGCCAGAGTCAACATGAGCCTTTGACAGTAAGAGCTTGACAACTCTACCAAAGGTTCTGCCGCGGCACAAGAAGCAAACGTTGTTGTTGAAACAGAGTGAGGGACCTCTGTGCATTGAGATTTAACTTTTTCAGACTGCTGAAGCTTCACATTAGTTTCATACAGTCTTGCACAAAACAAAAACCTAATTTTCATTTTTTCACAAAGAAAAACACGATCAAACATCGTACATCATGAAATGTTTCTGAAGCTAGTGGCTTCTGGAAAAACGATGTTAACAGGAGTGAGGAGCAAAATGTCATTTTTGGACGTGAACGGGACATTTTTAGTCACGGTGAGGGCTGGAATCAGAATTGATCATTTGGAGTCGGTAAGGTCAAAAGGATGTCAACAGTTATTTTTTATAATAACCTTTGTTTGTTCAACTCTAGATCCATACATCTACTGTGTTTGTACAAGGTCTGTGTAGGCGTGTGTGGAATAGAATAGAATAGAATAGAATAGAATAGAATAGAATAGAATAGAAAAGCTTTATTGTCTGTCCCAATAGTGACAGAAATTCTCCTTTGACAAGGTTCAACTATACACACGTTGTTACACACATGTTGGGTTTTTTGTTTTTTCCTTTTCTGTGGATGTCCTTCGACTTTATGTAGTAGTAGTAGTAGTAGTAATAATAATAATAATAATAATAATAATAATAATAATAATAATAATAATAATAATAAAGACTGGACTTTGTGTCCCATCACTTACAATAAAATGTATTTACTGCCTCTCTCTGCAGACGGTATGAGCAGGGTTAACGTTTATATAATAATAACAAAGTGCTTCACAGAAAATGAATAAAGACCAGCAGATATGAACAACAGTGACAGAGCAACTAATAACCTTTTCTAACTGACATGTGCATATGACCATCCTCTCCTTTGATGGGGCCGCAGCGCAGCTGACGTCTGTGCGAGAGGAGGAGCAGCCTGAAGTCCTCCAGAATCCGGCATCACTTTGAGAAATGTTCCAGCAAGTCAGTCTCTCCAGCTGTCTTTAATGTCGACACTCTGCTCACTGTCACAATGTTGGTAAGATCCGACACAGGGAAGTCTGCAGCTCGAGAGCCGCGTGCCAATGGCAAACAATGAGGTGTGTATCCTGTTTTGATGGAGAAGGACGTTTTGTGGATCTCCATGCGGGACGAGTCGCATCCATAGGACAGAAGAGGCGAGGAGACGCGCCAACTCTCCGGACTGCCGCGGTGCTTTAGCGCGACTGTTCCCCCCTGCAGAAGTTTTGCCTCTGAGCTATAAAGTGATAACAGTTCGTGGAGGTGTTGTCAGATATGGAACAGTCTTTGGATGCGTTGATGGGTTGAATTACTGGACTGAGCACCTTCTCGTGCGACTCGCTTGATTTTCATTTTGTCTTTTGTTTCTGTTTTCTTGTTGTTTTTTTCATCGTCAGTCATCCATCACGTAAAATAAATAAGACATGGCGTTCAGCAACACGTCCCTATCCAACCCCTCCGTCCTCCACGTGGACTTCACCCTGAATGACTTCATGGACGAGAACGAGACGAACCTCACCACCGGAGAGCAGAACTCGCTGGGCTGCGTGCAGATCCGCGTCCCTCAGGAGCTCTTCCTGACTCTGGGGCTCATCAGCCTGGTGGAGAACATCCTGGTGGTCCTCGCCATCATCAAGAACCGCAACCTGCACTCGCCCATGTACTACTTCATCTGCTGCCTGGCCGTCTCCGACATCCTGGTCAGCGTCAGCAACGTGGTGGAGACCATATTCATGCTCCTCAACGACCACGGCCTGATGGACGTGCACCCCGGCATGCTGCGCTTCCTGGACAACGTCATCGACGTGATGATCTGCAGCTCCGTGGTGTCCTCGCTCTCCTTTCTGTGCACCATCGCCGCGGACCGCTACATCACCATCTTTTACGCGCTGCGCTACCACAGCATCATGACCACGCAGCGCGCCGTCACAATCATCGCGGTGGTGTGGCTGGCCAGCATCACCTCCAGCATCCTCTTCATCGTGTACCACACCGACAACGCTGTCATCGTGTGCCTCGTGACCTTCTTCTGCACCACCCTGGTGTTCAACGCCGTGCTCTACCTGCACATGTTCCTCCTGGCGCACGTGCACTCCCGGCGCATCGTGGCTTTCCACAAAGCCAGGCGCCAGTCCACGAGCATGAAGGGCGCGATCACCCTCACCATCCTGCTCGGAGTGTTCATTTTATGCTGGGGCCCCTTCTTCCTCCACCTCATCCTCATCCTCACCTGCCCCACCAGCCCCTTCTGCAACTGTTTCTTCAGAAACTTTAACCTTTTCCTCATCCTCATCATCTGCAACTCGCTCATCGACCCGCTCATCTACGCCTACCGGAGCCAGGAGCTGCGTAAAACCCTGCAGGAGCTGGTGCTGTGCTGTTGGTGCTTCGGGGTGTGACACCAGGGTCTCAACAGGGTCAGCTCCCGAAGAGTGACAGATTGAAATGGCAGATGATGCCGATGCCCGACACTTCACAGGAGAAAGACTGCAACCCTGGAAAATAATAATAATAACTATAATAATAATAATTGTGTGCATCTCATTGTGGATGTTATAATTATGTACAAACATCAGGTTACTTGCGTTCGATTGTAAACTGTCACAAGAGAGTTTGCAGGTCGCTGGACTAAACTGAAATAACTGCGTTTTATTTTTATCAAATCAGGTTCAAATCTTTAAAAAAGAAAAAAAACAGGGAAAAAAGCCATTTCCTCTGTAGATCAGTTGTGTTCCTTGTAGGCTATATAAAGTGCCTTTTTTTGTGTTGTTGATCCGTCACATCTCTGCTTTTAAAAGCTGCATTTGAAGAAAACAAGGAAAACGAACTCAAACTCTGCCCTGGAGATATGTCTTATAAAATGATATAGTAACTAAACTCATGACTCGCGACAAAAACAAGCCTTGGCTTTCAATGCGTAAAGGATATTGTCACATGTTGGTGATGAGAAAATTGCCTCGCTGGTTCTGGTGTCAATTAATGGGATAATTCAGTGAAGAAATTTGAAGAGAAGAGAGTGGTAAAGGAAGGATTTTTTTTTTTTTTTAAAAAAACCAAACAAACTCTTATCTGTTGCGTGTGAAGTACTCCACCGAGACTAAATGTCCGGATGGCTGAGGAGGAGAGGAAAGGGGTGAGCTTAATCACATGAACGCTTGGTGGCAGGCCCAAAGCCAGAGGCATGATGGGATTTATGATAGAGAGCAAGTTTAAGTTTTATTTCTGTGTATTTCTCAGAAATGCGCAGCGGGGGCGGGTTTGTCGAAATGCGTCCTGATTAAGTTATGTAGGTCAAATGAGCAAGACATTGGCCTGATGGCCTGTGGAGAATGTCATTTAAAGTGTGAGCATTTAAGATCACTAAGCCTGATGCTTGTTGTCTATAGGGCGCAGATGTGAGAGTCAACGAGAAAAAAGACTGACAAACTTTCCCAACTATGTCTTCAAATGTTCTCTCAGATCCAACTCACGGCTTCTGTCATCTTATTTATTTATGTACCCTGTGATACATCATATTCTTTATTGATCCTAAGGATTTGTTGTTAATGGGACCCACATTTTAGACTCTGTAACTGAAATTCAGACATATAACCTGTCTTTATCTTCAGATCTCCGTCCTCAGTGCTTCCTTACAGCAGTCTCCAAATTAAGCGGGGAGGAGACACAGATCCCATCATGAGCAGGAGCCAAGCGGTGTAACTTTATTGGTTAGACGATGTCGACCCTGTAATGTGAAATGTGCATACTGAGGATGAAGACTGTTGTACACAATAACTTGAAGACTGCCAGCCAGAGTATTTGCTGCTGAGTAATGTTACTGTACCTAAACACTTTCCCCACTGTTATTATTGATCATTTTCTGTGTAACTCCTCTTTTGATTGTCAATTATTACTTTATTTCCTTCTTTTTGTAGTGTTTGTAATGGTATTTACCCTCTTTATTCTTTTTTGGCGTTGGAGTTGTTAGAGAGGATTGTGAATGTACAATGTACATGTTGTCTTTGTGGTGTCTGGGATGTAAATCTTACTATTAAAGGTCATTACACTGTGGCACTATGGACTTTGTTGCACCCCCTGAACTAAACCTGGTTCAACACAGGCTGTAAATACAGTCGGCCGAAAAAGAACTGCAACATGACTCCCATATTTACTTGAAACTGGGTAAAACAGGACCACGGAAAGAATCTATGTTAAGTGTAATAGCTCTGTAGTAGCTCTGCAATATGTGCAGAAGATGTTGTAAGAGGAAAGAAGACATAAACTAGACGACACAGCTTTCAACTTTAACCTATCGACGTGCAGCATTAATAGTTTTTTTTTGCCCTTTTTTAAAAAAAAAGTGTGAAAGTCAAAATGTGCTCTCGGCAGACAGAGGGCTCATTGATATGTAACACAACGGAGCTGTTTTTTGAAATGCTCAGTTTTTTAAACCCGTGATCGAGTTCAGTTAGGATGCTGCGCTGTAAGTAAAAACAATCATTGAAGGGGAAGGGGGATTTCCAACAGGCACAAAATTAAAAGCGCATCCTGCTGAGGGGAGGAATTCATGTTAATTGTTTAAAATAATATTTAAAGATCATGTGTTTATTATAGTTCAACAACATGAGCATGATTTAAAAAAAAAAGAAGAAATGAGATCTGACCGTTTTTAAGGACTGTAAGCCAGAAAGAGCAAGAGAGCAAAAATGAGATAAATGTGTCACAAAAAAATTTGAATGTTCCCCAGTAGATTTTTTGATTTTGTTGTTTTAAATTGTTAAGGAGCTTAATTTTATTCCTTATATTTAGAACTTTTTTGGGCCTAACTTTTGTGGTTTCAAAGGATCATGAAGGACATTAAAAAAATGAAAAAAATAAAAATAAAGATTAATCATTAATTAGTGTCACCATTTATTGATCTGTGTCTTAAACCAATGTGTCACTTTGATTTCACGAGGGCAGTTGCTGCAGGGAGTTTGCCCCTTGGATTGTGTTGTTTGTTTAAAGTCTGAAGGGGGGAAAATATTCTATTCATGCTTTTGATTAAACAATGTGCAAGGATTACTTTATTCCTCATGAATCTTACTTGTCTCTTACTTTTTATGTTCATATGTCACTGACAAATCAACGTATTCATATTTATTATTAATCGTCTTATCAGTACATTGCGCAGTTAGCCTACTGATCTGTCACGGCCATAGTCGGGGCCATAAAAGGATCAGTGAGACAGGCAGAGCAGACTTATGCAGTTAGCAAATACTGCTCTCTCTCCCTTTCTCTGCATCTAGGGGACGGAGAAAGGAGATGGCAGTTTTGTAACACGTTTTTAAAAAGTAAAAGATGCCATATGTGAACTGGAGAGCTGAGCTTTGCTGATTTATTTAACACCATGAAGGACCAAACCACACTAATTGATGATAATATACATGTATAAATACATTTAAAACTAAAATGATAAATACATCAAATGTCCATTAATTTATACATGTTAATTGAATTAATCTCATTGCGTTTATTTGTAGAAGTATATTTTTGCATTCAATTTGTTATTTGTACCTGATCATCCTATGCAGGGTCCGATCAGGGGCCTGGAGCTGATCCCGGCTGACATTGGGTGAGCGGTGGTGTGCACCCAGGACATGTCGCAAGTTCATCATAGGACCGACATATAGACACAAACAATCATTCACACTTACATAGCCAATTTGGAGTGACAAATTAATCTTACTTGCATGTCTTTGGACTGTGGGAGGAAGCCAGAGTACCCAGAGAGAACCAGCAGGCAGGAGCAGAACATGCAAACTCTGCATAGACAAGCTCTGCTCCAGCCAGGCCCCAAACCCAGGAATTGGCTTTTTAAATACTGCATTTATATTTCATATTTCATTTAAATATTCAATCTAAAAAGTCAGAGTTGGTCCTCCGCGCTGGAAATGAAGTAGAACAATTAGCCTGTTGGCTAACACACATGACGCCTTCGATGAATATCAGGAATTGTTGAGTTCACAGTTAAAACCAAGGGCAGAAATGTCTTGTGCTTGACTTTCCATTATTGTCAAGGATGTAAATACCCCAAGGATGGCCCAAGTGTGACTGTATTAAGTCCAGGAAGCAGGATGTTTACAGTTATGACTCTTTCCTTCATTAAGCTGCACAAAGCGGCTCTGTTTGCTGTTTAGCTGGGGAAAATCTCCACAGCTGCTGCTGTGACAACAAACACACAGTCAAGCCCTAATTAGGTGGAACACTGTTAATAAAGTTCTGACTGATGAAGACTGTCAGCTGTTAATTAGTATATTTACATATTAAACTTAAAGGTTCCATAGTTGATTTTTTTTTGTGTAATTCCCAACTCATCAAATGCTGATGGTTTTCCAACTCGTCAAGAATTACCGTTCTAAGTATTCGATTATTTGACAAGTTGGGAATAAGACTCAAAAATAAAATGTTTTAATAGATGGGACCTTTAATATGAAGTCCCCCAGGTATCTGACAATGACAGTTGAGTGGAGAGTAGGCTATAATGTATGTTTTTAAGTGCCATAGTAGTAATCATTTAAGGATTCTTGTCACATTGAAGTAACTCCATAGTTTTCCTATTTATACAAACTGACAAGATACAGTTTTACTTGGAATTACCTGCAGGGGGAACTAATGTGTATTCATCCCACTCGTTATTTCATTTTAGTTCAACAGGTAATGGACTAGTTAGTACATTTCAGTGTCAAAGACGTATAAAGGTATAGGTATAGATAGCAATAGGTCACTTTGCAAGAGATTCCATGAGCCTACTGCACTAATACTACTCTTGCAGTCTTTCCAAAATCGACCCTGGCACAAGTATATATATACAATAAAATCAAAAGTGTCGAGATAAAGGGTGGCTGTGGCGTGTGGTAGAGCCAGTGCCTTGTTATTGGAAGCTCGCTGGTTCGAGTCCCATGGTCTGCATGCCGAAGTGTTCTTGGGCAAGATACTGAACCCCAAACTGCTCCTGATGTGCTGGTCGGCACCTTGCATGGCAGCCACTGCCGTCAGTGTACGTATGTATGAATTACTGTAAGTCGACAAAAGTGTTTGCTAAATGCCCTAAATGTAAATGTAAGAGTGATCCTGCCATGTAAATTACTCATGAGGCAATATATGATTAATATATACGTACATCCTTGGATATATGGAAATACAGGTTTAAAACATATACGAAATACCCAAAGTAAACTCTCTGTATGCACATATATGACAAAATGTCTATATGTTGAATATTTATATGGTATTGTATGCTGCAGCCATACATGTTAACACTGACTACATATGCAATTGATGTATGTAAAGATATAAGTTTATAACACGTATAAAATACCTATAGTAAAATGTGTATACATATCTAAAGATTTCATTTAAGGAAAGAGTGCCCCCCTCCATCACTGTGAAGGCGATCTCTTTTCATCTCGGAGGAAGTTACGGCCCCACATTTCATCGATCATAGGGGATATTTATTTTCAATGTAAAAGCCCCCCAAAATACTTCCATATAAGATAATAGCCCTTAATATGAACCATTTCGATAAAAGACATCGATATTACCTATTTTGTATTTAATGTTTTGATTTAGTACAGAAAACTAACATGATGATTCTTAATGTTCTCTTGTTAACAAAGCAACGCTACTGACATGTATTCTTATTTTGAAAATACCTACCGGAACTCACCCGTTTGAACCACTGAAGACTTGACGCCGTTTGCCTGGTGATGTTGCTGATGACAGGGACAAAACAACACGGGGAAAACTGTACGTTCTACGACAAGCGTCTACCAAAATATAGATTTTATAGTTGTCGGTTCCTTGTTGATAAATAAGGTCAGCAACGGGGTAAGCGTCGGACCAAACCGAACAGTTAAATTAGCTAACATTTGCCTCAAACCGACGCCTGGTTTCTTCTCAAAGCTAGTTAGCTAGCTAACGTTAGCTGACTGTTGACATCTGAGTGTTGATGTTGTTGAGCCCTGTTTGTGCCGGTAGCGTATGACCTGTGACCAATATTATTAAATACCCTACATGTCAAGTCGTAATGCTCGAGACATAATGGAGGTTATCGATGTGTAGTGTAGAGAAGGACTGTAAACACCAGCTGTGATTGGCTGTAATTGGTGAGGCGAGGCTTCACTTTGTGTTTACAAAGTCTCTCAGGGTTTGCACAGTTTTCTCTGTTGATGGTAAAACATGTAGGATAACAGCTTGAAAAACAGTTAATCAAATGTCTGTATTTGAATCATTTTCAGAAGTGACTTCCTGTCAACCAGCGTCGCAGACTGTTCAGTGACAGTGTTGTTTCTCAGCACATCGATTTTTATAGGATTTTTATAGGATGGCTGTGGTTTCAATTTCAGGTCATTTTAATTTGGAACATCCTCGCAACACTTGCATGATTCAGATCACACGATTTTAGTTTGATTCAGCTTCTTATGTTGATGTTACCTGTTCTCATGTGGCCTACTCAAGCTTGATTGCAAATCTACATTCATACATTGTGGTCATGCAATCTGTGGACCAGTTATTTAAAGTCTCGACATGGCAGTATATAAATACATTTATTAGCATTTGTAGCAAAAGAGAGGAGCAGAGGTGTCACTGTCAAAATCCTAGTACTCAGTCTTTAAAGGCAGTTCTAATGTCTTATGTGGCTCTGGAGTAGCTTTGTTACATCTGAGAAAACAACCCTGATGATCACAGCTGGAGTTATAACAGAAAGACTGTATTACAGCCAAGCTGAAAGAGTTTTTTACTGGATAGCAGCAGCACAGTTAAATTGTGATCTTAATGTGACCACACTGCTTAATAAGCAATAACCATGGAGACACATTAGCTGCTTCACTTCCATTAAAAGGCAGTCAGAAGCCTCCCTCCTGCGTAATTCAAAACACAAGAGCAGAGAAGTGTGACTGTAATATATTTTGTCTTGCCTCAGATGTAGCCGATGAAATGGAGTATGATGAGAGACTCGCACATTTTCGCCAAACCCGCCTCAATCCCTTTGATCGCGGAGAGGGAGAAGATGGTCCCCAGGGAGGCAAGACGCCACCACAGCATGGTACAGTTCTCTCACTTTAAGTTCACCTCACACCTGTAGCTAAGTTCAAAGGGGAAAAAAAGTTGCCTGTAAATTAGTTTCCGGTGCACTTTAACTTATTACGGAAAAAACCAAGAGGTGTACACCTGAAGTCATACGGCTGCAGCTGGACCTATTATGTCAAACACTACATGTCACTGTAGGAGACTATTAAAATACATGGAGTAGGACTGGAACACGACGTAATTCTGTTTTAACACCTTTTGTCTTTTCTGTGCATCAAAATCCCAGAAACTAAATACTGATGCTTAAAATGGTGAGGATTGTTAATTTTTTTTTTTAAGAATTAATAGCTTTCAGCTATTGAAAATCTTGATTTTGGCTGTCAGTCTAGTTTACTTTGGCAGACATTAATATATATTGTTACACTTAGAAAAGATGTCTTATTTCGTAGAGTGTTAAAAAAGCCAATAAATCTCGGATTTTATAGAAATAGCACATTTTAAATACTCAGCTCTCCTTGAATTGTTCACTGTAGGTACGCTGAGTAAAGAAAAACAATGTTTTACTGATCTATAGGTGGAAAGCTCGTGTAGTAATATGAGTAATATATCGATTTTCTTGACATTTCCCTTACTAAACAGTTAGGTGCAGCAGTGTGAGGTAGTTTCTGCTTTTCTAAATGTCACATACTTGCAGATATACATTTTGTCCCCCTACAGTTATACAGAAAGGTGATTAGGTGCTTAGATCATGTTGCCAGGGCTCATTTGCTGTATGGTGCAGTGACTCTCTCCTGCAACTGATGATTACAAATAAACAGTGTTTTCATCTCGTCTTTGAAGAAATCTAAATACATGAAGAACACTGGACTGTTGTCAGTAGGCTTATAAAAAAGGAAGTTAAGCACTGAGACTGAACCAGAGGAAATAAAAGCATAAGTGTAAGCAGTACTGTAGTAACACTTCCTGTATTTTAGGAGTTGGGAATCAAAGACATTGTTATTAGAGCACAGCGATTTTGGCATGCAAGCCTGTCACACTGTAAGCTGAGCAGCTTCATTGTCCTCTCTCCGTGTGGCACTGAGAAGCTGAATTCACCCAACATGTTTTGCTCTGACGTGTATGCAGGTAATAACCACATTTGTCTGCACTTTTTCAGAAAGATAGAGAGGGGTTTGTTAAAATGTAGTGATCTGTGTAGTATTTTGCTAGATTTTTCTGAAACACTGAATTAGTGTCAGTGTCTTTTAAGTGTTAATTTTGTGCAGGTGTTATTTGACATACAGACCCTTTTTTCTCCTTTCCCCCTTATTAATGATTATATATAGATAAGCCACACCTAAGAAATGTACTAAATGTACTGTACTCTTCTGAGATTCCCAGTTATTCCCAGTTGTGTGTTATCTTGCTCTATACCCAAGTCTATATGAAGCCTCTTTTCCCACATTCTATTTTAAGTCAGTACATTTTTATCAAATGTAAATAGGACATCCATGTATCCTGTCCAGCACCAATCTGCAGCTAGACACATGCTTTAGTTTGCGAACAGGTTTGCCAGAAAACGTAACGAAAATATAAAATCTGTTAAAGCAGCTCTAAGCTGCTACTGTGGTCACACACATCAGAAAGCACAAGCTCACCCCTTTTTAATAGTATCTCTATGCATCTCCTAAAAACGTTGCTGTGTCTCTGTGCTAGTAATATGTTTTATCATATACTGATATTATGGAAGCATTACCCCTTGGTCTTATGGATATTTTTGAATATTTGCACATAAACTCAAACACATTTTTTTAAATTTCACTTACTGTACTATCTAAGTTAAACCAAGCGTTAAAGACATGTAACTAATGAGGATAAGAATAATTTTGCATGTAATAGACCAATGCACATAGCACACATACCGTACTAATGTAATGTAATGTACAGTACCACAGATTAAACTTGTTTGTACAAAAATAGTTGGTAGTAGCACCAGAAGTTGTTGAAGTATGTTGTTTTAATTGATTTAGAAGCATACCATGTGTGAATCTTGGACTATGAATGACCTCCCCAATAGAAAGAATTAATTAAATAATGTTTAAAAAAAGAAGCATACCATGTGAATGCCTACATTACAGATGGATTGTAAACATGTAAATGCAAAAGTGATCAGCACTTCATAGTTCATTCAGCTCGGTGATCTGTTGTCAGCTGACTTGGTTACACATTAACAGAGGTGCTAAAAAAATATACCTGTGATTCCTTCAGTTGTCTCTTATGAGGTTTTGTCCTTTTGTCCACTTCTTGAGTGGTGAGTCAGAGTGTAGAGATTGTCCTGAGTGGCCAGAGTCATGTGTGTGAAATTAGCATGCATGCCTTAGTGCACTTAGCAGACCATAGTGTGTATGCTTACAAGAAGAACGGTGCCTTATGCCAAGTGGTCTTCTTTTTAGAAACAAGGCCTGAGCTGTTCTCTGGGACCAGAACCCACAGTTCAGATCGGACCATGGATCTTGGTCTAGCTGAGGACCACTTCTCAAGGCCAATGGTAAGTAAAGCTTACCACTCCAAATAAAACTGTTTCATATCGTAAAAGTGAGAGTACCTGCATGCAGAAGTTCCTATTCTATTTCCCGTCTTTGACACATGCCTTTGCTCTCGTTCACCCTTTACAGGGTTCATTTGTGGCGTCCGACATTGAGCAGCTGAAACTTGCCATAGAGGAGTGTAAGAAGCTGATCCTGGAGCTGCCAGAGCACTCGGAGAGACAAAAGGACACAGTGGTGAAACTTATCCACCTTCGCCTCAAACTGCAGGAGCTTAAGGTTGGAACTGAGGATTGAATGGAGAAGTACATGAAATGATAGTTTAGTTGTTGGTGCTGGCTCAATGGCACAATCAGTAAAACCAATCCCAAATTGACTGATTTGACTTGCATGTTTTCAGTTTTGTGTAATATATTATGAGAGGCATGCCTTTTTACTGGATTACTAGAGGGGTGTTTCTGAAAGTAATGCTGCATTTATGTGCATTTGGAAAATGTAGAACTCACGGGTTTGGATAACCTAACAGGCGAAGCGGTTTGAGGAGGGAAATTTAAATTATATTGTAGTTAGTCAAAGATGGTATGAAGAATGTCATAAGAAGTCCTGCTCGGCCTGCCTTTTGTGACAACACCTTTAAAAAAAAAAAAAAGTTTTCTTCAACTTTCATTGCATCACTTTTGACCTTTTAGCTATTTTCCTGTATGGGATAAATGAGAGCAGGCATTGTAGACTTTCTTAGAGAATGATAAGTTAAACAAGATAAACAAGTTTGTGGAGATAAGCAACTGCAAAAGTTCCTCATGTTTCTAATAGCTCAGTTTCTCTCTCCTGATAGCAAATTTAACTCATTTTGTGGTGAAGAGAATGTTAGTATTTTCTGGTGGTGTTTTGGAGCTGTGTTTTGTGTGTTAATTTATTTCTACTAGCCAATGTCTACCGAAGTTAGCATGCTAACCAGCTTGCCCTGATCTGTACTGTCTCCTGGAAAACACTTTGTACTGCCGGAGGGCCCTGTAGTTTCAACTGGGAAAGAAGGATAATATGTTCCTCCCTCAACAGTGAAGTACAACCATCCAGCCCCCCTCTTGTTGCTGTGTGGGCAAACTCTCTCAGCTAATAAGGCCACTTAGCCACACGGCAAACTGAGCTACTTGCTCACGGCAGGTAGTTGCCACATCCGAAGAAAGCTACGGCAAAGAGAACCACGTTCAGTGAAGTAAGTTGTTCATTCAAAATACACATTGTATAATGCGTGCAATTTGTCCCCTTCAAGGACCCTGAGGAGGATGAGCCTAATCTGAGAGTCCTGCTGGAGCATCGCTTTTCCAAGGAAAAGAGCAAGAGTGTGAAACAGACCTGTGACAAGTGTAGCGCCATCATCTGGGGTCTAATCCAGACTTGGTATACCTGCACAGGTGAGAGACACTAGACAGTTAAACTTTCTGTTACAACACTGTGGAGATATTTGAGGAGGAACATTGTAAATCATCATATTGTGCATGGAATAAGATGTTTTCAGGGCACATAGATTTTCAAAATTGAGACCTAGACAAGATCAAACCAGCTCTATATGAATTTCCTTTTTTAATTTACAGTTGTGTGCAGTCTCACTGTCTGCACACTGTCTTAAGATGTCTTTCTATCTGAGCCAGAGATTTCATTTTAATTTTAACTGTCATTTTTATCAGATTAGTAGTTAGAACAATAATTCTAAGACTTTGATTCAATTTTATAATTTCAGTTTGATGAAATATTTTTAGATTTTAATCTTATATTCTCATGTATCCAGTTAGTTTTTTTCGTAGACTTATTTCCTGAATGGTGGATTCATACTCAGTGTTAGCATCTTCGTACAACTCTCCAAATAACAGCCATTAACCAGTCACACCAAACCCACTGGGTGTAACAGTAATGCAATTGCACCAAAAAAAATGTCATGCCCTGTGATTATCTCTTTTCTTGTTTCAGGTTGCTATTATCGTTGTCACAGTAAGTGTATGAACATGATCACAAAGCCTTGTGTCAGGTCAAAGGTCAGCCACCAGTCCGAGTATGAGCTCAGCATCTGCCCTGAGATAGGACTAGACCGGCAAGACTACCGCTGTGCAGAATGTCGCACGCCTATTTCACTGAGTGAGTACATATTTAGTAAGTTGGCATATGTTTGACAACTTGAAATCAGTAAACAGAGGATTTCAAATGAGATCATCAGCATTAAGATTTCTGTATCATAGAAGCTTGGTAGAGGAAAGAAGGTGCTCTGTAGTCTTGTGGTACTACAGTGGATATTTCTATATTGCCAGACAGCAGCTGAACAACTGGCAACTCTGCTAAACGTCCTAAATGTAAACAACTGATTTATATCATATTATGCTGCCGTTGCTAACAAGCTATAACATGCTGTTGGCTTATTAATATAAAGACATAACATTACCACAGAATGGTGAAAACTTTAACTTTCTCAACAGAATTACTATTACTAAGCAAAAAGTTCTGTTAGCTGTAGCTTACATGTGACATTACGGCACTTGTCTCGTAGGGGGCGTGCCGAGTGAAGCCAGACAGTGTGACTACACAGGCCAGTATTACTGCAGCACATGCCACTGGAACGACACGGCCATCGTCCCAGCTCGTGTCATCCACAACTGGGAGTTTGAACCACGCAAGGTACCCCCACGACCACAACAAAATACACTCAGCATGTAAAAGTATCCCTTCCTCATTTCCATATTTATCTATTAGACTCCTTGTCAAGATATACCCCTTTACAAACAGTAGATGAGTGTATGATGTGGACTTGATGTAGCTCTCATATTTGTTTGCCCATGTTGTTCTTTTATAAATGTCACTGCTGAACATCAGAATTGTGTTACATAAGCATCAAATAAACTGGAACTCCAAAAACATTTTACATATTTAAGTCAATTTACTAGTCACAAGGAGTGCTGCACAGACTGTGGAAACAGTCTTACTATGTTACTGCAGGGGTACTTTTTCAAGTGAAGTCAATCATGGTTTAAACATCAGAAACATTAAATCACAAAAAAGGCCTGTTTATGAAAGCCAGTCAGCTGACTCTCTATCAAGTTCAACTCAAATCAGGACAAGGTTGTGATTCTAAGTCACATGATGTGCATCAACCTATTCAGGCTGTCCGGGACTGCAGCTTTAACTGTAGGGTTTCAACATTCTACAAATCCACAGTTTGATTTTACTCGAGTGTAAGGTCCTGATTCGATTCACTTTTCGATTATAATTATTTTCAGCACTAGTGGCTATACTATTTTTAGACTCGCATCTTGATTTCTTAAGATCAACAGACGATTGGTTTCATACCCTGACAACTGTCATTAACATTTTCAAAATCTTTTATTGGGGTCGGGTAGGCGTAGATTGGGGTAGATTACAGCATCGACTTGAGTTTTTCTTTATGGATTTTTTTGCAGTTTAGGGCTGGGTAAGTCAAATAAATTCACCAAAAATAAAATAAAAAGTTCCAGATTTCCACCCAAAATACTGCCCTACAATGGTTCAGTCATATAAAACAAAAACAAACAAAAGGGTTTCCCAGCACTGCATTTTAATTTGATGGTTGAATTTAAAAGCTAATTTTGAACGAATTTGGATTTAACATAAGAAATCATGACACCCCTCGGTTTAACCCGCCTCACTTTGTTGGTTTAAAAACAACATGAGTGTATTCATGTGCAGTCTGTGTTTTGACAGCGTGTATCATTTTCAGGTTTGTCGCTCCTCGATGCGTTACCTGGCCCTGATGATACCACGACCTGTACTGAAGCTCAAAGAAATCAACCCGCTGCTATTTAACTTTGTTGAGGAACTGGTCGAGATCAGGGTGGGTAGCTTCATCTTTTTTTAGAGGCACTGTTATTGATCAAAGTTTTTAGATTTAGCTTGTAATCGCTACAAAAATAATAAGGCTTTCAATATGGTTGCTCTTACAGCTGTTTGATCACACAAAGCCTCCTGTGCTTTGTTGATATGTTAAGTGCTATTATGTTGAGAATCAAGCAAGTTTTGGATGGGGTACTGCTAGCATGTGCATTTAAACTGAAAATCAGTCTGTGTGCATTAAGTGAGACCAACAGTGATGTGTGTGTTTGTGGGTTTTTGCTTTACAGAAACTCCGTCAAGACATTCTTTTGATGAAACCCTATTTTATTACGTGCAAGGAGGCCATGGAGGCTCGGCTATTACTACAGGTCAGTATCTGTTTTACAAACTAAACTGACTTTGCTTTTTGCAAATCATTATATGTACGCAGACAATGTGACCAATGAGTTACATGTTACAACAGCACCACCATGTGGTGTAAGTGGAGAACCTGCGCTGCATCGGGACAGGTGCCTGATGTGAAATGGAGATGCTGTATGTGATATTAGTCTAGAAATACACATACGGTAAACCTGACTTGACTGTCTGTGGAAGCCTAAATCTGTGAAGTAACTATTAACTGCGGGAAAGTGCAAAAAATTTTGCCAAAATATAGTGGAGTATGATTAGAAATTGGCATAACATGGAAATATTTGAACAAAGTAAAAGTACATCAGAGTTAGAGTACTTGATTAAATGAACTTAGTTACATTCCACCACTGCAGCTTTTTTTATTCTTTAAAACATGTGGATTATATATCTGAAAATGTAAGTAAAAAAAACATGCCAATGCACAGAATAGTTTGAGTCTAAATCATATTGTTTGATGGCAAGTATCCTAACAACGTATATATTTTCCCTTCGCAAGTTTGTGCATGGTTTATGGTTCAACAACACATTTTCATGACAATTTTTCTCTTGTACTTGTGTTCTGCAGCTACAAGACCGGCAGCACTTTGTGGAAAACGATGACATGTACTCACTACAAGATTTGATTGACATCTCCAGCGGCAGACTCAGCTGTTCGCTCACAGAGATCCACACCACATTTGCTAAGCACATCAAACTAGACTGTGAGGTGAGTTCATACATAAAGCAGAAATAACCATATTAATGACTTCTCTTGATTTATGAGCTTGTTGCAGGTATACATTACAAAGAAATTCGTCTTGTTATGAGGCTATAGGCACTTAATGGCAACTTTGTTACTTGCTAAAGGAGTACAAAACGTATAACCTCTGTGAAACCCAGACTTTCTGACTCATTTTGTGTGTGTTTGTGTGTGTATGTAGCGTTGTCAGGCCAAAGGATTTGTGTGTGAGCTGTGTAAGGAAGGAGACATCCTTTTCCCTTTCGACAGTCACACCTCAGTGTGTCACGAGTGCTCTGCTGTCTTCCACAGGTTAGTCATCACTGACCAGGTCAGACAGAAAAATGTTTGTGATTGTGAGGAGTCTAAAATGTAGTTGTGAAAACATCTGTGGAGAAAAACACAGCCTGCAGTAATGGATACAAAATAAAACGCCACCACTGAAGTGGTGTTTTTTCACCCTTTGAGCAGAGCTTTTAGTAATCCATAGACGTCAAGTTATCGGGCTATTCTGGTGTAAGATTCAGTCAACATGCCCTCACACTGCATACAGAGAAGTACGACATTCATTACTACGTTTGTTCAACTTGAAATACTCTAAGTAGCAAAAAGTTTCAATTGCATAAACTGAACGATTCCTTTAAACTGAGAAACATGTTACCCAAACAAGACACCATTAATATGATGCAAAAAATGTCTGTGTTTGTTCTTTGTCTCTTTAGAGATTGTTACTATGACAACTCCACCACATGTCCGCGATGTGCCCGAATGACCGAGCGCAAGCAGGATGACGACGTAAAAGATGCATAACTCTGGAGAGGACCGACTGATGTTGCTGGATGTTGCACTTGCGCCTCATGTTGTGCTCTACGCTGTCAACAGAGTCTGATAGAAGACTACAGTAGCTTTTTTGTCTTTGTCCTTGGTTTGTTGTGTGCATACGTTTATACTGTAGTGTCTTAATCTACCTGTGCACTACATTATGAAGCAGGGTACTTCAAACCCCATCTGGAAATTAATATATATATATTTTTTATCCAACTTTTTAATCTATACTGAAATTGGATGTACTGAACACTGTGTATGTGTGTTTGAGTGAGTGACTGGCATTAGTGTGTATGTGTCTGCTTGTATAAATGTACAAAATAAATGCCCTATAGAAAAAACGCCACATTATCAGTAGGTGATTATGCATGCTTTACAAGCCTCGACTTAATTAACCTAAACTGCCAACTATGCTGAATGCTAAAATTAAAGGTTGCCATAGCACTCACCTATACTGTCCCTACAGCAGTCTGTACAGGTTCATGTTACATGCATAATATCCCTGCAGTCATAAGTTGCTGAATCAGTTTAACATTTCATAAGACCTTATAAAGATATGTCCAGACAAGAAAGGCTGTGTAGTAAATCTTCGAGATCATAAATATACATACATTTATAGACAAAAGATACATAATCAAAGCATGCATAACCAGTACAAAGAAAAAGGCACGTGGAAGTTAACTGTGCTGTCTTTTTTATTCAAAACTGTGAACTCATTGTAGACTTTTTTGATCTGTGTTTAATCTGGTTCAGTCTAGTGCAGTCAGTGTGTAGCAAACAGATGTGATTACTCATGAACATCGTGTGCCTAAGATTGTCAGGTTGCATACAGCTGTTATCCAAACGTCTTAATGCAGTTCGCCATCATGTAACGTACCTATAGCACACTGTGTCCAGAGATGACAAAGTGACACCTTTGGTAATGTGTAAATGTTGACCTCAAGTATTTGTTTTAAAATAATGAGTTTTGGCTGTGTTATCTTTCAGCATGATACTGTATAATTTTTTGTTATTTCAAACTAATGGACATACATGGTGTTGGTAAAAGCACCAAAAAATATGTTGGAGTAGTGCATGAATAAAGTCATGAAATGCATTAAAGCTGGAGCGCTGTGTCAAGTTCATCTTTCACCTGTTTAGGGATGAGTTGTGGCATAATGGGCCTCATCGGCACAGATGTGTAAGTAAAACTCATATAATCTTATATTTTCATCGAGCTCAGTACTGTTATATACTCAGGGAGTACGGCTCCCCTTGTTTTAACATCCATTCAGCTTCACATGACAGATGTTGGTAACCGTCACTTTAAACACAGGCTCTGCCTCAAACCTCTGCCAGGTAGGCCCATGTGGTAATCCAGGCATGCAGGCTACCTATGTTACATGGTACAGTCGGTTATTCTGATGTCAACAAAAGTAGCCCCAAAGTGCAAAATAGGACAATGCTATCACTCAAATAGATCCTAAATGTTAAACAGATACATATATGTGTGTGTGTGTGTGCGCATGCCAAATTTAAACAAATTTACATACATAACATAATTACAATATGTTACCCTACGTTGTCTTAATCATAGATTTTGTATGTCAAATCTAAATTTTTCAAATAAGTATAGCTATCATCAGTGAAATGGAGTAAAAAGTACAATACTATAGGGATGCAACTAATCATTACTGATTATTATCTTGATGAGTCACTTAAATGCTGTTAGATAAAATGTCAATAATAATGAAAACTAACATAGCATTTTTCTGAGAGAGGATGAAACATAAAGATGTCTGGTTTTGTCTGATCAACATTCAAAAGCCTCGAAATATCCATTTTACATCAGTAGAAAATTAAGAAATCAAATATCTATTTGTAAATGTGGGGCAATCTGGTTTGCAACAGTAGTCAACACAACCAGTACACATGATTGTAAAATAATACAATAAATAGTGACAGAACATGCAACACACAGCAGGTCATCTTTAAAATAATACAGTGAGAAAATAAAAAAATAAAGCGAAAAGTGCACCAGCCCATTGTTTGGTGCAATACACCTACAGCTTAGGAACCTAACAGCTGATGGAACTGATCTCAGATATCTCATAGCCTATATATAGATGTCACATATTATAGTTTAATGCACAATTTTATTTTTTGTTGTTTTTTATTTTAGTTTCAATTACGCTTCTTTCTTTCCCTCCTCTTCTTATATCTTCTTAAATTATCTCTATAATGTGATATTCATATTCTAGAATGAGCAAGTCGGGGGTCAGTTAAGTATTTCTGATTCTGATATATGAGGCAGTGGAACCAAATAATTTTGGCTTTTCTTTAACAAAAAATACTAATAAATAAATTATCAGAATTGTTGCCAATTAAGTTTCTGAATTAGTGAAGTGAATAACTGACTGATCATTGCACCACTTATTTTTTCCCCTTGTGGATGTATAAAATGGCAGAAAATACAAACACTCAAGTACAAGTACTTCATGTTCTGACTCTGCAAGAGGTAACACTGTGCAGCAGTCACGCCTACTACACGTGGGAAATCAAATGCAAGGGTACAGGAGGGGGCGTGGAGGACGTGGATATCTTCCAATTATTATGCAAGCCTGTGCAAAGAACACTATGTCCCATGATATACCTCAATGTTACAAGCCAAGTGACAAAAACGCTATGTTATGTTAGGTGCACTAATTATAAAGCTTAAGTTGATCGCAACGGTGCGAAACAAAGAACTGAATCCAAGCCACAAATGCTCTACGTCTGAAATCTCACCCTGTTCTTTTGTAACCGAAATCTCGCGAGATGATGTGTAGCCGTTGGCTTGGTTTAGACTTCCCCGTCGCAGGAGTCTGTTTGCTCGGCACTTCTTGATGGCTCGGACATCAGCCCAGTGAAGCCCAGAGAGCAGCATACGTGATGGCGCTGCTGTCTGTGAGTGTCGGGCCGTTCTGGACCCGGGTCCGGTCGGCTCGGACGTGGAGCCGAGACTTCTCCACGATTTCTGCTACTTTTCGCAACAACGGTCCACTCGCTTCGGTAGGGTGGCGTTGTTTTTTTTTGCTCTTGTTATTGTTATGCAAGGCTCTGCTAGGCTTCTCGTTCCATAACACGAACGAAAAGTTGGTGTTTTGCAACAGCCACTTGCATACGTGTTGGATAGCGGTGTGTGGCGAGCCTCGGGTCACCGTGTTTTAGGTCTGTCGTGGGAAAGAACACAATGTCCCTCAATGCAGCCCCACCATAACATGTAAACAAACAAACTGCAGCTCTGTTTGTGTTTCACTCTGTTGTTTGTGTTCTCACGAGATGTGATAATGTTCGGGTTATCAGTGGGTTTCCTCAGTTTCATAATGTTATGTTTGCAGGGGTTGTGTCTCTGTTATTCATTCATTCGGTTGCACTTCTTTTTTTAATGTAAAAAACAAAGCATGCAAATAAGCTGTTGACTGGCGTTAAATTAAGTAGAATCATTATTATTTTTTAAATTTCCCTTAAGATAAGTTGCAGCCATTTGCCATTCTGCTGACTAGAAAGCTGCACTGATCACTGTATCACTGATCACTAAATACAACTCTATTCCTTAATTTTCAGTTCTTGCAGGTATTTTTTCCTCTCCATGTGGGTTGAATAGAGCCCAGCCCACACTCTGGCAGCTGAAAGTATGTCGATAATGATGTATTGGGTTTCTGTGCATCTGGGCAGAGACTGCAAATCAGAAAATTGCAGAAATGCATGCTTTATTGCCAGCATATGCTTATGTGACTCAAAAAATTCTCTCACTTAAAGTTTAATTTTAGAGTTTAGTTTTTTTCATAGTTGATGACCTTTTGATTTACTGATAGTGGCTTATTTGATCATCCTGTTTATTGTTTATTGTTGTAAGGACTGGCCACCTGTGGAATTCATAGTCTGCTGCATTCATACTAGTTAGCTCAGTTAGCTGTGCAGCAAGCAGTCTTGACTGAGAGCTCAAATCCCCAAGGAATTTTTTGGTGTGTACAGGGCTTGCACAGGAGCTTTGGACCGGGAGGGGCCAGGTTCAGCTGCTGAGCATGCTGTACTTGCTTTGCAACTCAACACATAGACGTCATAATATCTAAACTGTTATCTGCTTCACATTCTTTACACCTTAAACCTTTCTTTACTCAGATATATCTTTATATGGAAAAAATGATAAAAAAGGAATTTATCTATTTAAAAAATGTATTGTCAGGTTTTTGTTAATGTAAAGGTGCAATATGTAAGATCAGGCATCTCTTAAATTCATACTAAAACAAATAGGGGACAGCATATCACTAGAGTAACTGCTAACTATTGCTAACTTTAGCTAGTTAGATCACTTAGCCATGCAGCTAGCGGTCTGGACTGGGTGTTTGGGGCACCGGTGGAGTGTTTGAGTTTACACTGCTGGCACAATAACTATTGGATCGGTAAGGGCTGGGGCTAAGGCATGCTAACTTTCGTAGATATCTCTGCAACAATACACTGCATAGAACTAATCATTCTTCATGTAGTGGCAATCTATCCATTATATTGCCAACTGTTCGCTGTGCAAAAAGATGAGGTCTGCTATGACGTATGCATTTACCGTTTTAATGAATGCGGAGAAAAAATATTTACAGAAAGCCGGCTGAGGAGTGACTAAACTGAAACAACGTGTCAATATCCAATTCCCCACACCTGTGCACCGGTGACTCCCATGTATAGACATCATCACCATGACTCCCTGTCTTTGCCCCTGGTGCGCATGTGCATAAACAATCATTACTATTACGTGACTCACCAAACCCACACTCAACATATTATACCAAACATCAAAATTGGCTCCAACACTTCACATTCAGATAAAAATTGTTGCTCATTTTTTCATGTTTACAACATTGCACCTTTAAGTATCAATAACGACACTGGCCTCAAAACATCTTTGAAAATAATTTGATCAGTTTTTAATATGCACAAGTAACAGATATGTTCGTAAACACCATGTGAGTTTTCTAGCAACTGTCCAATGTCAAGTATAAGTGTGTTATCTGTGCCAGTGTTGCAATGACTTAATGGAATTAGGTTAACTGGGACATAGTCCAGTTTGCCAGGGGTCATAATGAGATTTCAGTAATCCTGCAAATAATGTTGTGATGGCTTGTTGGGACACAAACATGCTGCTAGACAGATTTCTTATATCAACATGGAAGCTGGTCTGTGTGGATGAATCCTGACAGCTGCAGATACCATTGGACTGTTCATATCATGTTCCAGTCCATAGTGTCTGTCTGCTATTTCACATACAACATTATAGGATGTTGGATTACAGCGCTTCGTCTGTTCCATGGGTCTTTTAACTACGAATGAATTCTTCATACTCTGTCTTTATTTCAGAAGCTGCCCCTGTTGCAAAGGAGATGTGGAGGATTATATCAACACAGTGTCCCAATCGCTCGTTTTCTCAGCTCAAACAAACCACCAAAAGGTAACGCTCCTCCTGCTGCTGTTAAACTATGTCATGTAGCCAAATGAGCGCATGCAATGACCTACATCTTTTCAGGATGACTAAATTCTTTTTTTCTCTGCGTGTTTGCTGTTGAATTGGTTTTAGGGTTTGAAAAGTTTTTCCCAAAGAGTGAAGAAAGCGCTGGTGTCAACAAATCAGCTGAAGGTGGGAACATTTTCACGCAGTATTTTTCCACCCTCTGTTCTCACTTCATCTGCAGTGTGTGACTGACGTTTTTGATTTTGCTGTTTAGATGAAAACACCAAAGAACAAGGATCTCATGCGAGGGAAGAGCAGGCCACGAATGACGACGGGGACGAAAGACAAAGAGGAGGAAAAAAGGAAGAGTCGCACTGGTGGACACGCTTTCAGGTGCAAATCCTGGCCCAGACAGATAACTGTATCTCATTAAACTGCACTACACGCTTAGACTGACAACGTGGGATAATTTCACTTACATGCTGGCATCTGATATCTCTGAATGTCAAATCTAAACCTGATTTCACTCCTTTTACGAGTGCAAGTTAATTAGATTCGTTAAGATTGACTTTATTTATCGCACAACAGGGAAATTCACTTGTTACAACAGCTCAGGATGTACAGGAAAATAAAAAAAGTCAGACAAATACGCATAAAATTGAATAGAAAATGAATAGAAAAAAAAAGATATTTACAAAAAACAAAGTGAGTGGATAGTGATTGTTCAGGGAGTAATGTTGCGCTCCATCTCTTACAACATTCTTTCTATCCAACAGGAGGATTTTCCCTGGGATGAAAGAGTTGTTCGAAACTTTGTGATCGGCGCAGCAGGCATGACCTCGGCTTTTTTGTACTTTTATTTCCGTGAGACGGGGGTCCAGATCTCCTGGAAGGACTTTGTGCACCTCTACTTGAACAGGGGCATTGTAAGAGGCAGAGTGTGTTTTACTCTTGGTGTAATGTGGGTGTATTTTGTCTGCATGTGAACAGATTGGTGTTTGTGCTCTCTACACAGGTGAATCACCTGGAGGTCGTCAATAAACAATATGTCAAAGTAGTTCCTGCCCATGGAGTGAACTCATCTGACGTGGTTAGTGGCATGAAAATGTGGTTCTGTCCTCTTGTTTTATTATACTGAGATCACTCACTGCACAAGCAGATATGACAAAAGACTAATTTAATTTAAAAATCTTTAATTTTGAGGAGGAAGAATGTATTTCCTTTGTATTATTTTCTTTAATATGGTAGGCAGTCATGCTTTAAGATTTAAATAATATGAACATTTATACTCTATTATACTCTATTTATGCTGCATGTTTTTGTGTGTTCCAGAGCTATTTGTGGTTCAACATTGGCAGTGTTGACTCATTCGAGCATAACCTGGAGATGGCCCAGCAGGACATGGGTCTGGACTCCACACAGCGAGTACCTGTATTCTACACCAGTGAAAGCGACGGGTGAGATTTTCATCTGAGCACCAAATCAAATTGAAGTGATTTTTATGTGCACTGGATGAGTTCATGTTGATTCTCATCTCTCTCCCCACAGGACACTCCTTTTCACAATCCTCCCAACCTTACTGCTGGTTGGATTTTTACTTTTTGCCACACGGCAGGGACCAATGGGTGGAGGTCGCGGAGGTAGGGCGCGAGGAAATCCCTTTAGCATGAGTGAATCCAAAGCCAAGATAATAAGAGGCAACATTGGCGTGCAATTCAGGGACGTTGCAGGCTGTGAGGAGGCCAAAGTGGAGATTTTGGAGTTTGTAAACTTCTTGAAGAATCCGCGGCAGTACCAGGACCTAGGAGCCAAGATCCCAAAGGTGTGCCATACTTTATGCATCATAAGATGTTGTGTTTAAGTTTTTAAGTGTTGAACTTCTCCACATTGTGAAGTATTCACTGAGACACTAAAATGTATCCTTGAGTAACATCTTTGTTTTTCAGGGTGCAGTGTTATCTGGTCCTCCTGGAACTGGCAAGACGTTGCTCGCAAAGGCCACAGCCGGAGAGGCCAATGTCCCCTTCATCACCGTCAATGGCTCAGAGTTCCAGGAAATGTTTGTTGGCGTGGGTGCAGCAAGGGTCAGTACTCAGCTTAACGACACTTCCCAGGAGTCTGGGAAGCTGAATGATGCGTCACGTGTGCTTCGTGCTCATCTCTCAACACAACAATCATTTGGGTTGTTCTCTCGAAGATGCATATGTAGATGAAAATCTAGCTTTGCTTTGCTTTCTGTGCCTGAACGATAAACACTGTAATTAAGCTAAATTGTGATTGTTGTTTGCTCTGTCCTATATCAGATAAGGGATACGTTTGCCACTGCTCGAAAAAATGCCCCATGCATCCTTTTCATTGATGAGATTGATGCTGTGGGCAGGAAGAGAGGCAGAGGGAACTTTGGCAGCCAGAGCGAGCAGGAAAACACCCTCAATCAGCTGCTTGTAGAAATGGACGGTATGCATTTATGTCATCACTTACACTGTTCGAGCCTTCCTCTCAATCCTGGTGCGACATTTCAAACGGTCTTTGTGTGCTATTTGTATGTCTCCATTGCAGGATTCAACAGTAGCACTAACGTGGTGGTTTTGGCCGGCACCAATCGAGCTGATATCCTGGATCCAGCTCTGATGAGGCCCGGACGCTTCGACAGACACATATACATAGGTGAGGTGTAGCTTTTTTCTGAGGTCCACCAATTCAGGACATTTATTATCATTTATTATTATTTTTTATTTATTTCTCCCTTAAGTTTTATTTCCCTTTATAATGTGTTGATAAAGGGGATGTTTCCTTGGTTGTTGATGCATTTGTGCGTTACCATGCGACAAATTCAATTCAATGGCACTTCTGTGCATGCTGACCCAGATCTAACATTGTTAGTGTTCTTTGCTCCAGATGAGGTGCAATGCTTAACCTTATTGACGCTCAGATCTTGTACTTACTTACAAAATTAGCTTAAAGCCTATTAGGTTAGCTAGTCCTTTGTTTGCGCCTGGCCTGTTCACTTGTTATGTCATTAAAAGCGTGTGTTGCATACTGTGCACTTTTATCTTTGTGACTAAAATGGTTAATCTTTTTTGCCTGCTAAGATCTAATTTGCTTTGCGCCAGCAATGCTGGACAATAGTGGGCATGGCAGAATTCTCTCTGACAAAGAAAACTGGGTCAAAATGAGAGAGCTGGCTTTCAATAAAAGAAGGATTAGATGACTGGAGGCCAACGTGAGGGATGGGACCCACCATTCCTCGTTTTTTCTCTGTTCCCCGTCCTTTAGTATTTGAGTTGTTACATGCAAACTGTGTTGGTCGGACAAAAAACACTCACATTACTCATTAAAGTCCGTGTAAAGCAAAATCAGCCATTTTCTTCTAAACACATTAAACAGGTCATAAATGTGTTTACTTAAAACATGTAAAAGCCATTCGACCATTTAGAATTTAATTTTGGAGCTAGGCTCACAAACTGTTTTTCAACATTTCTGTGTTCAGGATTTAATGGGCGGGTCAGAAATCATGGCCGCGTTACGTAACGCGGCCATGATTTGCATAAACCCCGCCCTGCTGCAGAAGTGGTATAAATATGTGCAGCGCATCAGCTTCAGCGGTTCTCCCACTCGCTCTCCAGTCTCGGATAGCATTGCTTACAATAGTTTGCAGCTAGCTAACCAGCCAACCAGTCAGCTAAACAGTCACATTTCCTCCTCATTGCTCCTGCACCTTTCCTGGATGCCACAGTGTGCAGGGTGATGGCGCTGTTAGCTTATTTAAGTTTCCTTCAGATGGCAACGTAAAGAAACGGTGGATCGATTTTGTCAAGAGGAGCTAACGTTACTGTGGGGAGTTAAACATCACCACCAACACCGTCTCTGCAGTGCCCACTTTACCCCTGATTGTTTCAGCAACTGTCACCAGGTAAAGTCTGGATTACTGCAGAGTCCGTTTAGGCTGGTCACTGGGGCCGAACCGATCCTCTCCGTCCCGGCTTGCATCCTCTCCTCCCGCCGACAGCAAGTGCCAACGGCCTTATGTGGCCGCCCCCGGCCCCCATCGACCCGCTGATGGCGCGTGCTACCGGCCTTATGTGGCCGCAGCCGACCCTCTCCGTCCCGCTGACGGTGGGTCCCACCGACATAATGTGGCCGCGCCGCCGCAGCCGACCCTCTCCGTCCCGCTGATGGCGGGTCCCACCGACATAATGTGGCCGCGCTGCCGAAGCCGACCCTCTCCGTCCCGCTGACGGCGGGTCCCACCGGCATAATGTGGCTGCGCCGCCGCAGCCGACCCTCTCCGTCCCGCTGACGGCGGGTCCCACCGGCGGTATGTGGAGCATTATTGGTGAGCCGTCCCGGTGTGAACGGATAATCCGGAGGCGCGGAGCGAGGGCGTGTCGGTCTGACAGTCTGATAACTGCACAGGTCCCTCACTCAACTAAATACAGAGAAATGTCCCACAAAGCAACATACAGGACCGGACAAAAATATAGTAACTGTAACCGTCTTTAGCAACTTATATGAGGAAAACAAATACCGCAGCTGTATGTGGAGAAGCGTCTGTCCTCCTGTCCGTCCTCCGCCTCTCCTCCCGCCGACAGCAAGTGCCAACGGCCTTATGTGGCCGCCCCCGGCCCCCCTCGACCCGCTGATGGCGCGTGCTACCGGCCTTATGTGGCCGCAGCCGACCCTCTCCGTCCCGCTGACGGTGGGTCCCACCGACATAATGTGGCCGCGCCGCCGCAGCCGACCCTCTCCGTCCCGCTGACGGCGGGTCCCATCGGCGGTATGTGGAGCATTATTGGTGAGCCGTCCCAGTGTGAACGGATAATCCGGAGTCGCGGAGAGAGGGCGTGTCGGTCTGACAGTCTGATAACTGCACAGGTCCCTCACTCAACTAAATACAGAGAAATGTCCCACAAAGCAACGTACAGGACCGGACAAAAATATAGTAACTGTAACCGTCTTTAGCAACTTATATAAGGAAAACAAATACCGCAGCTGTATGTGGAGAAGCGTCTGTCCTCCTGTCCGTCCTCCGCCTGTCCTCCCGACTCCTCATCACATTTCTGCTCAGAAAACAGCGTCTGTCACCGGCAAAGACTTTAACTCACCGAGTGTTTGTGATGAAAATAAATCACCCGCGACTGCCAGCCCTCCTGACCGAGACTTCAGGGAACTTTCCCCCAGAAAACAGCCTCCGTCCCCGCGAGTGACAGAGTCAGACAGCGTCCTGTTTACTGATGGGGATTATGTAAAATTATGCAATTAAGCGCGAAAAACTTCACTCCGTCACTGTCCAGGATGTTTGGTGGGTCAGAATCTAGATCACTACACATTATAACAGCATCCATATGATTACAAACTGTCCGCAGGTTTAGGTAGACAAGGGGAACACCTTCAGGGAACACCTGGGGAAACACCGACGTCATTAACATGACGTGTACCGTCACCGTCACTGCAACCGTCCTGCCGACAACAGGTGCTCTCATCCCCACCACCGGCCAGACTTTAGATTCTCTGTCCGAGCTTGACCTGGTCGTTATCCCGGTCGTTATCGCCATCAGCCAGAGAACGGTCGGACGCTCGTCACCGCCAGAGGCGGGCGCTTTTTTTTTTTTTTTTTACAAGATCGCTGCAGCCCACAAACACCCACTGTAAAGCAGCTAACATTGAGGATGAGTATAGCGTCGCAGCGCCGCTGTTCCACCATCTGGGGAGAGCCCTGGTTAATGTGTCGCCCGGCCGGCTCGGACACAACGTGCACGGGCAATTAAATGCATTTTGCTGAAGGTGCCAATCCTGAAGGTGATTTTACATCGTGCATCCTGTCATGTCCATGTAATGTTAGCAGATGTTATTGCATTTAATCATGACATGATTTGGCCTGAGTCCCTGAGTCCCGGGTCCATCTGACAGCACAATGATAATCCACATATTATATTTATATGTGCACCAATATAGCTATGACAAGGAGTTATATGTAGACTGGGGTGTTATGTTTGTGTGTGTTATAAAACATGGACTGTGAGGAACGAGGCTGAGCACTATCAGTGTCTGACTGAGAGTCAGTTTCTGGCTCTGATGGCTCAAACGGGTCCGGCTGGGTCCATCGATGACGCTGCTAGTAGCTTCCATTGTTACTGTAGGTTAGGTCCTCCACAAAATTAAACAATATGTAACAATAAGACCCAAAGATATTATTTCAAAATTCGAATATAACGACAAATCAATTTGCTCCACAATAAACCTCATGATTTTAATAGGTAAATTCCACATTCCAAGAGTAAATTTTCCAAGTCCCTCCCAAACTTTAATGTCTTCACAAATGAGTTTATTCTTTACATAGACACCTTAAAACTGATGCCAAATAAGAAAAGTGAACGGACACTACAATACTTAAAGTCATTTTCACTTACCCCAAAATAAGAAATATTCTATTCCAATTACATGTATTATTTTATCAAGAGATATATTTTTTATTCATTTTGTATCTTGTCTTATCACTCAGTGCCTGCTATATCTGATTGTCTGTACTTTTGCAAATGTTAAATAAAGATTTTCATACAAAAAAAAATAGGTTAGGTCCTCCTGCAGTACACGGAGGCGGCTCCCCTCCTGCGTGGGCGTGGCTGCAGCGCCTCTAACTGACACGCCCCCAGCGTTTCACAGCAGAGAGAAGTGCTTGTTTTTCCAGGATTTTGAGACCTAATTTTATATACTTGGCAATTTTTTTAATCTTTCAAATTTGGCTCAGTGGTCAATGACACATGTTTCTGTGGTATGACAAACTCATCACACAAATTTATTTTTGCTTTACACGGACTTTAATGTTTGTTCAGTTTTAGTTACAGCACTTGTTACATCCTTCATGTTTCTAAGCAAAAAAAGTGTGAGTTTAGCCTACATGAATAATGCTTTACATAAAAGTCAGCTGTCGTTTTAAAAGTAGACTGTAGACCTAAAACAGTTCTCTTATCAGAGCTAATGCTACTGTCCGTTTAACTTCATGGCATTACATTGTTGTCACAAGATTTGTCTATTTATATGTTGCATCTAACTGCCCACTTTGATGCACAGGATTTGATGTACAACTCAAGAAATTTAATTTCTAATTTGTCTCTCTGTCGCTGACATCCCTGACCTCTGCTCGCATTTGGCTGTAGTTTGAATTTAAGTAGCTTAAAGTGTATAAACAACCATGGAATTTGGAGCCATGTGTTGGTTCAGAGTCTGAAACACACTTGGAAAGGTTAGATCTATTACCTTGTGACACTGGCCTAAATAATCATGTGATGACGATACTTCTGCAGCAACAGAACATTTTAATCTTGTTTTTTTTTCTAGTGCTTATCATTCTTTTGTTTAAAAAAAAATGTCTGTTTTCTTTTTTCTACAGGCCCGCCGGATATTAAAGGCAGGGCATCCATCTTTAAGGTGCATTTAAGACCTCTGAAGTTGGACTCCAGTATAGAAGTAGAGGCTTTAGCCAGAAAGCTGGCTGCACTTACCCCAGGTTTTACTGGTAAGAATTAGTGACATGTGCTGTTGATCTAAACGGGTCACACAGCTCAGTCATCTTTGGTTTCTTTGTCCCACCACAGTCTTAATGAGGTTGTTGTGTTTCTCTGTGTGTCTCAGGGGCTGACATCGCTAATGTGTGTAACGAAGCAGCTCTGATAGCTGCGCGTCACCTCCACCAACATATCAGCACTAAGCACTTTGAGCAGGCAGTCGAGAGAGTTATTGGAGGTAAGTTAACAACCACATGCATGCACTTGATATTATAACAATATAATATACCCATAGAACAACTTATGGATATGGTTTTTCTTATTACCTGTAGCGCTATTTATCCGTTGGGATTATTAGTGTGTTTTGGAGACATTAGCTGTAAAAAAAAATATGTATTTCTGATTTTGAATGGTTCCTTTAAAGAGGTTAGATTTGCTTTTCATTTCTGTAGCATGAAGTTTTGATCAATTATATTTTATTAATGTACATTATATCCTAACTTCCATGTAGGGAAGAGACCCGATCCTCTTGGCTGTGTATATTGTATGCTTAAAGGCTGATACGTTGTTCCGTTACACAAAAAAAACATAGAGTGTTGAAGGCCATCCTCTTTGCTTTCAGGTCTGGAGAAAAAGACTCAGGTATTGCAGCTTCCAGAGAAGACTACTGTGGCGTATCATGAGGCCGGACATGCTGTGGTGGGCTGGTTCCTAGAACATGCAGACCCCCTACTTAAGGTAGTCCAACCATTTTTCGTACCTCTATCTATCTGAATTCCTCTGCATCCCTCACACACTTTGTATGTGTTTTCCTCTTCCACAGTCACATTAACATTTATCTAAATGATTATATTGATAGATTGATTGATTTTAATGCTCTCCCTCAGGTGTCGATTGTTCCCAGAGGGAAAGGTTTGGGTTATGCACAATATCTGCCTAAGGAACAGTTCCTGTTCACCCAGGAGCAGCTGTTTGACAGAATGTGCATGATGCTCGGAGGTCGAGTGGCTGAGCAAGTCTTCTTTCACCGAATCACCACTGGGGCGCAGGACGACCTCAGGAAAGTCACACAGTCGGCTTATGCACAGGTAATCATAACAAACAGAAGTCACCTACAGTGTTCACTCAAGGTCTGGAAAGTTTGGAAAGTGCTTGATTCTTAGCTGTTATGTTTTCAAGGTAAAGAATAGCTTGTCTCCTGGGTTTTAAATCTGTAAGAATTTAAATATTTAACAAATTGACAATATACTTTAATTGCTGTGGGTGTAAAGGAATTCTGTAAACTTTAAAAATATTTGTAGTTACATTTATCGTTACATTTTGGAAGTGATAGTCAAGACAGTTTTTTTAGGCATTTGAAAGAGCTTGTATTTTACACTCAAAAAGCTGTACAATCACAGCACTTTGAAGAAGCATATGAAGCATTTGGTTTGAAGTGAAGCAACACTGTGTAATTTGACTCACAGTTCTCGATTTTCTTCATATTTCAGGTTGTACAGTTTGGAATGAACGAGGCGGTGGGTCAGATGTCCTTTGACCTCCCT
Source organism: Diplodus puntazzo (assembly GCA_963678695.2). Lineage (NCBI taxonomy): Eukaryota > Metazoa > Chordata > Actinopteri > Spariformes > Sparidae > Diplodus > Diplodus puntazzo. Next base: position 13,465,195 of record OZ023155.1, on the reverse strand, counting down.
CAGCAGGGTGTCATAGTGACCGAGAAACCCTACAGTGAACCCACTGCCCAGCTTATAGACCAAGAGGTGCGCCTGCTAATAGATGCAGCCTTCCAGCGAACACTTCTACTCGTCAACGAAAAGAAAGAAATAGTGGAGAAGGTGAGAAGCATTTTGACGATCTGTCTTTGTGTTTAGAGTGTCGAATCTGTGTGATCAGTAATACCACTCGCATAATTATTGATGATGGAGTTATTAAAAGGTTTGTTGTTTACTGTTTTTGGTTACGTGTCACAGGTGGCTAAACGTCTGCTGGAAAAGGAGATTCTAGACAAGGCCGACATGGTGGAGCTGCTAGGAACTCGTCCCTTTCGAGAGAAATCTTCATATGAGGACTTTGTTGAAGGTCTGGGGGATTCTGAGGAGGATACCTCTCTGCCCGAAGGCCTTAAGGACTGGAACAAAAACAAAGGGGATGAACAGCACTTGCAGGACAGGCAAAAGAAGTCAGCCGTTTATCTGTAGGCGGACTCGCAGCCTCGACGCAAATATTCCTCTGGATTAAGGTGAATATTGCTCGAGCGCAGCACCATCTGGTCCAGACGCTGGAAAATACAAATCTCACAGACAGCTGCAAAGAGGATGAGGATGTGTTGCACAGGTCTTGAACGGCCAGAATATGCTTTTTCTTATTGTAGTTTTTTTTTTCTTTTTATATTCAAGCAGGAATTCCAAACAATGACTCATCGTTTTAGCGTTCTGGCAATTAGAAGTCAGTACGTTATAAGGCTTCTGTGAAGAGTCTGAGGCTTATGTTCACTGGCGGTGCCTTCTTACACCCTTCCTCCAACACTCTGATGAAGTCCTACATGATAATCCTAAAGCATATTCTGGAATTGTATTGAGCTCAAGTTACAAAAAATACAGAAATCAAATGAGACCTGTTTTTTTAAAAGTCAGCCTCTCGTGACATGTACATTAGCTGTGGTGTGTATTGGTCAGTTACACACTGTGCTGGTAGTACCATTTGATGTTGTCATATGATTTAGATTTTATTCAGAGGTTCATTGACCTTAAAAAGATGCTTTTTCCTTAGTCTGTGGTCAAGATGTTCAGAAATCTATAAGCCTAACAAGAATGTGTCTGCAGTCTCAGCCACTGGAAAAACATTCAAAGTTACTTCCCTGAGTCAGAAACTAGCTTTCTTCTCTTGTTCCTCAAATTTCAAAGGTGCTCTGACTGTACTTTCTTCACACCATTTTACAATGAAGGCATTCAGGGACTTTATGTCTCGACCTCAGTACATTTTCACATTTACACCCTGTTCTAGTCCTTCAGCAGACTTCAATGTTCATCAACCTGGTTTTTGCTTATACATCAGTGAAGGCAGCTGTTACAACTCAGTGTTTGTACATTTTGTAACTTTCGGACTGTTATGACAATTATTAATGGATCACATGTACTGTAGGATGTTTTCTCCTTCTCGGTGTCCCGTACTAATGAGTCAGCACCGGTGTAGACGTCCATCGTCTCAGGTGGATAGTTAATGTAGAACTGGGAACAAACGGAGCTGAGAAAGAGTCAAATATAAGCTAACAAACACCACACACTGCTGAGATGTTTGCTCTAAAACAGATTTTTAACTCTTCGCTCACACACACTACCTCACAGCCTCTGCATTCTTAACTGCCTCTTAGATTGACATGATCCTCTATACAACTCATTGATTGCAATACTCACACTGACTACAGACTGGTTTTGTTATTAATGAACTGACTCCCGGATGCTCTCTGTGCTTTGCAGTTCATTTTGATAACACAAATGAGTAAGGGCTCAAAGGTAATTAATTGAAAATGAATAGGCTCTTTACTGCGGATGGATTAGGTCCTTCTTTCTCCAACATCAAATCACGCCTTAATTTCAATGTGGCTTATGTTTGAATGTACTCTGTGACTGTGAGCCAGGCAAGTTAAACTAGATAAGTGGTCTTGTAGCAATCTCATTTCATGTATTTGAGAACCACTCCTGCAAGGGTTGATTAGACACTGTCATTATAACGTTGATAGTGTCTTAATGGTTAAGCCAGAGGCTCCTGAGCTGAGTAAACATGTTTAATATAAAGATTTGCTTGAACTAATGCCTGGCAGTGTGAGCGGTGTGGGCCCTTGTTGAGACTGTTAAGACCGATGTGACACTAAAACTGTCCATTATTGGAATCCAGATTACATAAAATATCATAACTGATGAGCCGCTGGTTGTAGAGGGAGATGTTGTGTGTTTTGTGCCTGCTTGACAATGCACTATTTTTTTGTGTTTGCTTGATGAATTTCTTGTCAGTGAGAATTATAGATTTTACACTGAGATGTTAAGATGAATGAAAAGAAGAATAAAACATCTAAAAATGTGAGGTCATTGAGGCCTACACCAATATTAAACCATTTTTATACCCCAGTGGCTTTTCTTTTTATTTTCAAGTCTTTTCATCAGCCCAGATTCTCTTTACATGAAATGTAATTTCTAAAAATGTCAGTATTACATTGCTTCTGTCTTTCTCTTTTTTTAACACCACATCTTTAATTCCAGTATCAGTGACTGCCTTTTATGTAAACACGTTTCCACAATCTTATGCAAAGTTTATTTTTGCATATTAAGTATGGGCAATTGATTTTGATGATTAATAAGTTGACTTATGCATTATGCAAGTATTTGGCCTGAGATTGAGGCAATCATTGCGTTCGGTAATAGAAAAAATGTAACCTATTCTAATTTCCAGCACTGCTTACAACAAGAGAGCAGCTTCACTAAATTAATTCTTACACACCAAACTAGCTGCTGGGCATAAATTATGCAAATATGTGACCTGATGATGTTGTGTGATGTCAACATGTCACAAAATTTAAGACGATTCTGCTGACGAGCCATTTCATGGGCAGTGTTTTCTGCGGATTTTGACCTCTTGAACTTTCAATATCTTTTACATACACAAGAAGAACCTTTATAAATACAGTGAGGGCAAGAAGAAAAAAGGTCTCCTTTAAAATATCTGCCCTCCCCACACCATACAGAGTGAGGCAGTTTTCCTGACATTTAGCGAATAAATGGCGCAACAAAACATACTTTTTTCAAGACTTTTATTTGTTCCTCTATTATCCCAGTGTCACTTTTGATCCATCGTGTCACAGCATTCAGAATTATTGGCACTCCTGGTATAGACAAGCCAAACGTGAGATAAATAAATCAAGTAATCAGCTATAACCATTACGTACAAAGATGTGAAATATTGCATCGTAAGTTAGATTCACCCTTTAAAAGGTGATTACAAAATCGTTGGCACTTTGTTGTATTTTTGGCATTCATGCAAAGCTTTTGTGAAGTCCACTTGACTCTGGTGCAATGCTACCTTGATTTTCTAACTGCTTCAAGTATTCTCCAGCTTTGAAGTACCAACTCCAATCGCCTGAGGAGCAGCAGCTCCGGCAGCCATCATTTATAAAAATGATAATCAGAAAACAATTGTCTGAACAAACTGTAAAGAAGAAGTATCTGGGTATGGAAAAGTGTGTTGCATATAGCTTGCTACTTGGTCTGTTTATCTTTTATGTCATCTGCACCAAATGCCAATAATTCTGGGGGGCACCGTAAATACAATTCAGTGAGGCAAGTGCAAACTTTCATTTCAAATTTCAAATTATAACAACATTCGTCATTAAAATGTAGAAGGTGTGATGGATATGAAGAGTGTGGCTTCACTCACATCCACTTCCACTGGTCAACCTGCCTTAATTGCAGGCAACAACAACAACAACAAAAAAAACAAACCCTGTCACATTTTCAAGCCAAAAAACAGCCTCAGCGTGGCATTTATGTTTCAAATCCTGGTATTTCAATGTGAATCCCAGTGTCTGAACTTCAAACTGAAGGTCTGGCCACATGCTGCGGACACAGTGTAAAACCAATCTCGCTGTCCAGGCTGTCCCCACCCTGAGAGGCTGTAAGGATGGAGTTGCTGTTATATTTCTGTTGATGTCATACCCTGTCTGTCACTCAAAAACAAAACTTAAAATCATCTGGCAGCGCAGGGTGCTCATTAAGAACCCCTTGCATGAAAGACACAATGACTGTGTGTGTTTGTGTGTGAGAAAGAAACAGAGGAAATGAAGAGAGAAGGAGAGAGTGTGTATATTGCGCATCTCAACATCTTAAATCAGAGCACAGAGCACGTTGTCCAGAGTTCAACCTGAACTGTTCAGCACCATGAGACGTTACGTGAGTGCACAGTGGCAGATGAGGGGGCCTCTCGGTCCGCGATGTGCTCACACTCTGGCTGTGTCTGTCTGCCTCTGGGCTTTCTCACTCTCTGCAGTCTGGCCGCTTCGCACCAGTTATCATGGCTGCTTCGGTCTCTCCAGTTTCATTAAGGGCTCCGGGGTGTCCGAGTCACTGTGGTGCTTTCTCTCGCGCGGGGGCTCGACTCTGCTGCAGCGCGTCCATGAGGGGGAGCGCATGTAGCCACCCCTGGGCAGCATGGGCTGGTGGGAACCTGTGGACCAAACAAAGATGTCACTGACAAGAATCCAAATCTTGGAATCTGCATTTATACCTCATAAACAAACTCTCTTCATTTTCATGACTGAATAAACAAAATATACAAACTGACAAAGGACAACACATTTTCATACTGTTTTACTTTATTTATATGTGGCGGACCCTGCCACCTTTCCAGCTTCAAACAGTGTCCTGGGGACCTTTTTTCCCCTGAGAACAGCTTGTTTGTGCAGCTGTGGAAAAATTTAATATTTCTGAGTTGGTGTTATTGCCTCATTGATACTGTGAAGTTTAAAATTCTGAATTTGAATTTCTTCTCCAAAACTACAGAGTGACCCTTTCACACAGATTATTAGATAATAACTTTCTGTGCATGAAAGATATTTTTTTGCACCCTTGTGCCCAGTTACTTCATTTAAAAATAGCTCAGTGAGATGCACTTTAAAATGTTATGTGGTAAACATTTCCCAAATTAAATCTCCTCCCTGCAGTCCTTTATCTCAAGATATTCATATCTTGTGCAGACTTGTATATTATTATATCCCAGCGGGGACTTAGAAAGGTCTGCAGAGCCATAATGACTTAAAAACGTGACATGACTCCTTCAAGGATGATCAAAAATGTATGAACTGCCATTTTTACACTGTCTCACTCTGTTTGAGTTTTACTTTGCATTATTACCATATTAATATTGTAAATATAACATTTCTGAGTTTCTGAATTTCTTCTCCAAAACCAGGTAGTGCACCATTAAAGGAAAAGTTCACCCAAAAATGAAAACTCAGCCATTATCTACTCCTCCTCCTCCTCATGCCGATGGAAAGTTGGGTGAAGTATTAGAGTCCACTGAACATTTCTGGAGCTTCACAGCAAAACAGAGTAGCAGCATTCTCCTAAACAACTGAAGCAGATTGGGACTTATTTTAAAACTGAAAAAATAAAAACAGCTGCAAAAAAACCAAACAAACCAACCAAAAAACACAACACCTGACCCATATATACAACAACTTGGCCATCTTACACCAACAGTTCATTTAACTGTATTTTTAATATTAACCATGCAAACACTTCTTTTCAGTTCCGCGTTAAACCACTTGGTGGCGATGTCCAGCCTGCCAGGGTGACAGCAACTGAGGGAGTGACTGATAGCTCGCTCTGCTTTCCACTGCCCTTGTATCAGTCTATTGTAAGGCCTCCCAAGTGAAGGTTATACTCAGTACCTGGCTTATACTGTATATCTCCTTAAAGCCACGTCCATATGCTCGCACACATTGGAGACTGAGAGACAAAGAGAAGGAGAAGAAAAGGGGGAGGCGGAGGAGACATATTGATCTCAGGAGATTGATGGCGTCTCCACTGGATTTTAATGAGAAGGACAACAACGGCTGCAGCAGGCATCGTGAACACCTGCTGATGGCTGTGTGCTCTGTTTACCAAGTTATATAAAAGAGTGTCTCTGTTATGCGCATGTTTTCCCGTTCCTTGCGTGCATTCTTCAGATTTCTGTTGACCTGTTTCTGCCCTGACATCCAATTATAAGAGTGAGAGGAAAATAATTAAAAACACATACAGTGAGGAGCGTTTGCACACCTGAGAGGTAAAGCAATTACACACCTCCCCGCAACATACAATGGTTCTCCGGTTCCTTCCTCTCTCTGAATCGCTCTCTTGCTGTCACAGAGTCCCCTAAAGCTATGGAGTGCTGTGCTGTACTCCTGTGCTGCTGGCCAGCAGCCACTTCATTTTTCAGTCAGCATGTTGCTGCGCTTAATGTCTCTGAAACACGAATCTCCTACAGAAAACCTGTGATGGCACAGCGAAAAAAACACCAGAATTGTGTTTATATGTGGGACAATGCCCTCGCCATTCAACCCGACGACACTCTTTTCATGATCCCTGCACAGCTTCATCAGTGTTGTGAACTGGGGCAAGTAATTAAATGATAAAATGATTATAATCTGTAATATCTTTAATAGAGCCTGACCGATACTTAATACTTTGGGCCGATGCCACTACCGATATCAAGCGAGTAAAACATGCTGCTATATCTCCGGCTGTACAGCACATGCATCTTTGTTTAATGATCCCATGACTTTGATTATCAAAAACTTTTTTTGGGGCCTTTTCATGGCTTTACTTGACAGGACAGCTGAAGGGTGACAGGAAACGGAACGAGAGAGGGAACAGGGATGACGGGCAGCAGAGGGCCTGGTGTCAGATTTGAACCCTGGGCTGCCGTGGTGAGGACACAGCCGCTGTACATGCTCTCACCTGAACTACTGGAGCACCCTTTCACTGGGAATTTGATAAGTTACAAATTACCCCATGTATCATATTCTGTATTATAATCTCGGCCAGGACACTTTCAGGAGATAATATCAGCCAACAGATACATCAGTCGGTTTCTAGTCTTTAAGAGCCTAAAGCTAGCCCAGGGACAGTGAGCTGAGCCGAAGTCCGACCTTTTACATACAGAGGAGCTTCTATAGCGGGTCTGTAAAATGTGGTCTTGTGATTATAAAGGATAAGACCACAACAATAACACATTATTTACACTCAGGATTTTTATGGATATTAGAAATACTTGGTGTTATCAGACCATGCGCTCATTATTTTTCTTAATTCATCTATAATTTGGTTACCACTCTTTTATTTCCTTTTATTTCACTGACCTATGATTTTTTGATTGTTTTTTGTTATTGTCTCATTTATATGTTTATACTGGAGTCATTTGATCTGACGACCAGGATGTGAAAATACTCAAAAAGAAACAACAAAACTAACACTACTAAATGTTACTCTAACTACAGAAAAAGGGATTACACTCCAAAATGTGTCCAATTCATGTCAAAATATCATATTATGCTGAGCCTCATATGAGACACAATCACCTAGAACGTGTGGTATTTCACTTAGAGAGAAGCCTCTTGTTTTTTTTTTTTTTGTTTTACTTATTACAAGCAAGGAAAAAACCTCTTCATCTTAATTTTTGCTTCTTTTTTGAAGTGGAAGTTTCCCCAGTGAATCATCACTAAATGGTACAAGACAGAAGGCTGCAGCTGCACTGCCTCTCTACGGGCTTCGACATCACAACATGCTTCACTTCTGGCTGCATCCCAAACGGTGGCATCACTGCAGGTACCTGTGACAGCACATTGGATAAACAGCTCGAAGGGCCAAACTCTCATCACTGATTAGGGTGTGGCCTGCTGTATTTGTGGCTTGTGTCTTCGTGGTCCCAGTGAGATATTTCTGTCCTCCAAAACTGTCAGAGATGTCAGCTCTCATGGGAGTGTCGCTGAGCAGTCAGAACACATCAGCAGAGGATTTGAAGGTGATAGTGCTGAGTGGTAAACAAACTATGATTGAAGGACACATTTCTGTTTCTACTCCCTATGTTCTGCATGACTCTGTTGCTTCTCATGTCTACTAAAGAAATCTTTGGGCCATAACCACAACTCATGGAACTTAAACATCAAAAAAAAATTAACCAGACGGACACAGAATAGTCTGCAATTTCCTTGTCACTGCTCCAACCACAAAGAATAGGAGGCCAAAGCTCCGCCTGTGGTAGTTTTTGGGTGACGCGGGTAAACTTTATGGTTCATCAGGCTCATTTCAGTGAGAAACAAAGAGCAAACCCACTGGACAAAGTCAGGCTTTTGTTCTGTGCCTCTGGAGTTGCTCTAGCAAGAGATGCCTAATGAAACACTAATTGCTGTACGCTCTCAGCTCTCTGGATTCTCCGAACTGATCATTCAGTTTCAAGTATAAAGGTAGCTAAAGAGCAATACGGAAATGGTCGGAGGGAACGCGCTGAGGAGAGACAGAAGGGTAAAAAAACCAAAAGCAAGACAGGAGCATCTATAAATAATGTGCTAGTGTAGTTGCTCCGATTATGATAACTGTTTAAATGGCTCTGAAGGCCGGCTTGTTTCCAGCAGGGAACAGTGAATTATTCAGGAACCCACATTTAGCATGAACTCGCTCACCCATCTTCATCCTCTCCTCTCCTCTCCTCTCCTTCTCTCCCCTCTGTACTTCACTTAACCTCTCCCTCACCTCCTTCATGCCCGCCACACACGCTCATAGAGTCCAATGCTCAAACAGCACATGGGAGAGCGATACCACCACGTCTGCGATGCAAACTTTGACGAAAACAAATTAAAATCAAGCCCTCGCCACCCTCAATTCACTGATGACATTACGGGCTAATACACCTACCCTACTGTAATCATGCTGCCTTTGTCACAGCTCGGTTTGCGACAGGTTGCTGTTATAGTTTTGAGCAGGGGGTGTTCAAGACTTGTCAGAAATCATCTTGCATGAAATTACAAGGCAGAGTAATGAAGGAGGTTTGAGGGAATCCAGATGAAAACAGAACAGCTGGTCCTCACAGCTGAGATTTATGCAATAAGTCGTGGTTTGGATAAATCCTTTCTCACACACTCACACACACACACACACCGCTGTCGTCGTCCGCACGCCACTGCATCAGCACGCAACAATGGAATATCTTTGCTCATGTGCGAAATGCATCATTTCACTGTTTCAAACGATTTAAAATGTTTTTTTTTATGAGAATGATTGACTTCTAAGGATGACAAACAATATGATGAGGCAACAACCAGTAAATAAAGCTTTAGCATGAACTCTCGATTTTGTTGTGAAAGCTACATTTTGGTGCAATGCCCTACCTGCTCTGTAACGCATGACGCTATTCTTTGAAATAAAACTTAAATTGTTTTGTAATACCAGAACAGTGTCTGTAGAAACAGCCGCGATTTTTGTCTTTTGTGCAAAAAGCAAAACTCTCTCTTGCACTTGCTCTGCAGTATCTGTCTGCAGACTCTCTTCAGCACTCTTCTCGGCTGCTTCTATCTGGGTTGGTTATCCCTCCTCTGTGCGAGCCACATCTGAGGCAGACAGAGAGACGGGGAATAAAGGATGAAGGTAAGCTAAGAGACAGAAGGTAAAGGAGAGGAGGATCGTGTCTGCGGAGAGACTGAGACAAAAACAGCTCACAGGTGGAGGAAGAGAGGGATTTTTTGCAACAAGGCACAAAATGATACGTCTTATGTCAAAAGGTTAAAGACTTCGAACACGGAGGAAACCTTTGCAGCGTCTTCCTCTATTTTTATAAGGTAAAAATACAAGAATGAATGGCACACTTGCATTAACTATCAATAAAAACAGATGACTCATCTGAATATGTCATTGTGAGTGTGCAAACATTCGATCATGGTTGGGATGTTGTTATTCTCACAGGTCTGAGGCGGGGTAAATCTAATCATTTAGCATCATGACAGTGACATTCAGCCGTACACCTCCTGACTGCAGGACTTGATCTTGATTAGTGGAAAGCAGAGCAGCGGATGTGAGGCGGATGTGGACGGGAGGCCTCTTGGCTGCTCCATCTCCTGCACCTGGCCGCTGACAGGCAGCTGTGGCCTGTGACTAACAAGAGGCGGAGGAAACTTTGTTGTTTGGTGTTTGGAGAGGGCAGCTGAGCAGAGTGGACAAGCTACAACTGTTTAGTCTGCTCGGCTGCGGGGAACACAGGTTTGAAGTTTAAGGGCGGTAAATACATTAAGTCATTCACAAGTACTAAGTCAACAAACTGACTTGTTGTTTGAAGCTTTTACAAGCAACATTTACAAACTTTGCATTTGGAAAGAACTGTGCAACTTTTTTGAACTATCATATTCAAAATTAACTGAGGTGATTAAAATACATAATAACAACCCTCTCTTGACTTCATGGAGTTTAAAAGCAGATTCAGCTCATTGTTTATCTGCCAGACCCACAACGTTACTGTTTTGGTTCACTCTCACAGTCTCATTCATCCTTTAACTTGTCTTTAAAGTACTAAATCGTCTTGGGCCTACAGTATACATCTGTGATTAACATGTGCATTACAAAGCATCCAGACCCCTCAGGTCCTCTTGGAAAAGTTAACTCTGTGTTCACAGGGTCAAAACCAAGCAAGCTGAAGCAGCTTTTAGTTTCTTTGCTCCACACCTGTGGAACAAGCTTTAGCTCTGCTAAAACTGTCAGCTCATTTTTGAGCTGACAGTCATTTTTAGTCTGAGTGGTGCTGTAGGAAGAAAAACTTCATGCCTTGCCGTTTCTGTCACAGCAGGCAGCTGTTCTCAGTGAAAAAGCTCCAGACTCCAGAAACTAGTGACTAGCAGTTGAACATGGAGCAGAGGGAGCATTTAGCAGCTACAGAACCAGAGACCATAAACAGAGCTCAAACAGAATACATACTGGGGTGAAAAACAACTACTAATGACTGCTAATGTCACTCCGTTATGGCCAGACAGATTTATAGGCATAAGTTTGCCATATCAACTTTAGAAATGATGCTATGTTGTGGCCCTGTTATTGCAATTATTGTTATTAAGTAAATCTGTCACTGTGATCAAGTGCAGCTTGGTTGGTTTAGTTACTCTACAATTACGATTACAGGGAGCCACAAACCTGTCTTATACTGCAGTCTTACCACTAGCAATAAGCCTTTATAAGAATCGTCTCACTGTAAATGATAAATGGAGATACTTTTTAAGTAAAGCATTTGATACTCAGGTCTCCACACTCAACGAAGCACAGGCTCTACAGGGCTAAGAAACAAAGACATTTCTTCTTTTCCTGTGCCTGCGCCTCTGCACCAAGAGCTGTTTAACATCTTTAATTCAAATAATTGGCTGTGGAGCTGCAGACAGCAGCTCATAGCACAGATGGCCACCGTGACCATAACTCACACTTAACAAGCTGTGCCATGATATGGAATATTACTAATAAACAGAAAAGAGAAGTGAGGGAGAGAATAATGACGCTGAAGCATGAGGAGATACTGCAATAAGAAAATTAAGGAGTGAGTGATCGCAGCATGAAGAAAGAATATGAGGGAAAATCTGATTTATAAAGTTTTGAGATGACTAGAGCGAGAATGTCGGACTATAAATCTGTTTTGTGTTTCAGTGGAGTCCAACAATGCAGCATTACACGTGATCAACCTCCGCTATGAGCGTCTTGTTCAGTCACCGCCACAACGTCACCACAGTGATGAATAACAACTGGTTACGCCCATGTTTGATGACAGTATCACGACTGAAGTCAGACATTTGCACCAAGAAAAAATATGATGTCTTCGACTTTTTGAAAAGCACAGTCCATGCACAGGATATACTATTTTTGTGAGGCGGTGTCTAAACTGTGTCACTGGCCCCTTTGTATCTGGAGCTGGCATGAAATCCCGAGTGCATGCTGAGAGGCTGCAGGAGAGTCGGAGGAGGAGAGAGTTCACTGTCCGCATGCAGGATGAGGCTCACAGGTCATAAATAAAACATGGGAGAAGATTTTGTGCTCCCTTCTGCAGCCTCTATCCTGTACCTGCTGCTGTGAGACACACGCAGGGTGAACTCTCCCCCCCTTCAATATGCATATGTGCATAAAACCCTGCACATACCGCATTTGATTAATTTGGGTCCTATATGACATTGCTTTTTTTAATGATTGCTTTCCAGAGGGATCGGATTCCTCAGTGATAGAATCTAAATAGAGTTGTTTAAGGTGAGAATCAAACAGAGTGGGACATCGTTAAAATGGCCATTTATGCACGACACTGTGAAAAATGTTTTTGATAAATCCTTGAAGGAGCCACATGACATTTTAAAGTCATTATGGCTCAGCAGGCCTTTCTAAGACCCCACTGGGATATAATGATATAAAAACTCTGCACAAGATGTAAATATCCTGAGATAAAGGACTGCAGGGAGGAGATTTAATTTGGGAAATGCTTCCCTCAACAACAAAATTGGAAAGTGCATCTCACTGAGCTATTTTTAAATGAAGCTGCTGGGCATAAGGGCGCAAAGAAACTATCTTGCATGCACAAAAGGTTATTTCTAATAATTTGTGTGAAAGGGGCACTTTCTAGTTTTGGGGGAAAAATTCATAATCAGAATTTTAATCTTCACAATATCAATAAAGCAATAACACAAAGTCGGAAATATCAAATTTGACCATAACTGAATAAAAAAGCAAACAGGTCCCCAGAACACTGTTTGAAACTAGAAAGGTGGCAGGGTCTGCCACATATAAACAAAGTCAAACAGTATGAAACTTGACTACGTTTGTTTATTCAGTTTATTCAGTCATGAAAACAAAGGGGAAAAAAAATCAATCAATGAAGATCTTTCTCATCTAATTAAAATTTCTTCTCCAAAAAGAAATAGTGCTCCTTTAAATCTAATTAAATCTTAATTAAAACCCCACCTGTGGACTCATGGGGGGCACCAGTTTGAAAAACCACTGCGAAAGTGCCCTCTTGGATGCACCAATGGTAATGAAAACATGATAAAGTGTGCTCAAGGGCGTCCTTCCAGTGGACAAAAAGTGGTGACATGCCTTCCCTTCACCATAAATATGTCATGACTTTCTGCACACTGGTGCCCCCTGTATACAGCTGGTGCCCTTTGTATTTATTCTTTTACCCCTGCCCTTCAAACATCCTGACACTGCCACTGCCGCACCCGCTTTTGGTCGCATAGCTTTAATGTATGGTGAGAATCAAAATTCCACACAATGTTTTTGTGCACAAACCTAAAGTGAATCTATTACATTATAAATGCTATTGAAAATGTGACACTTGCTGTTATTCTTGTCATTCTTATTTACTGTGAAAACATGTGCATTAGCATTTTAAGCATGCCTTACCTGCTGGGGACTCGTTGTGGTTCTCCTCATCAGAGTCAGCGAAAACTTCAGCCAGCTCCTGGTCCGACATGTCAGTCAGCTCAGTCAGATCCAGGAGGTCAAAGTGCACCTCCAAAGAAGAAACACTACTCAGTGGTTCTAGGAGGCAGAGACAGAAAACAGGGTTTAAAAATACAGAGATGAAAAGGATCCACTCGTTTTTTGCCGACGTTGCAGAGGAAGAGTGAGCCTTTTAAGAGAAGTCGGGGAAGTGGAACTGATTGTGAACGCTGAACTCCTCAGCACATCATGTAGAGTGTGGTGCTCTGGAATCTCTATTGTGCTTATAATCAGATCAATAGCTGGCTCTCGCAGCACTACTGTAAAATCGATTTCAACAGAGAACGTTTTTACTCCTTTATCCACTTTTATGGGTACATCTGTTCTGTACTCCTTCCTTCAGAAATGTTTCATGCACAGACGATTTCTTGAGTCGGCCTCTGAGCTCACCACTGCAGTCTGAAACAAGAGTTAAGGTCAGCGGAGATGAAAATAGCGAGTTCCTTTACTCGTGATCTCCATCTTTCTCCTGGGTGTGTTGCACCTGTTCGTTTCAGCACAAGCCTTCTTCAGCAGGCTGGAGTCAACACTGCTGCACACCACGGGGCGATATTCACATGTGGTGTTGTGAATCGACGTGCCGGGCTCAGCATTCCAATCAGGCTGCCTTATGGTGCTAAAGATTTAATGTAATGTATGTAAACTAAATTTACTCGAAGACTACATATGTAATGCCTAGCAGGGGTCGAAGAACATCTGCTTGACTCAGCGTCACCTGAGCTGGGAACCAATTCTGCTTAACAGAGCTGAACTAATCTGCCATGATAGCGACAAAGATGTTTGGAGACAGCACTGAGGCAGACGGAGGCGTGTTTGTATTTCCGTATGAATTAGTGTGGTACTGCCTGCCAGGAGATGTCAAGTCTGAATAAAACACTTTGCTGGATGTTTGTGGGCGTGACTTTGCAGAGAAAACGACGGGTTACACGACAGGTTGAAAGCTGTTATTACTCCATGTCGTCATCCTGCTGTTTGTCAGCCTGTTTAAGACAATGCCTCAGAGTCCACTCTCCTGCCGCTCTTTGTCTGCTGGTACATTTAATTCCCTGCATCATCCTCCTGATAGAGCACGTATTGATTAAAAGAAGATGGATCGTCGTGCTGAAGGAGTGGCTGTCATGTTTCAAACAAATTAAAAACACTCAACACCTAAAATGCCAGGAGACCCTCAGAATAACAAATACGGAAGCAGTGACTACGAGAGAATACGAATGTAAAACAAGCAATTAAAAATTTTCCAGCCAATACAGTTTGACATCCCGATGAGCCATCTTCATCTGATGAGAATCAAACACAAAGACCCGCATCGGCTGTCCTCTATTTCACCCCAAACCATCTGCTCCACTCAAAATATCTTGCTGTCTTGCTCAGAACTAAAGACTGGGTCACATGGAGGCCAAGACCCCAGTAGGTATATGACATGCATGAATATTTACAAAGCCAGTGAGCGTGTTGTCAGCATGCAAATGCTGCACGTAAAATTATGTTTAAAAAAGGCGACAAAAAGAGAGAAATGATGATGAAAAGATGAAGGAGTGCTAACAAAAGGTAAAGACTTGAGGTGATAGCGTCATTTTAATCCTTTAAAACAGTAAACAATGGGTAAGAAAGTTGACTGTGGAGCTTCATTTTCAGGTCATCAAATACTGATGCTTTTCGCACCTACAAAACAAAAAAGTAACCCATATCTGCAAATGTCATCTCACATTTGACCTCCCAATAAAACATGACACAGTGATGACCTGTGAGATCCCTCAGGGCTTCGTCGCTGTCCCCATGTATTTGTTCCACTACATCAGTTATTCCCCAACTTCTTCTTCTTCAGAAGCCAAAAAATTAAGAAGGGGATGCAAGTAAGGATCCAAGTCCATAGTGAAATAAAGGTGGCTGAAGCACAATAGCATCAGGAATAGCATTAGCACTGTTTCTACATGTAACAACTTTGAAATACTCACATATTTCATGCTATCCCATGTTAAAAACCAACCACGCTTTGATGTTGGATTTCTGAGGACATATTTCCAGCACATCAATATAAAAATCCTATCTGGTTCTTCTTAAGCTTCAGAAATCTTGTCCTGTCTGTACTCTAGCATAAAGCAGTAAGCAGCCTGCAGTAAAGATGATTTCTTTTAAGTGAGATCAAAGAAAGTTTGACTCATCTATCTGAGTTTTGGTGACAGTCAGTCACCCAAAAATCCAGCAGTTAACAGAGAAGACACATACCAGTTTAACCTCTCCCTGCTAGTGGCGATCTCACAGGTTTCCACTTATATGTAGACTATCTTTAGATTTTATTGATCACACTAAAGGCTAAGCTTGTTCTGCCTTCCGGATAAATTAAGTAATAAATATCCAACGTCCCCACTAGACTGTAGAAAGAGCTATCTGAAGCTGGACTTCAAATTACTCCCGTATAATAAAAGACTATATTATCCCTCTGAAGACTCTCGAGCTACACTGCACTTCATTAGACAGTTAAGATAACCAGTTTCCATTACAAAACCAATAACCACTGCACCACGTATGATTACACAGCAGCAATGAAAAGGCTCGGCAGTCAACAGACGGATGTATTTCACATCCAAAGCTTTTACCTCCTAAGTCTGCTAGTCTGATAGCGGTTGGTTATACACGGGAAAAACACTGTGATACACAATTATTGATTGGCAGGAATCACGCAAACCAAGTTTTGAAAAAAATTCATTTCACGTTCTTCATCACTTGAGATTCGTTCTTGGCTGTGTCTGTGAATGTATTCTACTTTTCCCTCGGGCTGTGAGGTGCCTGCTCACAGCTATCTGTCTTTTTTGACCCCCTTTTTTCAGGATGACTGAAGAAATTGGAGGCTCGGAGACGGGGAGGTTGGAAATTGCGGAGGAGGAGATGAAGAGAAAAAAGGGAGAGGCAGGATGATGAGCGGAGAGGCAGAGATGATGCTTCGCATGAAGGTAAATGTGAAAACAAGAAGAGAGGGAGGGGATGGGAGAAGAATTAGATGAAAAGGAAAGAAGGCATTTTGTTAAACTAGCAGGATTATTTGCTGCAAATATTTGCAATTGGCTACAAGGTTATTCCCTTTCTGCTGCGCTTGTTTTTTAAACCACCTCTCTCCCCCCCGTTTCTTTTTTTCCTCTCCCACACCCTATTCTCCTTGAATAATTGATCAGTGCGTTTTCTCTCCCAGGCAGACACACTGAAACAACTGCCTCCATCTCAAAAGCCAATCAGGGGAGCTCTGAGATGCCAGTGGGGAGGACTGACAATAGAGAACTCACGCTGAGACGAAAAAAAAAAAAAAGGACTTTGAGTCTGGAGCAGACCACCAGCTCTTCTTACAGCAAGCAAACAGTCTTCAACTCTTTTCTGGCATATCTTTATTGTTTCAGCATGACCAAAATGTCACACTTTATATTCATGCATTTGTAGTTGATGTGTGTGAAATAAAGGCTCCTTCTGTTTACTAAAACGTAATATGTTTTCCTTTTAAATCAGAATATCACAGTGAGAAAAATAAATGTTTGCATGTTGTCAATATTGAAAGGCGTTTTGCCTTTATTTTACTTCCCCTTTTCCCCCCTTCACTCTCTGTGTAAGCTACAGATAGGATGGGCTGAAGGAACAAAGAATAGGGAGGATGGGTGAGAAGGAGGAGTTCACATTTGGGAGAAGGGATGAGGGAGCAAGTTGTATCTGTGTAATAAAACATGCTCTTCTCTAGTACGTCATGCTTTTTTCACCTCTCTGATGAAGGAAAATTAGCTGAAAATGTAGCACAGTCGCTAGGACAAAAGGCTAAAAGTAAGCATTTCTGCAATCCAAGGACACGTTGACTTCTGCGGGTGTCATAGGCTACCTACCATATTGATGTTTCTACAAGACGTGTCACATGTCTATCACCTGACTTACATATCTGGAGGTGAAGGGGGTGGTGGTGGAGTTACAGACAGTGACAGCAGTGTGACAACACTGGGTATTTTTAAGGAGACCCAAGGACAGTTTCCAGTCCTGTTTAGTCGACCATTACACGTATTTTAAGCTAAATTCTAAAGTCTTTTTCTAACTCTAACAATTTTTTTTACACCTAACCTAGTAAGCACAGGATCTCCATCAAGATTAAATCTGAATTAAACCTAAAGAAATGTAATATTTCAACATTTTTGTGGTTGGTTTGGATTTACGATAAGCAGGAACTTTCGCATCAAAATAAAAAAAATTCTTAAAGAAACAACTGAAATCAGGATAAAACACGTCTTCTTACATCTGCACAACGAGATGTGTAGGCCAGGGTATCTCTGCAGCATTACTTAATCATAACGCTTTTTTATCCCACATTTTACATTATTCAAAATTATCAGCTTCTGCGATTTTGATAACATTGTGAATAAGGCTGCACTCCGTTACTTGAATTTCACATTTCTCTTGTCGCCTCCCAGTTTCTGCTATCACAGCTCAACAAAAACAGATAAACATTTTTTTTTTGCGCTCTCAGCCTGACTGCACAGCAGTCACCATAAATTTTTAATCTTCCATTCCTGTACATCCACCCAAACACAATAACAAAAAGGCAATCTGCACTGCAGCCTTACATGTGTTTGAATGTATTTGTGCATCTACCTGCTTTGCATGTTGTCATTTTTCATTAACAGACAACCTGCCTTTTCCTGGATGATTAAGATGTCTGTCCTTTTTTTTCGGGTAGGATGTTTGCTCCGCGCCTAAAAATAAATGTTGCAGATGACTCAGGAAAAACTGTGGTCTCTTCTTTTTGGAGATAAAACTGCAGCACTAGGCACAAATTTGTTTTTCACTCAAGATGAGGTTGGCTCTGTGGTGCTGTGGACAAAAAAACTCAATGAATTCTCACAATGAAATTCAAAAAGCAGGCACAGTTTTAAATCCAAACTCTCAGTGACTGGGGTGAAAATCAATGCACTGAAATAAGAGGGATGATCAATTTTGTTTTCTCAGGAAAAGAGATCTTTCTTTTCTTTTCCTCTGCATGTAGCCAGATAACTGACCTGCTAGGTGACATGGATAGTTAGTGAGTCACATTAAATCACACAGACACATACATTAGTCCGAGTTAGTGAAGCAGATAAAGGTTGCCTTGTCACCGTGTAGCCTCAGCAGCCCTCCGTGGATCCGTGCCCTGGGCTCAGAGTCTGACACGTACAGGGAAGCCTGTGTATGGGTCTGATGCACAATGAGTCCTTTCAGCTGAGGGCTAAGCTGCAGTGGTTTTTGAGAATGTGGAACCAGAATAACTGAAATCATTCAGCGGGTTCAAAGATCAGAGACGATCAAGCTCGACTCAGCTGTACGAGGATGTCGTCCAGAATTTACGAGTGAAATGTGTGTAAGTGCTTCACAAAGCGTTGCTTCATTTTAACTTACTACTTTTAAGATCGATCGAGCACTGTCACTAATAAGACCTTCATTAGCAGAAGCCAAGCTTCTCCCGTCCTTACTTAACATTCCTCATCCCCTTCTCCACTGGAGACACTCGTAATGATCAGTCATCCCGCTGAAGGCATTTTTCACCTGGAATTAGCCTGTAACACCTCCCCACCGCCAATGAATATTCATCATCACCATTTCACATCCTTAATATTACCCCTCTTCTCAGCCCTCTGCTCAGGTACTCACGTCGCTTCTCGGTGATGTGCAGCAGACTAGCGGTGTGCCCAGACAGGCTGCCCTCCTCCTCCTCCTCCCCCGCTGGGTGGTGGAACAACTCCTTGGATAGGTCACCTGAGCTGGAGGGCTTCAGAAGCTTCTGGATGTCTTTATTGGGCTCTATCAGCGCAGAAACAGAGAGAGAGGGTGCTATAAGTAGATATGTTGATCAAAATTACTGTAGCTCTCATTTCTAACTCAGAACAAGAAAATGCAGTTATATCTATGAAGACACAGCCTGTCAATGGTAGACTCAATCGCACCCTCCCCGGTGCCCCCCATGTTTGCAAAACACTGCTAAGTGCCCTCTTGGATGCCCCTATGGTAGATAAGACATGATAAAACCCTTCTCATTCACGACAAATGTATCGCGACTGTGCCCCTTTTTGTTTTTTCGGCTCTGCTCCTCAAACATCCCCATTCTGCCTTTGCATCTTGGGGTAATGAAGGGGAAGAAATCACTTAGGCGTACCCATTTATTGAAAGAACTGAATGTTTGCTCCGGCGTCAGTCTGCCATGTTCAGTTATTATCCTCCCTGTAGAACCATGTTATGTTTCAGCACTTAATTACCAAATCTACACCCTGACATGAATCCTCAAGTAAGTGCTTCAGCTGTCTGTTGTAATGTTGATGTCTCAATTTAACAACCAATTTTTCCTTTTCTTTCCCTCTGATACATTCTTCATGACATTCCACACTCTGCCTTTTGTCAGTCCTGCATCAGTATCTGTCTCAACGTCTGCATTTGTGTGGACAGTGTTGATTGATTCATAAACGTGCGATTCCTTGAAAAGAGATCGTTTTTCTCGGCTGCGGGCAGACTTCTAATTCAACAGTTGTTACATTTTTGCCATTTTAGTGTTTCAATAAAGATTCTGAGCGCCTCTCAAACATCCATTCAAAATAGAAAAACAAGTTCACGTGGGCTATTAACAATGTCTGAAAATAGACTGCACTCAAAATAGCATCCCTTCAAATGCCGGAGTACGCACACACTGCTCACCTGTTTGTCACCTCTGACAACACAGTGGGGAACGTGATGATGAGACTGAGTGAGATCAGGACAGGACCGAAAATTATAACAAGCAAATGAAACTACCTTTCCTAATTGTATGAGGGATTTGATTACAGGTGATTCTGTTGCTACATACCTTGGACATTTTGGATAAAATCATACAACAGATCTATTCACACTAAACCAGTTCTATATCAAAACATAACATAACGTGTTATGTTAGCCTCTCATGTACGAGAAGTGTGGGTAGCACCATTTCTGCAAAAAGCGACACCAGTATGGCTTTTTATATGATGACATGCAGAGTTGATGGAATGCAGTGTGGGAGTGCATCAGCGTCCTGATGGGCCTGAGCAGATGGCTCCTTCTGCCATTTCTACTCCCTGTGTGTTGCAGTTGAATTTCTAATTTGAGATGAAAAGTGCATCACACCCGAGGACAAGCCCGAAAATGAGGGATTCTGATTTCCCCCCCTCCCTGAGAGGCCGAGTGCTCATTGCTCTGCTATTGATTGACTTCCCCAGCAGCGAGGAGCCCACACAAACTGCGGGCTATAGCATTACCTCTGCTGTTATAATGACATGGTTGTTCAATATTTGGACTATCCACTGGCAGCTTTGGTTTCCATTTCCATCACCTTTTCTTCAGCAAACACTTGTTGAAAAAAGTCACGCCGGATTACTGTTTCCTGACCTTTCTAGCATTGCTTCGAGGCAGTTTATTATACATCCGAGCTCTAATTTTATCCATTGAATCAGCTTTCTCTCCCAGGGAAGTGTCATCACTAAGAGCTGCGTTCATTAAAACACATTTTAATGCATTTGTAAGGAACTCTTGAAGGAAATGTGAAATATAAATGGCATTACTTCATGTCACAGGAAAGAAAACATCTCCAGTTTTAGACACAAGGCACAAGAAGATCAGTCGAGCTATCAGTCGGAATGTTAATCAGCGACAGAAGAGCCCTCAATAAGGTCACAGTATTATCAGCATGTAAAGAACGACATGTTTACACAGATGGTCTGATTTAACCACCACCTGCCGGGCCGGCTGTGGAGAAAACCGAAGTAAATAACCGGAATATAACTCAGCTATCAGAAAATGTGGCATATCAGGCGGCGGCTGATGATGTCTGGAGCCACCAGCCGTGACTGTCTGTGAATCAGCTAACCTGAGACAGAGAGGCAGACAGATGGAGAGAGAGGCAGAGAGGGAGGATGTGATGTACACCGGCCAAAAGTTGACTCAAACTTGGTGTCTCGGTTCAATAAATCAATCAACTTGTTTGTAGTGGGGGCAGGAGGGATTAACACCCCAACATCCTTTTTCGTCAGGTCATTTATCTTCTGTACTTCACAGTCATGCTTATTTGTTATACAATATGCGCTCTAATGAGCATCTCTATGCATATTTCCCTGAAAATAGGTGACCGAATATGCCGTGCACTCCAGAATGAACAGTTTAAACTGCTCTTGGTGCATTTTCTAGCCATATTAATTCTAATACCCACAAGCTGGTAATGTTTTATCTGCCGTTAATTCCTTAATTCAGAGTGGCAGTTAGTTCAGAAGGACGAGGCCGATGACGGCTTCTCCCTGAAGCGTTGTTCGATTTGAGTGCAATCAATAAGAAGGCTATTTATTTCTGAGTGCTGGTCCTGTTTGGGTTTGTTGGTTCAGAACAGCCACCATTCAAACAAACACTGCTGTGAGGAGGTCACACTCTGTGATACATCCTAACAGTGATGTTCACTCTAATTCAATCTAATTATAATGAACAAATAACATCCCAATTTGTCACGGGCTGTCAGCACGAACAGGTAGTGCTCACATACGCTATGTGAACAAAGCCATGGCAGGAGAAAAACGTCCCTCCATTTAAAAAGTATACTGTTATTGTGGTTAGCTGCTGAATTTGCACCTTGTAATGGCTGCTGGGACGTTGTTTCAGCCCGAGGGAGTAATGAAGCAACATTTTAATAGTGGCTGAAGGCACACTGTAGGTTCAGAGGCAGTTAATGTGATAGACAAGACAAAAAAAAACTACCTCTGTACATGATGAGATGCATATCTTTTCACTCATCAGAGGTATTGTTCTAACCTGTCTTGCATGGTCATGATCAAATGAAGATCAACAATCACCCCTCTGAATGTGGAGTTGTTGCAGTGCATTAGTGGTTTTATGCAGCGCTGCCACACAGCGCCCGCTTCTTTGGACGGCTTTTACACAAAGGCCATATGCCATCCACTATTGTCCTGCAATTTGTCCAGCTTTTGTGTGGCTGACCTACAGCGTGTGGATATAAAAAGACCTGCCCTGCCGGGGCAATAGATTCAACGCGAAGCTTAATTGTGGGAATGAACCCTCCACAACTGGATCCTCGGTGAGGAAAATGATCAAAGACAGAAGTACCAGTACCTTTCAGTGACTGGACTAGACTAGATTCTTTTCACCATTTATAAAGTGTCAGCACAGTGATGGAAACCTGGGACATTCTGTTTTAAAAGGAAGACACTTGCTATTCAGAGCACAACTCGTTCAAAAGACAAAGGCACTCGAGTGGTGTGACAAAAGCTGATGCACAGAGAAAAACAGAAAAAACGTCTCTTACCTGGGCTCCCTGCCCCTCCCTGTGCCTCCATGCAGCTCAGCAGAGTGTCCTGCTGTTCACCACACCAGCATCGCAGACGAACAGGGAGGGAAGAAGGGAGAGGCGAGGGGAGAGAGTGTGTGTGTCGGTGTGCATATGAGAGAGAGACAGAGAGAGAGAGAGAGAGAGAGAGAGAGAGAGAGAGAGAGAGAGAGAGAGAGAGAGAGAGAGAGAGAGTGGGGCGAGACCTCAGCTCTGCAAAGACTCAGCTGCTCCTCCTTCTTTTCTTTTTGTGTGTCCTCCCTTGCTCTAGATTTCCCAAACAGGTGATTTCTCCTCTGGCACGGTCCGCCTGCCCTGCTCTGCCATCAGAGGCATGTGAGTCCCTGCACTGCCTCACAGGAGGAGTCCGCCACAGAGAGGGAGGTCTGGGAACAGCGACATCACTGCAAATATCTGAGCCACTTGGTTTGGTGAACGCAGCGTTGTGAGCCTTGGCTTGGTATGCACAGAATACACAGAGAGCAAGAGAGAGAGAGATCCAGACTGAAAGAGGGAGAGAGAGACAGAGAGAGAGAGAGAGAAAGGGAGAGAAAGGGAGGGAGGGTTGAGCTGGCAGCCAGCCCAGACTGACAGAGAGAGAGAGAGAATGGGGTGTCAGGGAGGTTTATGGACCACTGGAGGGTTTGTGTGCCTGTGTGTGAATGAGTGTATATGTAGCATGGAAATGTGTGGATATACTTAAAGTTAAACATGATGATGGGTCAGTTGATGTAAAATCAGATGATTGAAAGAATTATCTGGCAATCAAACATATTTCAAGGACTTCCAATTCAATTCTGAAGAGTCATGGCACATAATAAAAACGCCCGTTGTGGAATTCCTCGTCTGTGGTCTGACATGCAAGAAAGCAAGAAAGGGTGCTCCTCTCTGCTGAGGGGAATCTGTTGGTGGAGCTCGCCCTCTAGTGCTCAGATCTCCCTCCTGCAGGTAATCAAGAGATGGTGTTGTGCCACTGACCCACCGGAAGCCTCCATCTATACCTCCATCAACAGGTTGGACTCACATCTTCCATTTGCTTCTATGGTTAGAGTCTATGACAAGACAACCCATTGGCATTTTTGGCACGTGACGTTTCTACCCATTTTTTGTTGCAATTTTACATTCTATTAGGTTCAATTTTCAACTTCATCTTGTTACAACGCCGTGTTTATAATCTGGTTAAGTTTAGACACAAACATCTCTTGGTTAGTGTGAGGAAACGATTTGTCAACGATACGATACCTTTTTTGGTCGTCACATGGCGGTAGACATCCCGACTTCCTGTTAAAAATATCCAGTGGATGCCTGGAAATTGTCCTGAGGTCTCCTTGAAAATATCCAGTGGGTTCAAACTTACAAATGTTGAATTCAGTCTTTGAACTGCGGTCACTGGACTGGCAGCACGATCGCCTGAAATGAAAAGATTACATTATTCACTGGGCCTTGAATAAACACTATTACAGAGTATGTAGGACCTACAATAAGTCAACTATTTATTTATTTTTTAAACCTGTGCAGATCATAAATAAATGCACAAATAGCATAAAACAGATCTGGGATAATCCAACACTTTCAATTTGGCTTTGCTTTTATCAAAGAACCTCAAAACCAGCAGGATAGATGGCTTAAGCTCTACGTTGCTGTGAACAGATCTGTGTGATCAGCAATAAACATCGTAGGAGGCTTTGAGAATGTGACTTTTATGAAATAATTTGGAGAACACAGGAGCTGAACTTGTTTACTGCATCGTTGGCTCGACCACCATAATTTGTTTATACTCCCTTGTACAGAAGTGGCATGTGAAAGAACTTTCCATAATAACAACTGTTTTTGCGGCATGCCTTGACAAGTACTGTCATAAAGTTTTGTATAAATATACGTGGTGCCCAGAGAATGAACCTGCTGACCCTGGTGACTTTCTACAGCCACCAGTTTACTGATTTGCAGTTGCGAAAGGGGCCGTATCTTTGTTCCCAGGGTCCTTAGTTTGCCGGCTCATACACATTAACCGTTCTATTGTGTTCAGGTCAAATAATCCTAACCCTAGAGCTGGGGAACATAGGACCTATTGACTGAAATGTTGGCATTGGTATGCTTAAAAACTGAAAAAAGAAAAAAAAAAAATCTACTTCATGGGCACGGTGCGAAGGGAAGAGACGTGTAGAACAAGCTCCTGCACACTGTCTGATTTAAAAAAAAATACAAAAATACAAAAATACATTTATCTGCAACTTTTCTATACTAGACTTTCATCAAGCAAAAAGGTCTAGTCCACGTAGTCTCTTGGTCTTATTGTTGTGTTATACTGTAAAAATAAGGTGTTCATGTGTCCATATGCCACATTAGGATTTTGTGCAGGATATAGCAATACTACATTTCCTTTTAATAAAATCACACAACACAAAAAGCAATGTCTGTCCCTCGTACACTGTCCTTTACATTATAGAAATGAACTGTGGACCTCTGCTAGTCCTTCCCCACAGAAGACAGTTGGAGACTTTACAACAAAATATCAGGTGCAAATAATCAGATTAATGATGCCTAATTCCATTTAGCTGCTTCAGTTTAAGAGTGTTTACTCTCATTGTGCACGATGGCTCACTGTCACTGTATTTTGAAAATGTTATTTTCTTCGCATGTACCTAAATATAAGAACTGGAATTTTTTTCAAGTGTTTTCCAAATAACAGTCACATTGTTAGTGCTAGATTTTATGGTGTTAATAAGTTAAATTCACCTTTTATCCAGTTACAGAAAGATGTTACAGTTACGTATTAAAGTGTTGTTGTTAGAAAAATCCTTATAAGTTCATAAGTGTAATTATTCTCCCCTCAAGTGTTCCCTTCTGATAGCTCCTTGTATAGAAGAGTGCTCACCGGCAGAGGAGGACCCTCCTCCTCCTCCTCAACACCATGAGAAAACTGTCAAACAGTTCTTGCTCTCCAAACCTTCTGTCCTCACTGGGATATTTCAGAACATCTGCAACTACTTCAAAACTGCCACAAACACAACCATCCGCTAGAATTTCACTGCAAAGTCCTGACCAGTGCAGTTTGCGAGAACCATGACTCACGCGCCATGAGGTCTCATACGCAGAGGTTTCATGTGGTGAGTTCAGGGAGGTAAAGTAAACTGTGAAGAGACTGCTTTCTCTCATGGGGCTTTGGAAATGTGGATTACAGATTGTACACACATCATGCTGTAGACACTGATCGCTGATACCTGAGGACCGCCTGAACAATGCAGGTGAAGATGGAGGCGACGGAGGTCTACGATGCTCCAGTTTACCTGAAATACATTCAAAAGTAAGGAACGGTGGGGATGTAGTTTTAAGATGAGACACTAATCTTGTTGAACCTGATGAATGAACTAAATATGTGAATATAAAATATAAGCAAAGCAAACAAAAGCAAGTAGTGGGATGACATATCTCAAGAGAGGCTCCATGTGGCTGCTGTGTCCTTTATTGGCTTTACAACATCTTCAACCATTGTGCTCCTCCTCCCTCCTTCAGTTTCATTTGTCTAACTGACACCTTTAAACAAAACGACCACACAAGTGAAGTACTGAAAACATCTGGCGAGGGACTTTTTAAACTGAAGTTTCTAAATGCAATAAATTATTTATATGCGTTTTCTACTCGAGGTTGTGATATACCTAAATACTGAATTATTTATAATGGCTATGAGTGCAGCTGTGCTGTGGATAAAAACCTGAAGATTGACTCAAAACTTCTTTGCTTTGACCTTAAATTGTTGTTTTTTATGACCAAAAAAGACTTTACAGTCACTGCCCTCAGAAATGCCCCTGGCACAGCTGTGGTTTAAGATATAGGCACAAAAAACATATTTGGTATTTGTTTTTTGAACATTAAAACATGTAAACTTTTAGACACCCTTACATGAATATATGAAACTAAAAAAGAGGGATAAAATGGGACAATTATAGTGTAATTCAAGAGAGCCAGCTGCCATGCAATACCCACGCCGAACCGCACCATAATCCTGCTGGTCTGTACTCCACAACAGATGCTAAAATTGGTCCCTTTCTCTGCAGGGACACTGCCCCATCCTCTTCTTACAGCTATAATCGTCTTCGTTCTGGACTCCTGCAAATCCATTTGCTTCCAGAACGCTTCGTCCCACCCTGTCTTCGACCCTCTCATCCCCTGTAATCTCATCACTTGCTGCTTGGGCGGCCTGAATTGAACACAAAAACCTGGCAAATAATACAGTCTAAATCTAAGACAATAGCACAATACTAACTATGACTGTTTTATCAATTTCAAAAGCCTGACATTAAGTTGGTTTCATCTAAAAACGCGTGCTTGTGTTTTAATATAAAGCAGTGTTTGCAATTTGTGTGCGTGTGAAGTTGGTCATTTTATCATATCAGGTCAAAAGGAGCTTAAAAAACTAATTCAAATAAAATGTCATTATTTTAGACTGAAGTAGCCACGTGACAAGTAAAGATCACAGTTAAATGTCTATCTGATTTAATAAAACTACTAAAAAATTAGATTAATCTTTCATTCATAACCTTACATGGATTTTATGTTGTATTTTCCAAGTGGAAGTAAGTATTGCTTCCTTTTCTTTCAGCGGCGTAGGTCGAAAAAGTAATAAATAACATGTTTTAATGTGTCAACACTACAAGATGGACACATTTTTGTGTTGCTTTTTTAAATGTTCTACATAATGTTACTCTTGTTAATTTAAATAAGGTTTGCCTTTCATGTTGCCATGTCTGTCTTACACTTGCTAAACAAACAGGCTAAACTTGCAGCTAGCCTTTATATTAGAAGCGGGAGGAAGAAAAAGTAAAAAAAATAAATAAATAAAAATAAATACTCACGTAAAGTTCAAGTATTTTCTAAAATTAACTCTGACGCAGTGTTTCACATTTCACGTCGCCGTGTTTATCCCAGGCAGACCTTTTACAGTGTGACGCTTCCGGTTTCACGTTTGGTAAAGTTTGACCTCCCTGAGCCGCCGTAGCAATGATAAACACTGACAAGCAGCTGTTCCTCCAGTATTATGTTACAGAGCGCACTTGTAAGGTTTGACATCGTGTGGCGTAGCAGAGTGTTGTTGAAGAGACTCATTTCTGTTAACATATAACATAATGGAGCCTGTTATATTAATAAAACCTGGTAGGTTGAATGTTCGTGACGCGTTGTTGTTAAAAAACGAGTGTCGATGCTAGTGTGCAGACATGTTTGGCTAATGTTGCTCCAATGTAGCTTCACTGTGAGTTTGTCTCAAAGCCCCTTTTTATTCTCTTCTGTTTTCTCTCCAGGAGCGTCGAAATGGGACATCCGTGAGAAAGTTTGGGACTACATCGAGGATAAGAATCTGGCAAACTTCCCGCGGCCCGTTCACAACAGAATCCCCAATTTCAAGGCAGGTTTTTATTAAAACACATTCGACTGAAGGCTCGAGACCAACACATGTGGTACTGCAGCTATAGGTAGCTGTGAGCTAAATGAAATGCATTGCAGGGGAGACGTCTTTAAGAAGGCTGTGACAAGAAGTCTAATCAGCTTTATGTTTTTTATTCGGTGTGGATTGATTCATTCAGGGTGGTCTCCTCACTGTGAACACCTGTTAGCTGTCTGTTGCAGGGAGGCCACGTGTGCACAGATCAGTTAAGTAGTGAAGGTTTATATTAGATATAGGTGTACAAACAGGTATATTTTAATAGGACATGATAGAGAGAGATAAAGAAAAGTGATAGTTTATGAAATGACATTAATACTTTAATCGGGGGAAGTGATTAGCACTTTGAAATCTGCAAAGACAGCTGATCCGCTTTCATATTCTGCTTTCCCATTAAGCAAAATGTGATTTGTTCTTTTTAAACAGAGTTCATTTTTAATAAGTATGAATTCGAGAAGCGTAAACTTTTCCTTTTCATTGTCAATTATTCTGTCGACCATTCTCCTGAATAATCGATTAGTTATTTGGTTGGAAAAAAAAAAAGTTAGAGAATGGTGGAAAATGTCTGTCAGTGTTTATCAAAGCCAAAGAAGATGTCCTTGTCTTGTTGTGTCCATAACCCAAAGATATTCAGTTCACTGTCACAGTTGATAAAAGAAACCAGAAAATATTCAGAGAACTATGAGTTAATTGATTAATTTATTATTAAAGTAGTTTGTGACAATTAATTGATTTATTCGTTTTAAAATCTCCATTAGCTGTGTTGTGTTTGGAAGGTTCAATAATCATAGATATCAAGTGTTTAAGCTTTAACTGTGTAGGTAAAACCACAGTCATGATATCCAGGTATCAGCAGCTCTTGACTGATGTTCTTGAATTCTGAATGAGTAATGGTTATCCTGTCCTGTGCATATATGCGTCTCTTTTACTATTTACTAACTGTCCAGGGTGCAAATCAAGCATGCGACAAGCTAGCGGAACTGCAGGAGTTCAAGTCCAGCCAGACAGTCAAAGTAAACCCAGACAGACCCCAGCAGCAGGCACGCTTTGTCACCCTGGAAGTAAGTGGAAAAACACAAAACAAAACCAACTATCATCTGCCCTTTTGTCCTCCTCCTCTCCCACACAGGGTGCTTTCACAGCCTGTGCCAAAGTGTCTGAGCTGCAGGTGTTCACCCACACAGCCGAGGTGAAGGTGGATCCTGATAAGCCTCTGGAGGGGGCCCGGCTGGAAGTGCTGCAGGTAGCACTGCACTGTGGAGAAAAAGAAATGCTGTGCTTCTGGCTGCATTGCAGACATTTAATTACTTTGTCTTGTCTGTCTTGTACCTATGTCAGTTTGACCTACATTTAGGGGGTTTAATCAAGAATTGTGTAAGTAATTCAGAGGGATAAAAATAGTTGCACTTAGAATTGTTTAAGTTTATTGTACTACATCATTTCAGGACACATCACAGCTTTGCATCTGCTAAATTTGGATTGACATAATATTGCTATGTTCATCATCGCTCGCTGAATTTATTCCAAATAAAAATTCGTCAGCTAAATTTTGTGATTTTTTTTTTTCTCAGGCAGGGAAAACTTTATTGGTCCCAACTCCTCGTCTTCGCACCGGTCTTTTCAATAAGATTACTCCTCCACAGGGGGCCAACAAAGAACAGCTACGCATATGCTGCTCCTCTCAGGTTTGAACGAGCTGATGTTACACGTTTTCATTAACATTTTCAACAAGAATTCTAATGAATATACCCTCTAATACTGAACCTCTTCCTGTCTCGTCATCTGCTCCTTTCCCTTCTGAACCTCTTCTCCAGGGTGTGAAAGACTTCAGTGTGCCTGTTGGACTGGATGCGAAGGTGAAGGTGGGCCTGGTGGTGGTTGGGTCTGTGGCAGTGTCAGAGAAAGGTAACTGTTAGTTGGCACCTCCACCAACAATTAACAACCTCACCGTAATGATTAAATACTGGTAGCCTGAAGATAATGCAATTTTGCCCCACTAAATAGACAGTTAATTATCATAAACATACACCTAATAATTTACATATTTATATAGAAAGATTGGAGATTAAAGGGGAACTTAGATGTTTTGTAGAAGAAATTGAATTTTAATTTTAATATTTACAATATATCTAATGTACAATATGTAATAATACAAACTCAGAAATGTGTATCTTTTCCATAACTGAATAAACAAGCTGTTCTCAGAAGAAAATAAGATCCCCAGAACACTGTTTGAAGCGAGAAAGGTGGCAGGGTCCGCCACATATAGTATATAATGTAATATTGCATTTAATCTTTATATATGCTTACATATCAGCACTATCTTAAGAAAAACCTACACAAATTATTTCTTTTATGCTCTTTAATAACGAAATACCACAAAGATGACAGAAAAGTTTCATCAGACTATAACAGCCTTAAAATAAAACTGTATCATCATATAAAACAATATAAAAGAGGCTGACCTCGTAGTAACAGGTAATTGCTTCAACAATAATTTACCAGTAGAAAAATGTATATAAGAATGGCTTTCCTGAAACCATTAGATGATAACACAGACTGAAATGGAAAAACATGTTTGAATCCCATTATAAACAAGCTTGCTCACAAAACATGGCTTTACAGTCGACTCGTCCAGCTGATCTGTCAAGTTTATGTCTAAAGCTTGTTGGTTACAACTAATGAAAGTATCATGGATATCAGGCGAGTTCCAGCACAAGTGTGCCTGCCAGGGGACGACGACTTAATTAAAAAATTATAAAATAAATTCTATCTCTCCTTTATGCAGATAATTGAAGAATGCATGTAATGACATAATTCTAGAAGTAACTAATCTGATAACTGAATTTAGAAACAATAACACGTTATATTAGACTTACAGAAAAAGCGTTTGTTCATATTAAACGGGGGGACGGGTGGAAAAGGAGAGGTTGCAGGTTAACAAAGGGGGATGGCATCGTCCCTCATCCACCTCAAATCTTCTGCTACAGTAATGTGTTACTTTGCAACATGTTACCCCCAACGCTTGACCCCACCCTTAAAAAAACAGCATGTGTGCCTTGTGTTGTTGCTGATTTAGAGAACTTGAAAATGATTTACTCAAGTTTTAGGACTTAGGACTGGCAAGACTCTACTCTACTTGTGTATTGTATGATGTAATGAACATCAGTGTCTCACAAAATGTGACTGTGATCAGATACCCACTCTGCCAAACCAGTTCTTTGAAGATAAGAAATTAAATCCTGTAAGGGTGGTTAATTACACCGTGGAATATGACAAGAGACCGAGGGGATATGTCATGTAACAAAGGTCGTATTAAATGTTGTGTTGTGATCACTACATGTGTTTGTGGCACCAGAAGAAGGAGAAGAAGAACAGAGATGAGAATGGGGGCAGATGTGTTTAATCAGATCCATTTTCGCTCTTTGTGGGTTCTGCCGTGTTCCGTCCTCCCTGTAGATTGTCCCGTCACTCACAATGCATTTTGAACCTCATTTTCAAAATGCCTGAGATAAGTGATGCGGCGCTGCGGCGAAACAGACATGTTTACTGTAACGCATGCATTTCTAAATGGCTCTAAGTGTACAGCGCCACATGGTTCTCATAAAGCATTTGTTGCACGGGGGTTCATCTGTGTTCCCATCAGTCTACATTTTAAAGGTTATTTTTTATGAATGGAAAACATTACTACAGCTGCCCTCAACATGTGTGTCAGTGTGTAATAATTTAGTGCCGTTTTTAGATAGGAATCCTCTCTTTCAGGAGTATTTTTAAAAAACGCTGAATGTGATGCAGATGCTGGGTATTTCTGGGATCTTTCGTACATTCCAAGGGCAGAAAAATACCACATCAAAGATGAATTGTAATTCTCTGTATCACATGATGTCTTTTTGAGAAAGGTTTTCTGGCTCCCGTCTTCCCCTGCAGGCTTTCGGATTGGAAAAGGAGAGGGCTTTGCTGACATGGAGTACGGCATGATGGCCTCAATGGGAGCTGTGAATGAGTCTACTGTGGTCGTTTCTATTGTCCATGACTGCCAGGTTAGTTTACGTCTTC
Source organism: Diplodus puntazzo (assembly GCA_963678695.2). Classification (NCBI taxonomy): domain Eukaryota; kingdom Metazoa; phylum Chordata; class Actinopteri; order Spariformes; family Sparidae; genus Diplodus; species Diplodus puntazzo. Next base: position 13,433,030 of record OZ023155.1, on the reverse strand, counting down.
TGTCATCATCTTGTAATGAGAGAATGCGTCATGGAACTACTTGATTAACAAAGGTGAAATTATTGTTAGATTAAAGCTTTCTGTACTTTCCCTTCATTTTATCAAATAAAAACCCGATGAACACCACAGCATTAAATGTTTCTTGTCAAATGTTGCTTGTTTTCTCCACAGTGGTGGGATAAAATTCAACCTTTTTAAAGCATTTTTTTCAAATCCTCAGTTTTCTGTGTAGTCTTTAAAACATCCATAGTAACTCAAAAGTAAAACATGATTTAAATACATATTTTACCCTTTCAAAATTATCACAAAAAAAAAATGTATAGATCAAACACATAATTAAAGACTTAATGATGTTTCAGTGCTAACTGGCGTCTTTGTGCTTTTAGGTGCTGGACATTCCAGAGGAGTTGATGGACAGTCATGACCTGACTGTGGATTACATCCTCACACCCACCAGAGTCATTAAAACAAACTGCCAGCTGCCAAAACCGCAGGGAATCATCTGGAGTAAGGTACATTAAAGAAACTGTTTTTAATCCTGGATCCATTACATAGCATGTTATTATAGCATTTTATTCCCCCCGATGTTGTGAGCATTTTCCCCGTGGCATTGAGAATGGTATAAAATATAGATGTTTTTGAAGGTATTATATCAAGGTTTCCTGACAACACTCCTTCAGACTGAGGAAATAAGCATTTTCCAAACATAATGTGATGTTTTAACTTGTTTAACCGGTTGTTGAGATAGAAAGCGATTTAAAAAATAAGATCATCTTTACAGAATCAGAAATAAGTTAATTTCAAGCGCCAGAATAATAGAAGCTTATTGTACTGAGATGTTGATGAAGGTTCTCAGTCATCCAGGTCACAGTAGCTCTACAAGTGCTGTATTGTAGGCAACTAAACGTGTTTTCAGTTCCTTGAAGACATTTCATTTCTCATCCAAGTGGCTTCTGTAGCTCTATTTAACTGTCCTCAAGTTATTTAGCTTCTCTGTTCAGCGACGCTGCCCTCTAGTGGAGATTCAATAACCCGACACCTCAGCAGAGGACTCATTCAGTCTGCCCCTGAATGCAGTTCATTTATATCTTATAACAAATGTGAGTGTCATTCTTGTTTTCACTCATCTTATTTTTGGTTCATGCTTTTCATCTGTAATTCTAATATAACATAAGGTGTGGTTTTTTTTTTTCCGATACAGTACATACAGTGCATGTACAGTGTAAACTTCGAAGGCACATAACAACCAGCTGTAGATGCAAAAGACTGAAAAACATTGAAAAAAAGCAGTAAGCAACAGCTGTATTTTAATGTGAGTCTGGATGCCAAACTGCTTCTGATTTACCGACTTTGGCAGAGAGAGATTCCTGTGTTTCTCCACCTGATAATCTGTCTTTAATAAGACAAGATGGGGACATTATTCTTACTATGTGGAGAGTTTTTGTATAACCTCTGGGTTCCTTAAGACACACTTGTAAGTAAACAGGACCCAGTGACCTCACCGGCAGGAAGGCCATGTCTGATCATCAAAGGCTCCTCTGCCCAGCCAGCCTGGCTCTGCAGGGGCAGGGGAACGACGGGTCAAACAGGCCAGTGTAAAAACAATAGCCCCGTATATCCTTTACAGGACTGCTCAGCATCAAAGGCTGCCAAGACACTTAAAGGTCCAACAAATCAAGAGAACAGACTTTATTTTTAACTGCTGGGGAAGTGAAATGTCCTGCCTCTATAAAAAAAAATATTACAGCAGTATGGGCTGTGAGCAGGATGGAATAATACCAATTAATTTGTCAGCTTTCACTTCAATATTAAATCAACTGATCCTCAGGTTTATGGAGCATTCGCTCAGAGCAATGTGACCCCCCCCCCCTTTTTTTTCAGCCTTACTGAGCCTGTCCCGTTTTGTGTCTTCAGCTGGACACTGAAAAGCTGGAGAGGATCCCCATCCTGAAGAAGCTGCGTGCTCTGGAGGAGCAGGCTGGAAAGGATGTGACACTGGGGGCAGCGCCTGTTGTAGCAGAGCCCGGTTTGCAGACGGGTCAACCCAGAGGGCCAGCCAGACGGAGGCCACGGCAAAACACGCGGCAGGATCCTGAGGGAGAATCCAAACAGGAGAGAAGAGTAGATTCTGAACAGAAGACCAGACAGCGCCCGGCTAGAGTGAGGAAAGAAAGCAGGGGAGATGGCGCGGGAGGTAAGGAGGGAGAAGTCGGCGAGAGAGGAAGGGGAAGAAGAGGAGGAAACATGAAGGAAAAAGGCACAGAGGAGGGTGGAGGCGAGGTCACGTCACAACGTAAGCTCCCTCTGACCGTGACCACAGTTTACCTGGGGGGTATCCCGGCCGGGCTGCGTGTCAGCGAGCTGAAGACTGCCCTCAGAGAGAGGGAGGCCGGCCCGCTCAGGCTCACCTGGCAGGGAGCTCAACACAGGGCCTTCCTGGACTACAGCGACCCTCAGGCTGCAGAGCAGGCCCTGGAGGCTCTGCAGGGTCTCAGTCTGAATGGTCACAGTCTGCAGGCTGAGCTGGCCAAGAGCCAGCGGGGAGGCAGGAGGTCCGGACAGACCAACAGGAGACCGAGACCGGCGACAGCTCCCAAAACCAAAACGGCACCAGATGCTGAGAATGACGGCGGCGAAGTGACTGAGCAGTAACAGCAGCAGGCAGTACGCTAAAAGCCTAAACAAGAGTTTAGTTTTTTTTTTAGTTTTTTTTTTCTGCATTTATTGCAAGTTGACCTCCGTTACATGAACCTTAAACATTTAAAGGTGACTGCTAAGGCTAATAAGCTGAACACACTACGAATAAAACACACGACGCTAAAGCATTTGACTAGAAAAGTGACTTGTACATATCAATTCACGATACTTAACCACTTATATGTGCCTTTTTATTCACACACTCCTCGTGGTGTCTGTGACCATAGATCCTTCATTTCTTGAAGGTGTTTTTTTTGAATAGATAGATGAATAGATAGTTAGATGGAGGCTGTTGCGACAAGTGTTGAGTGGATTTCTTTCAGTATTACCTCCTCCGAGAAGGTCGGGTTTTCAGACCTCTTTGTCTCCTTGTTGGTCATATCTCCGAAACATTTAGCATAAGGCCATGAGCCAAAGAAGAACCGGTTAGTTTTTTTTGTTGCAGATGTAGCGCCACCATGTGGTCATTTAATCAGCTCATACAATCCTGATGAGTCCTGAGCCATGAAGTTGAAAAGGAACATTTTTAGTAAGGCCTTGCTTTAACTATAGTGTATCCATACAGACCAATTTTGGGCCACCATGTTGATTTCTGTTCTTGTTCTGTTTTCGCCTGTTCTTGGCTTTATTGATGCGGCAGTTGAAGAGTGTCAGGAAATGAGAATAGAGAGAGAGGGGATGGCATGTCGCAAAGGGACACAGGTCGGGTTCGAACTCACCCCAGTGAGGAGGGCGCAGCCTCTGTATGTCAGGCGTACGCACCACCACCTGAGCTATAAAGGCGCCGCATGTTGAATTTTCATCGTACATTTCATTCAAACTTCAATCAAAATCTGGAACCTGTCAGTGGCCCTAAAAACATTTGTTTTGTTTTTTCTTTTTGTAATTTATTGCCAATTTTGAGCCTATTGTGCACATTTTTATAAGGCGTGTAAACACCCAGTATAACACAGCATGATGCATTTAAACAGTCACAACTTGGTGATGAGGATTCTGACTCGGCTGAGACTTTGTACGATTCGTCCCTGCACATAACCCAGGGTTTTGGTATTTTCTAAATATCAGCGTGAAAGTCTATCAATGTATTTTGACGATGAAGACGTGACTCTAGATGAGGATTATAGACATCTAAACAACACATTTAGAGATTTGTTCGGCCTCGTTTGAGCTGCGTTTTGACTACTTGCTTTAATTTTTCTCTGAATATTTTATGACTTTATATTTAAACCGTCATATTTGTTGTTGTTTTTGTTTATTGATTAAAAAACACTCCAACGTATTTGTTGTATTCTGTTTGTTTGATGCATATTTTGTCTCTGCTAAGGCAAGTGACTGCACTGGTACCGGTTTAATATCTTTCTTAAAAAAAAAAAGAAAACCACAGAGTAGTCCTTTACACTCATTTTGTTTCCCCACCGGTTCAGTGACTCCCATTTCACCTTTGTTTTTTTGGATCCAATGATTTTTTTTTTTTGTTCGTTTATCATTTTGGTAGAATTAGTGGGTGGCTGTGGGTTTTAATTCCACCGCTAACCTTTTAGACCGTTGATTTAATAAACGTTTTGAGGGATGTTACGTTGTCAGGTTGTTGTACAGCAATTGAGACACTGATTGCAGTTCTGTTGCCCGTTGCCCCTGATACTATCCTGCCAAGTAACCCAGATTGTCCTCCTGAAGAGACATTATTTTTAGTTAATCAGAATATCTCAGACCAACTGATCAGCTTTTGAAAAAACTTGGTAGACCGATGGATCTCGCACAAATTCAAAGAAAATACATTTTTCAAAGTTTTAATATTCATTTACAGTCTTCTCCAAAACTCTGAATTATACGACCAGTTCCTGTTTTCTTGACAGCTTACGTTTCCATTTAGGATTAAAGTTCCCTCAGTTCTTGAAGTTTTAAAAAATCTGTCTGCAGCTGTAGTGGTTGTTTTTCAAACATATCAACAAATACTAGAAAAGTGACCAGCAAGTAAACCTGCATTACGCCCCCTGTAATGTTCCCACTGCCCGGACCATCACCTGGTCGCTGATCAGTCTTGTGTCAGTCTGCGGCACCAGATAAGTGTCCTATTTTCACCGAACTGTTGATTGTATTTAGACACAAGCAACACGGCACGTCTGTCCGCACAGAGCAGGCCTCTGGCTTTTTATGGAGCTGTCATCCTGGCCTGGCGAGGGGAACAGCTGTGGAGCCCCATCTCGCTCCCCTCGGCCCCACCAGGGCTCTGAAGCGTCAGCAGATGTCATCGGTCTGTTAATGTGCCGTTCCACTGCTGCTGCTGAGCCGTCTTATCCCCGCGCTCCGTGGCATGCTCGTTTTTACTGGGGTTCAGTCAGTGGTCATGTTGTGAGACTTCAGAGAGTATTTAAAACGCAGCGTGTTTACAAGCAGAGGTACAGTCGTATGTGTGAGCGAGCACCTCGATAGCATTACTTACTGAATAAAGTGAGTGAGGAGACGTCTTGGATTACAATTCGGCTGCTTTATCCAACTTCCAGGAGGTGTGTGGGACAGAATTAGGATGGTCATAAAAATAGATCTCTGTCCGCCATGTTTTTATTTTTTATTTTTTTTACATTACTGTTTTTAGATTCAGCACCACAAAGTTCTCTGAGACGGAACGTTCAGTGATTTTATGTCTAAAGTGGCCGATGAAACTGACAATTTTGACTTTTGTAACTTTTGTAATGTGACCAGTGGCTGTAGTATTATCATGGCCCAATCAGACATTCACTTATTCACTATTTGTGCATGTTTCATCGCATCTTATTCCTGTGCCTCTGCATTTTCATGGGGACTTTTCTGCAATATTTGAAATTTAAACATTGTTTTTGGGAGAAACATAACTTTCACCCACACAGCATCCCTTCATTTTTTTCATGTCAAACCAGTTCAACCCTTGTTTTTTCTTTTTTATAATTTAATTTGAGATTTTTGTTTTCTTAAACCTCTTTATTTGTGTATATTTGCTAAAAGTATACGCATCTTGGTCCCCTAAACTGCACTGCAGGCAAAATGCACTTCATGAAAAAAAAAAAAAATGTAAATGTAGCAGAGCTGTAAGTTTTCGACCCTGTAACCACACGCGGGTGAGATCTCTGCGTCTGCTTTTTTTTTTCTTTCTGACCTTAATTTGAGGCGTACACCCTTGTTTCACACTGCATGACTGAACTTTTAAAACCATTTATTCGAAATCTATTACCAATTATTAATCTAAAAGGTGTGTTAATTTAATGTTACACTACAATAACAAGCACGAGCTGCTCCTGTCAGACAAAAACAGGAAACCATGAAGTGCATTATGACAAGACACCATTTATTCTAGAGTTTAGACATTATTTGAATATTGTGCTTTAAATTTTTTTGGCTTCCATATCACCAAATATTCAGCAGGTTAAACCCCACATGAAGCCAGGTTGTCCTCCTTTTTTTTGGATTGATTAATTAATTAACTGCAAGCTTTCACATTTATGAAATAATCCTGTTTAGTGATAATAACTATTGTGACGTTTTTTTTAAAAAAAAATCGTTTTTACTCTTTAACCACTCTTTTGCTGCCAATTTTGGGATGATTGCATAATAATGCTCACCCACTTGTGTCGCCCCAAAAACAATCCCCATGAACTATGGGTGTGTCATAAAAAAAAATCGAAATATCTCTCGTTCTTTGGTGGATTTGAGCTCAAACAGCCCAACAGATATATTTTTTTATTTCTTACAAATGATTTGTTGTAATATAGCCTAAAGACCAGCCCCTCATCGACGGACTGCGAAAATTCTTCCTAACAAAATATAAGTATACAGTGCTGAAAGTAATGTTCTACATACATCTAACACAAAACGACATAACAGTGCTTACAAATATATCCTCAATTCTTTCATTTTTAAAACAAATAACAAGCGTTCTGACAAATATTGCCAATAAAGCGTATACCTCCTTGGCCAATTCGCCTGAATTTTTAAAATATGTAGGCCTACAGAATAAATAAAAAAAAAGTTGCGCTTATAGGCTATTCAAAAAAGTGCCTTCATCATTTTTTTTGTTTGTTTTTTTGTTTTTTTGTTACACAGTATATATGGACACGTGTATGCGATGTCCATTGTTGTTCATTTCGAAAATTCAAGGCTGGTATGAAAGTCCAAGAGAAAAACAAAAAACAACAAAAAACACATAAAACAAAGAGCATCAGTCTAATTCGTCACAGAAAATAAAGGTAACAACTTCAGACGGAGAAAAAATGGACGTGTGCATTCATTTTTTTCTTTCTTTTTTTTTTTTTTTTACATTGGCCTGTTTAACAAGAAGAATAAACATGAAGAAGAAGAAGAAGAAGAAGAAGAAGAAGAAGAAGAAGAAGAAGAAGAAGAAGAAGAGGAGGAAGTGTGAAGTGGTAGTCATCCGCTCTGCAGGACTAAGTACCAAACAGCAGCAGGGTTTCATACAGCCAGTCTTTAACCCCGCTGGTCGATGTAGACGCATGAACAAAACAAAAAAACAAAAACAAAAAGTTTGTATTATTATATATTATTATTACGTGGTTGCTTTTGTGATGGGCCTTGTCTCCGCGTCTTTTGTCGCGTAGTGTGAAAAAAAAAAAAAACAGTACATAAAAAAGTAGTCCGGGCTACTTGAAGCGGTGAGCTGTCTCCAGGGGGGCCGGGGCAGGCCTCGCTCAGTGGTTATTTTACTCGTTTTCTTCGCTTCACCCTGCCTGCCTGCCTGCCTGCCTGCCTGGCTCCATGGCGGTCACACCGGGCCCTCTGGGTTCTGCACAGTGTCCGTGAAGGCATCACATGACGCAGGGCTTGATGTCCTGGTACGCGACCTGTTGGTGGTGGTAGTAGGAGCTGCTGCTCGGCGAGTGCATCGCCGAGGACGTCATGGCGTTGAAGGAGAACACGAACTCCTTTCGGTCGCACATGCTCGGGGACTGGGAATGGTACCGAGGAATACCTGCGAGGAAAAGGTGAAAAAATAAATAAATATTGGTTAAAAAAAAAAACAGGGAAGTCTTTAGTGACACAAGAAAAGAGTTTGACCTCTGAAAAAAAAACAAACATTTAAAATAATGAAATGATCACATTTGCTTTTACTGATGATTAATTGTCAATTATCAATGACGTTTCATCTGCAGCAGCCTGTCCTGACTCAGACTTTTCTGGATCCAATAATAATAATAATAATAATAATAATTATTATTATTAATTATTATTATTAATTATTATAATAATGTTGTAAGAACTGTATACAGCTATGTTAAATTAAAATGGGAATTTAAATGACTCCACACATGCTCCTCCAAAACATTTTTTCTCGAAAACCCATAGAGAGAATTTTTGTTTTTTTCAATTAAATTTGCAGAGTCCAGATAAGACCTCCACTCTGTTTTATACTCCTGGTAGGCCCTGCAGTCCGTTTAGCAACCACGATTAAGATTGTCAAAGGGCGGAGGCGGGCTTGCAGGGCTAATTGACAGTGGCCCTCTTGCACGCCAGTCCCGCAGGACTCCGGGCCTCGGGGCAAGGCAGGCTGGTCCTGACCGCGCTTGTTTTTCTTGCCCGGAGATTGGCACGGCTTTAAACTGTCCCGGCAGACCCTCCCTGCCCTTTGTGACTCTCTCTCTCTTTTTCTTCTTCTTCTTCTTTTTATTGTCTTCTTTACCACTTCCAGAAACTGAAACCGTGGCTTAAAAAAAGAAGAAAAAAAAAACCCTCCTGATATCTGGGTTTTATTTTGAAGTCTGTTTAATTGGAAGCAGGACCGAGATGCAGCTTAATTTTCGTGGGAGAAATGTGCGTTTTATTCGGGGTTGCATCATTTTTGCTTTGATGCGTTTGAGCTGATTTCTTCTTCTGTGTTTTGTCGACAGGAAATTAAAAATAGAAATATTCACACGAGGTTATGTCACGCTCCTTATTTTTGTTAGCTTTGGGCCCACCTTTGGCGTTAGACCATAAAAATCCTCGAAAGAAAATATAATGTAGACCTTCTAGTAATTACATGGTTTGGTGTTTGTCTTTGTAAACGTCCCCTCATCGTACATATTTCTGGTTCCCTTTATAAAATCCCCTGCAGTTGTGAATTCGACGGGATCATATTGAGCTTACCTTGTAAATCTGTGGTGCTGTGCCCGTTCTGGTGCAGGTACGACTGGTCTAGTGAATGCGTGGGCAGGCTCGGCTGCAGCGGGTTCGCCCCTGGATTACAGGGAGACAGAGGCTGCTGCTTGATGTAGGAGGCCCCGTTATTGAGCGAGGCCGAGGGAGCCGGGGCCCACGCCGAGGCTGAGCTCGAGTAGACGGGGTGAGGCTCCATGACTCCCCCGCTGGTGAGTAGAGGGGAGGCGGAATTGTCGTGGTGGGCATAATCGCTCCCAGTGGACCCCGTACAACTTCCCATGTAGGAATGTCCACTGTTGGTCGACAAGTGTGACATGGTGTGCCCGGACAGACCCATCCCCTCCATGTTACCGGCCAAGTGTCCATTCATCATCCCTATCCCGCTGTCCAGAGACAGGCTGTTGGGCGGACAGGACAGGCCCCCGCCGCTCCCCTGGAAGTTGTAGGACTCGGGGATGTGGTTGAATCCCAGGCCGTTCATCATGCTGTACATGGGCTTCAGCGCCTGGCACTTGCGCCTGAAGCCCCTGGGTCTCCTTCTGAAGGAGCCTTCCTCGAACATAAACTCACTAGCCGGGTCGATAGTCCAGTAGTGGCCCTTCCCGGGCCGGCCGAGGCCCTTGGGCAGCTTTATGAAGCACTCGTTCAGGGACAAGTTGTGACGCACGGAGTTCTTCCATCCCTGGTACGAGCCCCTGAAAAACGGGAAGCGGCTTTGTAGGAACTGGTATATTTCACTGAGCGTCAGGCGCTTGGTTGGAGAGCTCTGGATAGCCATGACTATTAAAGCGATGTATGAATACGGGGGCTTCTCGGGTCTGCGGATCCCTGCGTTTGTCTTTTTGGTTTTCGTAGTGGAGGAGGCGGTTTCCATCACCGCCGTCTGTCCGTGCGGCTTCTCCGGAGCAGACATCGGGCTGCTCTGAGCAGGAGTCTGCGCTGGGGGCTGCTGGACCTCTGCCGTCATTGGTAGGATTGAGTCTTCGTGATGGCACACACAAAAATGGTTGATTTCCACCTTCCCAACACTACAAAGTTGGACACAAATTCGCGGACATAAAGAGCCAAAAAAAAAAAAAAAAAAACGAGAGAGAGAGAGAAGTGGGTAAACTTAACGCGCGAACCAAAGACGAGACTTCTCTTCAAAACTTCTTCCGTCTGGTTCCGTCCTGCAGCAGTCTGAAGCCGAACCGCCTCGTAGGCTACGCAGCGTCCGAAATATGGGATAAGGAGCAGAACAGGAGCCGCTTTCCACTTCAGTTGGTGTGTTGTCGTGCGTCCGAGGAGCTCACTTTTTACTTATCTGTTGCCATCAGCGCATTGGAAGCTGGATGTCTTGGCCATCCTAACGTTGGGACCCGCCCAGTTCCCTCCTACTCCAGTGGTGGGCTGGGAGCATGCACATCTGTATGCGTTCACTTTTCAGAGAAATGTTTTCCCCCCCTTTTCCTTACATTGAAATAGGGAATATATCTCTTATATAGCCTGTTTAAACCTATAATACTAGTTTATGACGGAGAGCAGAACGACGTGGCTTCAGGTGGATTATGATACATTGCACAATGATTAAATATCCTGGCTGTGGCCTTTAGTTACACATCACTTTGTTATTTAATATGACTTTCCTTAATTTTCAAGCTTTGTATTAAACACAGAATATTATGATATAAACTGCCATTTTTCCATAAACGTGCCGTGCAAACTGCATCTCCTCCATTTTTCAGGCCACATGTTTGATGCACCAGCACGGCCAGCAGGTCATGTCTTATTAAACTTGCTGAATATTTTTTTAAAAAAACAACAACATTTTTTAGTTCGTCAAAAGCATCTAGCAGAGAGCGTGCCCCTCATATTCACCACCACCCTCCCGATTTTTTGTACAAGATAGACAGGAACATGGGCAGGATGTTTATACAGCAGAATGTAAACATTTTCCCTGGCCTTCTTTAAATAAAAAATCAAGCAAAAGCCCTGTTGAGATCAGCTAATACTCAATCTGATGCGATATGCCCGTCTGTTCGCAGCGGCTCATGTAAGATGTTGGGACGTTTTTTGCACATGAATATTGTTTGTGTAATGCAGTCATAATATTTACGCAGGGGACGCAGGAGGAGTGAGGTGGAAGCTCTGCCGAGCTGTGAGCACAGAAACTCGGACGGGGGACTCGAGGATCGACTCCTGCGGGGAAAAGTTTTGCCATCGAATGGTTCAGAAATGAAGGTAAATTGGATTTCATACTTCATCAGACAGAAAATAAGAATTTAGTGACAGAGTGAGGGGGAAAAAACAGACGTGTTCGGTTTGTTTTATACCTTATAGAACAATCCGAAAAATAAAGCTCTCCAGAAAGTTTTTTTGTTGTTGCTTGAACTGAGTTATATTTTACCCAGGAGAGGATGCGCATCTGTTTGTTTATCTGTTTGTGTTTTCCAAAGTCGAAACGCTTATTCTTTCCCTCGTTTTGACTGCCTTTTATACAGCTGCGAGCGAGAGCTACTGAAAGACGATCACTCCATAACCTAAAACTGTTGACAGTAGGCTGCTTATTGTTCCCTGGAGATCTCGATTGCCTCAGCCTGCAACCTTTTGCCTCTCCGTGAGCCTGTCGTGCTTCTGGTCTCTGTCGGCGTTGCTGTTTCTAGTGCGTGCTCACGATGACTTTTTAGTTTTGACACAACGGAAAATAACAGCGGAGAAAATAGTGAATGAAGGTTTTTTTTCCTTTCCTTTTCTTTTTTTTAAACAATGTTTTCCCTGTGCGTAAAACCAGACGATGTTTGGAGACTTTCTGTGCGTAAAGGTCACCAGTAGCCCCTATAATATTTTGTCCTGTAGAATATCGTGACAGTCTGTTTATGAGTTCAATTTGAGGAAACTTTTAGATTTAATTCCGATATAAAACATGGAGTGGTGTATTGATATTTACCGGAACTGCCCAGTCCCGCTTCCTTTTTTCTCTCTCTTCCAGGCGGTTGCCGCAGGGAAAGCGAGAAAACAATTCATTGTCAAATTTTCTTTGTCAGCCCGAAGGTGACAGACGTGCCACTGTTAGTTTTTGCTGTTGCAGAGGAGATTTAAACCCGTGGATAAATGAATGCAAGTATTGTTTTAACCGGTGCCTGCTCGGCCACTCGCCTGGAGTGAGGGCCACACATTTATCAGCGCAGCGGACCACCCAGCGCGCACCAGGGGCAGGCGCGCGCCCGTGCTCTCTTCTGCCCACTGCATTTAATTACCGCTGATGACTTCATTCCATTAGGGCGCTTTTTTTCCCCCCACACACTCATTCGCCCCATGTCATGTTATTTTTTCTTTGTTATATGTCGGCCTACGTATATATTTCTTTCTCGCACGTGCGTTCAAAGCCAGAGTCCGTGGTGGTTACATGTTTACGCGCGCCATCAATGTTGGCTGGTGATGCGCAACTCCCCGCTGCATTCTTCCTCCACCAAAATCAGTTTTTTTTATTACCCAAGATAAGCTTTTAATGACATGTAATATTCGATACTGAGAACAAAGTGATCAACCGAAAATAACAAGTGTCCTAACAGCACCATGGTGTACTCGCATCATCAAAAGTCTCCTATTTAAAATCAATAAATCCATAATTTCAGAATATTTCAGTCGCTCAGAAGAAATATCTGCCATAACAGCGTCGGTGGCACGTTATGTTCGTCATTACCGAGGCTCGAGTCCCGAGGTCAGAGCTCCCCGGTTGCTGCGTCGCAGAGACGAAGTCATGCACTTTTCCATGACGTCCCATCATGAAATATTTGACAGCGCTGCATCCTCAGGAATGCTCGGCCACTTAGGTGGAGGTACACCGCAGAGTGCACAGTCCTGACAGGCTTTCCGGACTGTTTTACCGTTATTTAGTGCGCTCGAACCCAATTTGGAGCCATTTTAAAAATCGCGTCGTTGCACAAACGTGCATCTAAATGTTTTCTTGTTGGTTACGCTTTTCCTTCAGTCAACTTAAACCCTCGCACAGTGCCACACTACACCAAGAGGCCCACTGCAGATCATTTAGGCCATTTTCTTGTGCAACGTAAACAAGATTCTCAGACGGAGTATTGTAATATTAACAGGACGTGCAGTTTAGTCTCGCAGCGCTTTTTCATCACCGCAGATTTAAATCTGGATAGTTTATTGTGTTCGAGGCTACATTGCCCCACATTATAAGAACGAGCAAGTCACGACACGGTTCACTTTTAAAATAATTGCTTATTCACACCAATTAGACGACTACACCCGGCGGATTACAGATCCAACAGCTGCAGCAGCGGTGCGCAGTGTGACGTGATTTGGGCTCACGGACACAGATTTAACTGTCGAAGAGAAGAGGCCTGATCCAAAGCGGCTCCGAAAATGTCTTAGTGTAAGCGTGGATTTAATTTTCTCGACAAACAAGCGTCTTTGAGGAATATGCCAGTGTGTGTTCCTCGGCGGCGAAGGAGGGCCGCGGAGGGTCACCGAGAGGCCGCGCGCACTTTGTTTGGAGGACGCGGCGACAGAGTGATCGATCAAGTGGCCCTGAGTTCATCCGCCTTGAACTTGAATCGGGGTTTGAAACAAAACTTACAGAAAGTCGGTTAAAGAGCGCAACAACTTCTCCCCAAAAATGAAATGTTTTCAGCAGGCGTGTGATGTCATTTGTTTGCTGTGGAGTGAGATAATCTAGAGAGAAAACAAGTGTTTATTGTGTATTAATGTAATTCCAATAAAGTAATATATATAAACACAATACAACGGTAAAAAAAGACGAGACTCGTGAACATGGCTGGTTTCACAAATTCCAAATGTCAGAGGGCTTCGTGGAGTTTGATGCGAGTCGGAGTTTCTTGAACAGGCTCATGACACACAGATATCTTTGATTGTGTTTGTTTTGTTCCCTCCTGTCATGCAGGACGAGACGTGTGAAGGACAGGCATTCAAATAATGTGAGTTTGACGCACACATGCAAGTGACAGGCTGTCAGTTTCGTGCAGAAAAAAAAACAGAAGATGAAACAAAAAGTGCGTTTTAGAAAATAAACGTGCTGCTGGTTCACCTCGACTTTACGTTGCAGGGACTCTGACATAAACACATGTCATGTTTATATATTATTATACTCTTGTTTTTATTCGTATTAATCGTATACATTTCTATAATTAAACTATTAATATTGTACAAAATGATTTTGAGTCTACTGTCTACAAACTCGTGATTTTAAGATGCACCCTAATCGGCCCTCTGGCTCTTTGTCTCTGCAGTGTCGCCTTCGCTTCGCTCAGCATTGTCGCTTTAATTGAAAACAGTGTAATGTCGAGGTGGGTACCCCCTCATCACTTTCCCTGCGCTGTAGGTGGCCGTGTATATTTTCGTTTAAGTGGTGTTTATGTGAACGAGAGAAAAGGACGGGATTGCTAGCAGACCGCTGATTGCGCGCGTTGGGTCTCTCCATGGATCTGAAGTGTATTTGATGGGCACCACCCTCTCCAGTAATCAGCTGCAGCGCAAGTGCGCCCGATGACTTTTTAATTTTACTTGGCGAGATATCTGCTCTGCACCCTGCTGTTGTGTGTGAAGGCGCAGAAGAAAGTAGTCCCTTTGACGCAGCATGCAGATCGACTTATCAAGTGCTCTCCATGGACCGATCCAAGCCCCTTTACGCACGAGACTGAGTCTAAACCAGCTTATGTGCGGGCATCACTGGCCCTGCTCTGACTGCGTTAGTTAAAGCGATAAAAAACGAAATATTAGGTGAAATATTCAGCCGTGTTGCAGGTGTTGCAGTCTGATGTGAGTCATAATCGGATATTTCATCGCATTTTATTTGTTAGAGTCTCACGCGTGAATATAATCCTGTTTTCGTAATCTGAAATGTAGATAATCAAGTTTAATAACGGTCTTTATAATACAGGGCGGCTGATAACGTAACAACGTTAGGCAAGAATTGAATATATATATATATATATATATATATATATATATATATATATATATATATATATATATATATATATATATATATAGTTTTACTTTTTCCACACTTCGTAATTAACCAAACGTGTCATCATGTCCATTCTCTAATCATCCTTTTACGCAACGCTCTAAATGCACTTTAATTTATGCAATTATGACATTTCATTGTCTGTGACTGAGACTCCTGTGGTTATTTCTCATTGGTCGGTAGAATGAACGCGTCACGTCTGGCACGCAAATAAACGCCCACCTGTCTGCACACCTGCAGCAACACACACGCGGTTATAAATCACAGACTCGAGCTGTTGTTGCCAATTGAATGTCTGGATGTAGTAAAATGAAAGTTCACATTGCACTTAAATGATGATTAGATTAAATATCGGCTTTTATATATAGCGAGAAGTAATTTATCGTTATCTGAGACGTCATCAAAAATGCCATTGTGATCTCACCTTTACGTAATCCGCTCCTTTGACGTGTGTGTCTCGGATAATGGAGCATTCGACGCGAAGTATTTGTGTATTTTTGTGTTAAAAACAGCCACAGTGAGCTCATCGGGACAAAACACATGAGTCACGGATACAAGGACGTTGTTGTGAGAACTCCAGCCTCTTCAACAAATATCTCCACATGCCTTCCCCGCAGCAGTCCCTGGTGAGCCGTCCTGTCAAATCAAAGATAACAAGCTCACATCGTCAGGCTGACATCTACTCATGTTCAGTGATCCTCCACGCGTTGAAGGAGAGGCTCTATTTGACAGCATCACGTTGACAAGACAATAAAAAAGAAAAGAAGAAATGCATATGTAAAATTCGTCCTGGTTTATTCTGTGATGTTAGGCAGCACCACATAATTTGACATGAAGGACAGCAGTGGGGAGGTTTTGGCAGGTTCCGAGGTTTTTACAAATTCCAAACTGTCCAAATGTGGTTAGCACCAGTAGAGGAAATGTTCCAGATTTTTAAATACCTGCTGTAGCAGATTGGTAATTCAGCAAGTGTTGTCCGTGTATAATCCAAAATATAATCATAATTTACTCAAGTTCATGTCTGAGCATAAAAAAAGAAAAGTGATTGTGGGTATTTGTATTGTTTTTGTAAGTTTAGGCCACAGATTAGAAATTGTTTTACAATATTCCTGAATATTTAAACAATTTTACAAAGAAATGTTTTTGTATATTTAAGTATATTTGTTTTTTGGTTTATTGAAACAAATTCTAACATTCACGAAAATACAAGATATGGGATAGGCTAATACAAGTCCAACATATTTCCATTATTGTCCCTTTTGTTAGCTCATCAATGTTAAATAAAGTTATATACACGTTGACATTAAAGATTGATATTTGAAAGGGAAAGAAAATATAATTTGTCATCATTGAAATATGCACATCTCCCTCGACTGTTGCGTTTGTGTGTGGTCTTCAAATCTGTTTAGTGAAAGATTGTGTATGAGGGGAAAGACAATAATGTTTTAATTTCTTTTAGAGTGAATATTTAAACTAGGACACTCTTAGGTCGCTGTATAATTGCGTTTGGGAACAATACTTAACATCATTTGTTTTTTCTACAAGGCAGTTGTTTTTAGATATTCCACCACGTGAAGGGTTCATCGTTTGGGTAAAATATATTCCTGCTAAGAAACATAAGATGCAAGTCTCGTTCTAAAACCAACCAAGGCCCATTGTTAGATTTGTGTGCATTTTAAATTCCAGTATTTTACATCGAAACATGTATTTAAAATTATCGGGGTCAGTCAAGAGCACTGTGTGCCCAGGATTGTTTTTGAATGAGACTTGCATTTAATTGAATTTCTTAATCATGATTATATTTCACCTATACAATGAACCTTTCACAAGAGCGAATAATCAGAGTACACCTGAAGTTTCCAAAGACCACCTGCATGTGATCACCAGAGAGAGCTCAGCTCTGTTACCTTCATGCAGGTCATTTTTGACTTCCACAGTGACATTTTAATCAAATAAATCCTGTTTTTTTAAAAAAAACAAAAAACAAAAAACATTTATTAAAAAGTTATTCATTTAAATGTAACACTTTAGATGAAGGCCCTTGTAATTACATAATAGGCAATTAGATTAGTTTGAGATAAGAGAGTTTACTGTCATTGTACAGTGTACAAGGAAATTAAAAGGGCTTCGTATTAAAGTGCACAAGAAACAGGCATCCATGCACAGAAATACAAAATACAGGCAACCCAGCATATATATCTATATATCTATATATATCTATATATATATATATATATATATATATATATATATATATATATATATATATATAGATATATATAGATATATAGATATAGGTGTATATAATGCTTTATATACATTGTAGATATCTCACCATATATTGTAGGTTTATATATAAATATATTGCACTTTTAAGCTATTGTATAGTAGCACTGGAGAGTGAGTGTGTTGGGCCCTTATTAACATACGAATGTTAATAAGCATCTTACATACATGCTTACTAACAATGTTTTGTTTAATAATACTACATAAGTGCTAATTGAGAAAAATCACTTGCATTTATTGTGAGATTATAAGACATTTTTTTGCACTTATGTGAAACTTGTTAACTTCTCACAACCCATAGCTATATTCCATATGATCTGTTACTTAACGCTTATCACAAGGACCGTAATATAAAGTGTAACTGGTGTTATTTTTATTTTCAATGCCTGCTGAGTTAAAGCCGTATTAAAAACAGATCGTGCTCTGCTATCCCGTCTCTAATTCCCAGAAATCGTCCAGTGAAAACATAAAATTTTCCTCCAGACGCCTCACCACTCCTCTCTGCTCTGCTGCGGCTTCTCGAGGAGGCTTCGGTCCCACACAGTGAGTGGGAGCCTGTTTTGCTGCCCCACCCTGCAGCCCTGCACACCTCCCAGGGCCGGTCCATCATGGTCTGTCTGATGCAGGGAGAGACATCAATAATAAGAGCTGAAGCAGAAACCACAGTGGGGATCACAAAAGACAGGGGGTGGGGGGCGGCAGATGCAGGCCACAACTGGCTCTGCTGCAGGTTAGCTCCTTTGATACTCGCTCTGATGGCAGTTTGATGGGTGCACACGGGGTGACATGGGTTTATACGTACGTGTTTACATGTGCGTTTACATAATGTGTACGGTGTTTACGCGCAGCCCACCAACTCTTTTTTTCTTGACTCTGAAGGGGGATTTTCCTGTGGCAAGCAGCTTCGGAAAAAGCAATTAAGAATTCCCAAACAGCGCACCACAATGGGAGATATCATTTGTGCAATGTGTGTTCCATGTCTCTCGCAGTTTTTGTCTGGAATGGGGCTGGCTATTTTTAATCTGCGCACAACCGAACCCACCTACAGACAAACCACAAATTGAATGAAGGGGAGGGGGGTGAGTGGGCATGGTAATTGCCTATTGTGGAGCTCAAACTCCTCTGTTCTGCCATAAACAGCTTTGGTAGTTCACAACTTGATACCCAGCGCTCCTGCCAGTTTGAAATTATAGCATATCCTCATTGTCTGTGGGAACCCAGAGCCAGGCAGTGGTTGGAATCAGTCAGGAATGCTTTGGGATGGTAACTGGATTCGGTTGTAATGCCTAGCTCTCTGCAGCGGAACACTAGGGTGGGAAAAAGGCCGAGAGCATTTCCTGAGTGAAGGGGGGTCCCAGCGAAGCATCACACGCATGGGCATCATGTGACAGCGATCCTGCCAGGTTTTAGCCTATGATCCCCATAAAGAGAGGAGTACGGCTGTGGGGGGGAGGCGGCGGGTGCAGCGGGCAGTGCCAGGGAGAGAAAACGAGAGGACAGGAAGAGGCTGAAGTGAGGACGAGAGAGGCATAAATCGTGAAGTCGTTATAGTGCAACATGCGATGGAAGGTCAAGTCCGGCGGTGGAGAATTGGACAAAGCAAAATCAGCAGTCTTTGCCTGTTTATTTAGCAACATTTACGTTTACTCCTGGAGTAGATGTGCATCCATGAGAAGTCCTTAGAAATCACCCAGGCCGCTACAGTTTTTGTGTGTAATTGTCTTTATTGTGTCATCTCTGCTCTGCATATGTGTATGTTTAAGTGTAGCTGCTCACAAAATATACAAAATAACACAGCCAGGAGCACAAACGAACCATGTGCTATCAATGATCTTGATCACGACCCCACAGAGGAAACTGATGAAGCCCACTGAATGGGAGGCAGAATCTTTTCTAGTGCCTGTTGCCCGAGATTCGACCCTCCACAAGCTGGATGAGAATCTTTGCAGATGATGTAACAAAAAAAAAAACAAAATCTAAAATGATAAATAAATAAATAAATAAATGCATGATTTTTATAAAAAACAAAAAGTTGAGAATATTGAAAAAAAATAGGTAAATTGAGTTGAAATATTGAAGTTGTATTTCACCATTAAAACTCTGGGTTAAAATGCAGAAATTAAACAGGATATTTTACCAGCTGGAAAATACAAGTCCTAGTTACATTGGGTTACATGTCTTTTTTTTAAATTTAAAAGCAAGAGGTTTCATATATAATGAGTGAAAACTAAGATGGAATAGTCGTGTATGATTTTTCTTTCAAGAAAAAAGAAAAAGAGAAATTTAGCTCTCTTGACCTTTAATTTACCACCAAGCTTCACATCCCAGGCTTCAATATTATTATATCTTGAGGTTAAAATAACACCATGTCTGAGTGTCAAACTCAAGACTCCAAGTGCTCCTGCTATGTAGCTTATTTATTTAATCGTTGGCAAATCTGCATCATGAGAGGTTATGCTGCCAGCAGTTCCTGTTCGCACTAAACAGAAAACGCAAAGATTTGTACAAAAAAATCTGTATCTGATGATCATGAGTCAAGATTAGACGTGATCAGGAGCACCTATTTATATGTGAGTCAATCGGATTTAACGGTGTTTACGGACAGTGGGTTGGTATGATTGTGGAGTTGTGTGTGTGTGTGTGATGTCTGCGTGTTTTAATTTGACTGAGTTATGGCTGTGAGAGGGAAGGGTTGTGATGGTTGCGGCATATCGCGTCAGTCGGGTGACAGGAAGAGTAAACAAAGTATAACTGCAACAATTATCAGGCTGTTTGTATCCGCTCACATCTCATCATCTGCTCCTGTTCGCGATCCCTCGGGTGAAAGTGTGCCTAATAAAGCTTGATGCTGATTACGCTTGATTGCCGTGAACCGCAATTTAATTGTTTTTCCAGCAGAGCAATCCAGCAAATATCAGGATGAAGGAGACGGTTTCTATGTTTGCAATTTAAGATGCAGGAGGAACCTCGCCTCCATCCACCTGCCGACCTTTGTCTGTTTTTCTGTACACGCTTGCATCATGTGCACAGGCAGATTGATACATTGTTAATTCTGTTTTTTTTTTTTTTTTTTTTTTAAATGGCTGTCAATGGCTGCTTCTGTTATTGTATCGGCACATATGAGAATGTTGCTGACTAAATATTTGTGCGTGCTGGCAGCCAGACGTTGCTCCCCTTCGGCTTCTGTAAATGCTGCGATGATCCTGGGAGGAATCTTTAGCCTACAGTTGTCGGAGGGCTTTTTTATTTCCACCTGCTACCGGCCTCTTTTCCGTCAGTCTGCTCTGTAACAATGGCACTGGGAAAAGCTGCAGAGTGCAAAGTGATTGATGTTGCACTGTATTTGGCCCTTCTTCAGATTGGGGCCTGAGAGGAAGTGGCTATCCCTCCCTTCCAGCCCCCACTACCCTGCAATAACGGCGGGCACGGGAGGGCAAAGTGCTGATCAGAACTTTCTTAGACATCCCATTTGAACAAAGTGCCAGTCTGCACAGAGCCCACGTTGGCAGGCGCTTATAAACACGGTTTCACGACTTATAAATCAAATTCCCACTAGAAGAAGCGGAATGAAGTTCATTTGTGCCACACAATTAAACCCAGCTCCGACCCCTCCATCTTGTCTCCAGCCACCGCTCTCTTTTTTCTTGTGGTAAAACAAAGAAAAGAGATACAGGCTCATCACGACATCGGTTGCCTGCATTCTTTCCATTTTGCTGAACAGTGCCAGAGAAGGTAATCTATCACCCAAATCGCCCGTCCGTGTCTCTCTCTATTTCTAACCGTGTTTCTCTTTTCTCCTTCCTCCAGGCCCAAGTGGGCAGGCGTGCGGCTTTGGCCACAGGAAGCCGTGAATTCTTTGGAGAATGGAAGATGTCTTATGGGGAGACATACTGCCCCCACACCCCCCCCCACCCCCCCACCCCGCCCACTCGCCACCCGAACATGACACCTGACCCCTTCGTGTGTTTACATCAGACCGTGGAAGTGAGAAATAGTGATGAGTCACTCCGGCTGTGTGTTTACACTCCGGAGTCACGCAAGGAAGGAAATCAGCCACGGTCTGCTAAAAGTGGCGAGGTGAGAGAGAATAGCTGCAGTCCCCCAGAGCTGCAGTGATTTAGCTCCGAGAGCCAGAACTTGTTTCATGTCATCGCTGCTGCAAAGACCTCCGACCAACAGTGAACAGCAACATTAGTGACACGGCAGAGTGTTGTCGAGGAAAAGGCAACCGAGGGGTCAGAACTAGAGGTAAAAACTGATATAACAAGCAGGAAAAGTTATTAAGAGAGATTGTGTAAATTGAATTTTAGAGTAAAGTTTTGTTGGACACATTGTTGATCTCATCCAGAGGCAGGTAAAACACACACGTCACTGTCATCAAATGGACGTTTTCACCTTCACTTATAACACCTTTTTCTTCAACTTAGAAAAAACAACAACATTTTACTCTGTGAGACATCTTGAAAAGTTCTCAGAATCTATTTTTCCCAAAGCCACAATGAGAGCATCTTATTGTTGAATTTAATTAAAAAGATAAAAATCATCAAAATAGGATTTTAAACCCAGAATCCAAAGATGTTGGGAGGCATATACTGACACATACTCATTTATAAACAGATATTACCAAGATAATATATTTAATACGATTTACCTCATTAACTTCATCGATTTTTTTAAATATCTGCTCTGAACTTGATGCCACTGGAACATTCCACAGGTAAACATGTTTATTGGGAACAGCTAATAGAATAATAATTGGGTATCAAAGGGACGTCCTCAGCAAGCAAGGATGGGGCGAGGTTCACCACTCTGTGAAACACATGACTGTCCAATGGATATTTACCGTGTGGGTTTGGGAACAGTTCATAAAACTGTTGCCTGTAAAAACAGTCCATTTGCAGATGATTGTATTATGTTTTATTTATTTTCATCATGCACAGCGTCCCAACTTTTTTGGTGTTGCACTGAGCAGTGATGTCAGGTTGAATGGAGATCAACAACAACAAGTTTCAGACTTTTGTTTTGTTTTAAATGATCATTAATGCGCTTTATTGATATAAGAATATAAAAGGCTTGGAAAACAAAGTGTCTACTTATGATTCCCTGCAAAGGAAAAGAAAAGAAATATATAATTGAAGTGCCTCACTTTACACCAACCTTGGGAACTATTATGCAGCACTTTGTTATATCTTTCGTCAGACTTAAAAGCCAGTTTGATATTTTTTCTGACATTTTGTATATCCCAAGTTGCACTAAGGTTAGAAAAAAGTTGATTTTAATACAAGTGTATGTTTAACTATGTTGTAATCGTTTATATTTATTTTAGTGACAGGCAGATTTTATGAAATCAAGTCAGAAGGTGTCACCTCTAATGACCCCAGTGATATTTGTGAACAGGATTTCATAAAAATACCAAATACACTAAAGTTGAGACAAATCCAACACTCCTATGTCATTTTAATGACTTAGACTAAACCAGGCAAGAATAACAGGTTTCTGGTCACTGTATGCCCTCAGTATTATAATGAGAATTAAATTAATTAATACACTGTATTGTATTATAAAATGTGTTTGAGTGTATAAATGATCTCACAGTTGTCAGTTGCTGTATGAACCTCGCTGTGAACACGTGTTGCACCGAGTTGCTCTGGACGACTCTGCGTCCGCTGCGCTCTGAGGTGTGTTTACTGTGGCGAAGGCCAGTGTTTCAAACACAGTGTCACCGTCGTCCTCCACACTGAGCGACTTTAGATTTCAGATTGCGCAACTGTTGTTTTCCAGAGACGGCTGTAGTTACTGCAGCGGTGCTGTGTAAATAAAAGTGACACTCTATTTCTTTCCATCACTACACCGGTGCGAGTAACTTCATTGCTGACTGTAGCGAGTATCCAGTTACGTGCCCCCATACGCACCGCCACAATGAGAGAGTCAGTGGCTCTTATTTTGGCTGATCTCTCCTGAATTGTAAGTCCTGTCAGAGGCTTTGATTGATAGTTGTGTTTATCACCATATTATTAAGTAATCAGGCTCCACCACAGCTGGGCCCGAAGCTCCTTAATTCCAGCTAAAGCACACGGCTTCATGCTAATTAAAGGTTTGGCCGGAGTGTTTATTTTTGTGAATTTTTTAAAATATAGTTGTCTGTGTTTTTACGAGAGTGCGCTGATTGTTGCATTTGTATCCTCTCTTGGACATTTAGTATCAACCTTTAGTGTTGTGTTCACATCAGGAAGATCATGATTATTCATAATGACAGTGGAGGGAAACTGGTGCTGAATAAACTGCATGCGGAGTGGAAAAATTTGAGCTTTTTTATGCTGTTTCACATTACTGTAAAAGCTGCAAAATGACAAATAAGGTGCACGCTCTGCAGTAATCCTCATACATAACACGAGAGGGTCAATCAGTCTACGTTCTGTACATCAGCAGAGGTTTCCTCTCGCTTCGTTAATAGAGCCCGCGGCAGGCTGCGTTTGTGTATTCCTGAGGTAAACACAGTCATGGCAAAGTGGACATGCTGCTGAGTGTGTCCTGACTGGAGACAGAGAGCACCGTGGCACTGTATGACTGAGACACTGGCAGCTCTCTAGAGCTCGGGTTAATGTGATGAATGGCCGTTTGGTAATGGGCCATGTATTAGGGCGAAATAGCTCTTTTAAAAGCCCGAGCCGGAGCCGTTGCTATGGACAATTTGATTCAGGAATCAATCAGGTGGCAGATGTTTCATGTTGGATTAGTCAACTCTGTCTCGGTCTCTCTTTCAGCCAAATGAAGGAGGAACTGCTTGAGTGACTGCGTGCAGTCGAAAACACATCAGTGATGCCATGTTGTTTAAAAAAAGGAGTTGTGTACATATACTGATTGACCCTCAAAGTGAAAGATGTAATCATATATTTTCTTTAGCATTTCTTTGGAGCACTGTATCGGCTCAACAGACTGTTGAGATCAGTCCAGTGTCTGCGAGTGAGTACGGCATGTACTTATCAATAGTTTGACTTCCAGTAATAAAATACCTACATTTGTTCACCCTGTGCATTCAGAAATTTCTATCATAATGTGGAACGTTTTTCACATCCCATACAAATATTTAGAGGTTTGGAGGTAATAATGTAATCATGAGGGTGTTTTGTGCAATAATTGTTCCCATATTACTATAAATTCTGCACTCCTTTCATTGATATGTGATACATACCCTCTGTATATTTTATCTATTAAATTATTTTGACCTTATTGATGATGTATTTCGTGTTGTTGTTGTGTCAATTTGTTCTACAGCTACAGACCTTTTTACATAAAAGTGAATATTGGAATTAGTGTTTGTTTTTATATTCTCACTTGACACAAGTTGTTCATGTTTCTTCTCATCTCGTTTGAGACATTTTTTGTCCGGCGGTCCGTATACTTCATTTGTCTGTCTTGTTTCTTGTTTCCCAATCTACCAAGTTTTTTTTCCAATCTGTAGGAAATCAGTATGTGAAAACACACAAACACACAAAACAAAAACAAAGAATGGCATGCTTCTGCCTTTAAATCTGTCAGCGGCAGTTTTTCCGATCGAACGCGAGGATGATGCTAAACAAACCAACTAAAAGTACACATGAGGAGCCAGAACGAGTCTCATTCTTAACAAATCCTTTTACGTGTGAAACCACTTCGTTAGAGTCGTATTCAGCCTCAAAGTCTTTTCCAAATTCAAGTAAAGAACCACTTAAGAAGCTTGTAATGAATTGTCTGTTTTTCTGCGATGGCGTCGAGACTCATATGATAAACACAGGGAGGATAAATCAGCAATATTGAATCTGTTGGTGGTCCCGCTGTTTACTTCGGAGTTATGTGATTTCTCCAACAACCAAAGGGTTGTGGATCACCGCTCGCACTGTCTGCACATCTAAATAAGCGGCAGCCACTACTCGAAGGTCGATAATCAATAATGAACTGCGGCTGATCTATGGTGGTCTTAAATGCTGAAGCCCAGTTATCTCTCTGTGACCTGGGATCTCTGCCTGGCTACAAGTGGATTCACGCTGGTTCATCAGTTTTTTTTTTTTCAGAAGAGGTCATGTGAACCAGAGGAGCTTGAGCCTGCAAAAACTGAAAGAAAAAAAATCCATCCGAGCTGATCAGTGTGTTTACCATGCTGTCCCCTATAGCAGGATCCAGACATTTTATTGGTTTCCACGACAGGAAAAAAGACTGAATCAAAGCAAAATGCAGCAGCGTTCTCAAATGTTGTGTATTTTTGAGTATTCAGATCCGTAATTCAAGTGCTGTGTGAAAATACTACAAAAGTCCTGCTTTGAAAACTTTGCTTGAATAAAAGTATGTGAGAGTTATGAGCAGAATGTACTTAAAGTATGATAATATCTGATAATGTCATAGTGCAATCAACGTTATATTTTTAAATCATATGTGATGAATCCAGGTTAATATAACAGTTTACAGTCAGACTTTTACCCCAATATATCAGAAGTTCTGTTAGTGCTTCTGAAATGTATCTATGGGAGTTTGAACACACTTAACTATTTATTTGTTTTTTCGCCCTCAACTTATTTTTATGCAAAAGGTGACCTATGTTTGCTCCTATTAGCTTGAAAACACAGTGGGGGGTCCACATCATTCATCTCACATGGTTCAAGTTCAAGCTTAATGACGATGTCACTGAAAATGGACTCTTAGCTCTGATTAGTCTGGAAAAATATCTTGGCAAAAAAACCCTGCATTTTTTGTGACCTAAAATTCCTCTGCCTGAAAGTTACAGGAGCATTAAACTCATTATAGCTCTTTTATTTCCTTATTTACAATAATTCCGTGAATGTAAAATAGTCAAAAACACGTGATTAAATTAAAATGCAATGTATCATTGTCCATAAGACCTTCACATGCTGTAGCGTTGCTGCCCTGTGAGAACCAGCATCCCTTAAAGGTCGACTTCTTGTAAACCCAGAAAAAACAGCCCTGTGTTTCAGCTCTGTGACAACTCATTCCTCAGCTAATCCAATAGGTTGTTTATTTGCATTTAAGATCTAATATTTGACTTTTCTGCATTAACATGTCTAAAAAAAAAGACTAAATCTTTGTTATATATTTGTTATGTTATGTGCTTATCCTTAACATTTTGTATGTAACTTCGAGAGAGAGTCGGAGTGCGATGTTGGTGGATGTTACCAAACATGATGTGAGGATTAACGCTATTACTGAGGGCCACTATGTAATTTTGGAGAGGAAATTCAAACTCTGAATTTTGATATTTACAATATTAATGAGTACATGATACAAACTCAGAAATATTTATTTTTAAACTAACTGAATAAACACGCTGTTCTCAGAGGAAAACAAGGTCCCCAGAACACAGTTTGAAGCTAGATAGGTGGCAGGGTCCGCCACATGTAGACCAAATAAAACAGTATGAAATTGCATTGTCCTTTACAGTCAGTTTATTCAGTCATGAAAATGAAACAAGTTTGTTTAGGCATAAAAAAAATCAAGATGAAGATAATCTATTCTGATGAAATCTTCCCCATGACTACATACTGTAGAGCACCTTTAACTCCACTGCGAATGTTTTGGTTTTCAGCAGCAAGGATTGTTGTTTACTGTGAATCAAAAATACAATATCTGCCTTTGAGATGCGGCCGAGTGGAGGTATAAAGTTGCCTAATATGGAAATAATCAGAAAGTAAAGTACAAGTTCCTTCAATTTGTACTTGAGTGAATGTGCTTAGTTACATTCCTCTGCTGGGTTTGGTGAGGGCGGAGCCTCTGAAGCATTTATCTCAGATTTAGATAACAGTTGATTTTACTTGCTTATTATTACCTCTGCCCTTAATGTCTCACAGATAGTGACAGATACTCAAGAAGGTGAACTTTCCCTGAATCCCTGGAGGCCATAATGAATGTGCGGTAAACCGAAGACACTAATATGCCATTTCTCCGGTGTCCAAAGACGCCTTATCACAGGTGTCGGTAAGGACAGACATATGGAAAGACAGACAGCCACATGGTTCCACTTTGACATCTGCTAATTCCAGGGAATCAATCCTAAATGACACCTATGGGATACACAGAGTGGATTTCCCTCTGATGCAGATTGGTAGTGGTTTGCAGATGAAAGACAGTAAAATAAATAAAGCTGTGGCGAGCAGGCCGAGCTCCTCTGTCCGCACAGTACAACCATAATGGGATACATACTGACATGAGGGGAGAAGTGGAGGCCTGCTCCTGTTTTCAACACTGTTGCCATGAAAACGCCGATGAACCATTGCTGAATATTTGTTTGCTGTGAAAAATATTCAGTTGGAAGGGTGAGAACTCACAAGTGGAATAATAGTGATTAGCAGAAGGCAGCTCTGTTCTTCGTCACCCACGCTGCTCGCTGATACCGTTTTAATCCCAAAACACGGCATTTAATCAAACTCAGCAGTATCAAATGGCTTTTTAACCTCCTCCAATCAATCTTTTCATCAGCTGCTGTGTCTGCGGTGGGCCGGGAGTAAGAATAGTAATGGTAAGACAATACTGGCTTGTCTCATCCTGGCTGGGATCAGACATGATACTCCTACAAGTTACACTGACCTCCTGTTCTCCACTGTGCCAGCGCAAAGTCAACTGGCAGCGTCGCAAGTTCGCTGGAAAAACTCTTCCAGTTTTTCTCTGCACCCTTGTGTTGAGGATGCTGTCTTAAAGTTTCGCTTTTATTGTATCTTCGCTTGGATGTTCTTGGACCATAACAGTGCAGAATGATGCTGTGCAGAATTTGACAATAGGAAGCCATTTTTGAATAAATCTGGTGAAATGATGGAAGGCCATTTCTGCAATGAAAACTAAACTGGATGAAAATAATATTCCCATGGTAAGCAAGGCATAAAAAGTCAAAGTTATTGGATGCAAAGTCAAAACTATGAGATAAAAAGTCAAAACTTTGAAATAAAAGTCATAATTATTGGATAAAAAGGTGAAACAATGAATCTATAAGTAAAAAAAATTGACTACATAATAATTCTGACCTTTGAACTCACAATCATTCATTTTCTTTTTTGTTTACATTTTATCTTTTGACTGATCAGTCTAAGATGTGTGTACAAGCAGGACTAGTTTGGAAACCAGTCTTGGTCTAATATCTAACTTATATATTTGTGATGTAATAAGTGGAAGTATATGTATCCTGAAGATGGACTTTTTCTTGTGTTCAGCTGTTAAACTTTAAAAAAAAAAATCAAAGAACCATATTTGCACATGAAGAGATTAAACACACGATATGTAATTTCTGTCGCTACAGGTCTCTCAATAAAAACAATGAAAACATATGATGTAACATTTGATGAGATCATAAAGTAGCATCTGCTCATGGGAGTTGTTGTTTATACTGTTCAATAACCACCACTGCTGCAGTTTTTCTCATGTCATGTTTTAGCTTTCCCAGAAGTCATCACAACAGGCGACCAAATAAAATGCACTGTGATACTGAATAAAATAATGTATTTCTCTGGGTCTAAACATTGTTGAAAACATTTAGGATAATGTAAAACAGATTAATAAAATATTTTTGAAAAGGTGTAGTTTTTTTGAGTCATTTTTATTGTGGAAATATTACATATTATTTCATTAAATGAGGGAGAAGGAGTATACGTAATGTGTAATGTAATGACATATAAGACAGTGATGTGAAAGAGGTTAAACAATTTTCCACTTATCAGCTCACATTAATTAATGCCTGTTTACAGGGGCATTATCAAGGTTTTGTCACTGGTGCCACTGAGGTGATTTATTCAGATTCTGGTCGACTCCCGTCTGATGCACTTCAACAAATCACAGCCTGAGGTCTGGCTGACCCCACACCACACTCATCATCTCTGTCTCCCTCTCTGACCCCCACACAGCTCACTCCGACTGACTGGTTGCAGCACCCAACTACAGATATCACCCAGGGGCTGTTTGCAAAGCTCAGCTGACCAGTCTGTCCTCTAGACGTAGGACGCACCATTAATTTGGTTGTGATATTTTAGACAAAACAATTTAGGATAAAAAAAGCTGTTGCCAATATAGAGAATAATTCCTGTTATCTATGACTCTTCTGAAGGAGCCAGAAATGAAGTTTTCCAGCAGACTCTTCTCCTCATACACAACTAATACCTGTTCGCTGAGTACAGCTGTGAGTTTTTGTAATGATTAAGGAGCCTGTGACCACCAGCAGTGCAGTGTGACCCGGGGGCACAAGGTGATAAGACCTCCATAACTCTACTTTATCCCCCTGCTCATTATCAACCTCCATCCCAGATCTGCCCCAAGCCCTCGGGCTGCAGCAGGACAGTGGCGCTCAGCGACCTGAAGATTACTCGGGGAGACACACGGGCTCAGTTTGACTAACCCCAAACACCTGACAGCTTGTTCCTGTCAAGAGGAGGGTTAAACATTGGTAAAACAACATATTGTTACTTAACCACAAAATAAGAAGTGTTATTTTTGTATGGACACATAAAAGGCGAAGGGATCATTTATTATGATACTTAGAAATGACACATCTATATCACATTCTGGTGTTTAATTTTTATTTTATATTCCATTCAATATTTTATGCCCATTTCTATAATATGGATAATCGGAGAGTTTATTAGATGCACGCCAAAAAATTATGTATTCGTATAGTCTTCGTATCCAAAAGGGAGAAATGAAAAATAAATTCTCAGATCAAGTCAGCTGCCGTTTATTTCTTAGTTGTGACAAGCTGAATCACTTTCAGAGCCACAGGTCTGGACCGAGGCCTGACCAGCGGGGCTACTGAGGCTGTCAGGATGTCAGCCAGGCTGCTTTTTTTTTTTTTTAAAGGGAAACTTACAGGGGTCGGTGGCTGAGGTAAAGGAGATGTGTTAATACATGCATATGAGAGGTTTTTTTTAAACCTCATGCTGTTATTCCTGGCCTCCAATATCTGCCGCAGGGCCACATATTTTTCATCATGTTCTCTGAGCGGCGAAACACTGGACTGTTTTCATTTGTTTAACTTTCATGTCCCTCTAAGTGGGTTTTTATGAAGTGAACCGCTGTGCCATCAGTGGCACCTGATTGATGTTTCTCACATTAACCAAAGAGTCATTCCGCAAATTGATGACATTTCTTTTAAATGTGATTCACTGGTGTTTGTGTGTGTTTCTTTGACTCGTACTCAAAGCTGTACCTTAAAGTAAATGGTGTTATGCGCTTGAGTTTCACTCTATTTTTTAAAGTCATATAATTTGGTCCTCTTCACGTGCGGCGCGTCTGTTTTTGTCTGTGCGAGCACTTCTTTTAGCCAGCCAGCTGCTTGTTTATGCATCTGTGTTTACACGTGTGTGAAGAAGCGTTCATGTTGGCTTGTGTGTGCATGTGTCTGTCTTCTTTGTGTGGTGTGAGCGGTTTGATGATGGACATGACAACAGTTAATAAAGTTGAGTTCTCATAACAGCCACTTAGATAAACTCAGATAACTAGACCAACGTTTATGAAACTGGTATCAGCGAGACTACAATCTGCTTATTTTAAATCTCATAAAACAGTCATAAAATGTTATGAAAACTCAAAACTTGTTTTATTATGAAATGTGTTATCTTATGATGTCAATTTCTTATTGAGAGAATCTCAGTGATTACTGTGGGTTCTGGCTGTTTTTGTCAGGAATTAGAAATTCGAGCTGCAGCAGAGGTTTTATGGCGAGACAGACTGAAGCGATTTCAACAGTGAGACAGTCAAAAGGTTTTGCAGTAGAAAGAATCCTGCCAAATTTATTTCTTGACGTGTAATTGTGCATGTTGTTGTCTTTTAACATGGAAATTGTGAAAAAAAACAGAAGTTAATGTGAAAACAGCTGACTAGTCCGCCATTAAAGGAGACCTATTATGCTTTCACGTTGTTTTTCTTTTCCATCACTGTGTCATATATGTTGCTGCGAATGTAAAAGATTTTAAAATTTAAAAAGGTCAAAGCCCGCACCAACAGAAGCTTCTATCTCACACAGAAAACACTGCTCCTGTGCCTTTAATGTTGTGACTTTGTGACATCACACCACATCCCCATGTCACACATTCGTATAAAATATTCCAAGTGGCTAGTTTGGCACGAAATAATTGATTTAGCTCAGCTGGTCTGTTGTTGCTAGCGGTGCTTACTCAGGCATGTTCGAACTGACCAATCAGATGAGACCAGGTATTTAGAATGGGGGGGCTAAAAAAGACAAGAGCTAAAAGTTAACAAAACCAATCAAAGCTTATTAAATCTAATGTAGTAGTAACCCAAAATAAAATTACAAACCTGAAAATTAGCATAATGTTCCTTCCATAAGTAAATGTTGCAAGCTGTATAGTGATAAAGATATAAAATGTAATATATCAGCATTCAAATGTCTAAAAATGTCACACCCTTTTGTTGTATATTTTGTTTAGATGAGTACTTAGATTATCTCACATGATTCAAACAATGTTTATTCCCAGAGAAATCTATTTATTTCTTCAAGGTGTTTTTGATTTGGTCGCCCGTCCCCATAGCTTGTGGGAAAACATCAGATGTTACGTCAGAGAGTGAGGAAGGAAGTCAGCAAATGTGGCAAAACATAGCATGAATAAGACTTTCATACATGACTTCATCAGTGAATGATTCTCCCCGAGTCATGTGGATAAATCTTCATTAGCAAATAGTGGCTGTTTAACAATGACGACAATAACTCCCATGATCCCACACTACTTACTCCTTTTGTTTTGTTTTGATTGCGAGAACCCTGGTGGCAAATTACATCCTGTGCATTTAAACATTAATTCATGCAGACATATGTAGTGTAGGGTTTTTAAAAAAGATTTAGAGGCAGAAAATTAAACAGCCTCGCTGTAAAATGACTAAAATTAAGTTGTATTTATCTTGGAGTAACCTAAAATGTCAGAGTCACGCCACAACAATATGAAAAATGTCCAGTGATCTCCTGATTAGCCTCGCCGTTGTTAATGACACAGTTGCTCTGTCTTATGATAGGGTTGCATTACAGTTTACAGTTTTATTTATGAGCAGTAAGTGTCAGTCTATCTGTCACAGGGAGACATGTGTAATTGGAGGAGGCTTACTAGAAAGAGCTTGGCAGGCTCCGTGGAGCAAAGCAAAACCCTGGACAATATTCCTGCTTCATGCCTGGAAATCAATAACCCAGACCCCGGTGGTGAACGCACGCAAGACAGACCCCACACAGCGGTGAGCTTCTCCACCCGTACACTCTCCCTCTCTCACACCCCTCGATCTTCTTTCCCTCCACTTAACGCCAGAAAGCCAGCTTTGTGTGTCTCTCTTCATTACCGTTTATGTCTTTCTCATTTACTGCTCTCGTCAGCGAGCTGGCTTGCAGAGCACCAGTGAAGGATACTGGGAAATAGCTCTAAAATGATTCATCATCGGCTGACCTTTTCCACACGCATGCATTTTTGTGCCTGTGAGTGTATGTGTGAGAGAAAGAGAGGAACGAAAAAGTGTGTGTGTGTGTGTGTGGGGGGGGGGCGGGCGTGTACATTTCTTGTTTTAATTTCTCAATTGGCTCTTAACCAGGGGTCAAAGGTTGGCTTAGCACAACAGCTTTGACAAGATAAGCACCTGTTTCTCTGCTGGTGGAGGCCAGAGTTATCCTATTACCCTCAATATGTAAACCTCTCAAAGGACCTGTACACACATGCGTAAATACTGACGTAAATATGGGAAAACACCAGCGCTGCTCCCTCAAGGAAAAAGGCTAACAGTGTCAACACCTTCCACCCCCGTCGCTTCAGACACATCCAGCATTACCTGAACTGCAGACTCTTCATCAAGATCTTTGTTTTGAGCTGCGTTTGAAGCTCTGTTTACCTCGTTAGTAGGAAATCTGTAATTGGACGTTCCAGGACGCTCATTACACTTCACAGGTTTGGTGATGGTGATGAAGATGCTTTATATAAAAGGTGCTGGCACAGATACATCTGTGGGCACGCAGCCCTTTGGGTTTGCATTGGTGTATTTTTAGATGGTAAACAGCCACAAAGAAACCACCTTTTTCTGCCACATTTTAGCACCCATAATTTGGCCCACCCCTTGTTTATACTCCCTGAGGCCTGTCTGATCTTTTTGTTTTTCTGCTGGTGAATGACGAGGGGGTCACACATAACTGGACAGACTCACAAAGCTATCCTCCTACACTTTGGCAATATATTTTTGCTACTTCCTTCTTGTTAATAGGTCATTAAGGCTGGTAACAATGGAGAGACCACTAAGAACAAGCTAGATTTGGAAAGTATCCAGCTAAGAAAAAAATCCCACAACCCTCCCTATAAAGCGATTCCCACAAACTACATGAATGTGCACTGACTGCCTCATAGGTCTCGCTGACCAGCTGGAAGAAGTGTGTGGCGGCCATTTTGCTATGTTCTACATTTGTAGCTTTTTATTTCTAATAAAAACATAAACAACTATGTTAAATACCACAATCTCATAAACACACGTTAAACAGCCGTCATGAATGTACCTCAGTCCCAAAAGACTACCCGACGTGACAGTTAACCTGTTACCCACTGCTGTGGTTGTGTGCTCTGTACTAACAGAGTTAGCCGCTGAACAAATCTGTTGCTGCTGCACTGCAACTTGTTGTCATTGGTAACCGTCTCAAACCTCGTAATGTTTCATTCAGATATAAGTGTCACTTAACATTATCATAATTGACGTAAAGAATGAAAATGGCAATTGTTAGTACTCACCGCTGTCAAGCCAGTATGCTAGTTTTGGGAGATTTTGGCTCCACTTCCTCCTCCATACTTGCAACTAGCTCGATGATAGCTTTAGCTACATATCTGCGCAGCCTTGTGGAAGTGTGCACATGGACAGACATGTACCAAATTCAAAACAAATAGGGGCGCCATGTTGTTGGGTAACAGCTCACTGCTGCTAACTGTTGCTGCCATTAGCTAGTTAGCTCAGTTAACCGCAGCTGTCTGGATTGGGAGTTTGGAGAACCCGGGGTTGTGGCTCGCTGGATAGCATGCTAATTTCGGTATATATCTTTCCAACACAATACATAGACTCCATAACACCAAGACTGTTCTTCACATTCTGCTGATAACTTTCAATTTAAGTTATTTTTTTTTTTTATATTTTCAGCATTTAGATTCCTCAGATATTGCACCTTAAGGAGATTATTTCTACAAATATAACAAAAAATACATCTGAAATTAATTACCTGCCCAAGTTAACAATGAAATGCATGAATTTTATCTCCCTTTTTCAGAGCACCGATGGAGATGAAGGCACTCCACCTACTGGAGCTGATGATGCCATACCTGCTATTATTTTCTGGGGTGAAAGTCAGAAGTCTCACTAGGCCTGGGCTGGGTTGTGATGGCATGTAAACATTTTTACACTTGTGAGGTGAAGTTGGCAAAAAACCCTCTAACCCTGCTGCCTAGAGACAGAGGAAACAAACAGTCTGTTGAGGTGAAACTTGTCAACATGCTGCAGTGAAGACAGGTGCTCATTAAAGTGTTAGGAGGATGTCATAGCTCCCCCTTTTCTCTCTCCCTTACCCTGTTGGATTTCCCTCCTCTCCAAGTCGGACTATTGTTTTGACAGAAACCGATCATTAGGTGCATCATGTTTCCTGAAATGAAATCGGAGCTCGGAGTAGTTTCTATCTGTGACATAAACATCTGCCGTCAGTGCTCCCATACAATGAATGAAGGAGTTTCCTCACGTTATGAGTTTGTTTTCCTTCTCATTTCCATCTCTTACTCACACTCTCTAATACTTTTGACTGGGCTGCGCTCTCCTGCAGAGACTTGTGTGTGAGTTGCCGGCCAGCAAATGGGCACCGTGTGTGGTACCCGGCTAAAGAGCGACTGTGTGTGTCTGACAGGCAGCACTGTTAATCCATACATGAGTAAGGGGTCATGTTGCTCAGGAAAGCATTGGGGCGAGGGGGGGAGGTATGCACTGCACTCGCCATTGTGTGTTTCATGTGCGTGTGAGTGTCTCCCTTCACCATTCGTTGTTAATTAGGTATGGTGATGTGAGTATGTTGCAGGATTGCATGATCAAACGCAGTGGGTTGAATGTGAAACCGTACAGGGACCAGAGGAAGCAGTCACGAAAGCTGTCTTGGCAGACCGCGTTCGTTGTGTGTGTGTGTGAGCACCTTCACCCCGAGCTCAGCTGGAACGCTCTATGGATGCTGTGGCCTTTCACTAAGCCCGGGCTTTCTGCTTTATTAATCACCCGCCGCGAGGTCTGATTTCTTGGCCTCGCGCGCCGAGTCTGCGGCCTTGACACTCGACTCTGCTCTTTGCGCTGTCCGTGAACATCGAGTCAGCGTGGTTTTCCACAGCATGTGGTTTCAGATGTGTGCGAACTCATAAGAGGGTAACTAGAGAGATTTGACGTGTGTACAGTTGAGGGAGAGGGGAGCGTAGAGGAGGCGGAGAGGGGGGAGGAGGGAGCCGGTTACACGCATCTGTGTGGGACCGCTAAAACTGGCAGACCTGATAAGAAGAGGTCGGTCCAAATGAATGGGGGTCAGCGCTGGAGTGGTGTAGTAGGGGTCCAGTCTGTGTAGGAGAGACAGCCAGGGGGACAGGGGTCCCGGAGGTCACAGAGTCGCACAGACAGGGTGTGTAGCCTTACATTGTTTCTGAGGCAGCCCGGCGGTATGAATGACGGTGTGTCACCGTGAAAACACTTTCTCACAATTGTCTGTAAGAATGTGTGTGTGCTCATGAATTTTATGCTCATGTGCAGCCACAGTGTCATAACACAAGACTGACAGTTAAATATGTACAGATTTATCAGGTTATAACATTGAATTTGACTTCAACTTAAACATGTTAAGGAAAGAAAAAATAAGAATAAACATACTTTATTCTGCACTCTTGTTTATCTACCCAACATTTTCATTTTGTTTTTTTATTTTCTCCATTTTACTCTTTACTACATCTGTTGATTCCTTACGTGTTGCTTGCGTTTCTTCCTTGTCCTCTCTCATTAAAGGTTTTCAGTGGACAATGGGTCGGAAGGATGGAGGGTGTGTGTATGCTGCATAGCCCTATGATTTTTGGGACTATACACATAAGATTTACTCGATAACAAATTAGCTTGTGCTAATTTAGCTAATTCCCGCTCACATTCGGCAACATAAAGAAAGTTGCTCGTAGAGCCCTGCAATTTTTTTATAGTCTCTTCCTCCTACCGGAATTCAGATACTATAGAAAAGTTCTAGACTGGGTAGCGCACTTAGCTTGGCGTTAAAGACCCATATTTTCCCTCGGCATCAAACTACCGGTAAAATCTGCAGCTGTGTTTTCAAACAAGATACGTGAACCCTGATTGTGTTAGTCTGACGTTTTATTTCTCAAACCTTCCCTGCTGAGTTTGCTACTTTTGGGAGCACAAGATGAAATATATGAAGCATTATCTGTTCAACTAGCTAACTGCACATTTTCGGGAAATCGAAAAAATGGTGAGGAGTTGTTTTTCTTTTGTGTGTGCAGGGGAAAGATGGGCAGTGTGGAAATAGTGAAACCAGATCTTATTCTGTAATTCTCTTCCACAGATGCTCTTTGTGTGTGCGATGTTAGCCTCTGGGTTGGCAGTGCCACTCTAATGACCGAGCGCTCCCCTATTTTGCCGTTAAACCCCCTGTCTCTCTCTCTCACACAGAGCCTTTGCTTGTGTGCTCTTGTTACTGGAGGGAATCTGTCAGTGTGACGCAGCACTGGTTTGTCTTGGCGGCCACTCCGCCGCTATGGGATACAGATGTTAACGGTCTGTGTGTGTTTCCCAATTAAAGCATTAATCCAAATCAACCCAAATGATCGCACACGGCGTAACGACGACCAGGGAGGGCCCCTTTCTACTCTCTTTCTACTTCTCCTTCCTGCTCTCCATCTCCGTCCTCCCTTACTTTCTTCTTAAATGTCCATCTTTTCTCACCCTGTGGCCTCTTTAATTGTCTCCATCACCTCTTCAGTTCATCAGTGTAATCTGCCTCCCTCCTCCCTCCGCCCCCCTTGTGATTACTCACCCTGCATTCCTTCAGCATGCATCAAAGCGGCCAATGCTAAATGTGGAAAAAGTGAATGTGGAGAAAAGGGAAGACAATAGTGCAATGAGGCTCCACTCTGACGACCATTTCATTTTTCCACTATTTTCTGAGATTTAAACATGTTTATTTTCCTCTCACTGCAGCAGCCGCGCTACACTGTATATTACACCACTATAGGAGGCATGTAATTTAACACAATGACAGATTTTCAAGCCTCCCACCGAAAGCCTTTAATTCGGAAGGATAACACGACTTTTAAGGGCATTGCAAACTCTCATGGCAACGTCTGGGTGCAAACGCGTACGCACACCACCCGTCCACCCACCCACTGATGTGCACTCTCACACATGTTCAGGTCCCAAACATCCTGCTGCAGCTTACACTAACTCATCATGTGTACAAACAAATGTCTCGAGGAGGCAGGACGCGTTTCGGAGAATAACACCCACCTGCGCAGGTCAAACAGTTCACGAGTTAGCGGCCTCGCAGACATGTTCGCACACTTGCAACTTCATGAATCAGCGCTTATTGAAAACCATCTTGAGCGTGCACACACACACACTGTAGTGCTTCCCCACTCACCCACACGGCGCATACTATGCTGCCACTTCAAACATGTATTCACAGAGCCAAGCAGCCTTAACAATGGCCAGATATAGAGAAATTCTGAGTAAACACTCAAAAGACGGCTGCAGGGCCGGGAGAGGATGAGCTCCATCTGGAGAAGCCGATGCCAGATACGAGTGTGTGCGCGTCTGTGTGCGATGGCAGCTCCGAAAGATGAAGATGTCAATGTCCTTGTGTATGTGTTTGCATCGCAGGGCGTCTGCATGTGTGTGTTCTCCCCTGTCCTCCTAAACCAAACACAGTTAACAGTAGCCTGCTGTCATAACACCCTGCCATTCTACAATGGAGGCTGCTGTTCATTCTAAACAGGCTGAGACGAGAAGAGAGAGGGAGAAGGAGAGAGAGAGAGAGAGAGAGAGAGAGAGAGAGAGAGAGAGAGAGAGAGAGAGAGAGAAACGCAGGGGAAACAAGAGGCTGAGAGACACAATAAGAGAGCGAGCGGGAAGAGGTAGAGATAAGCAAGGAGTGAGATACTGACGCAACTGATTATTCTATTGTGAGCGGGAGGCAGGTTAGTGAACGGTGCCAACAGGAAGTTCAACACATGGCAGAGGCTGAGAAAAACCTTCAGTATTCTCGCTGAAGTCATGAAGCCTCTACGTGTGCATCTGGAGGCACGTTTGTGCGTTTGCATGCCAGCGTGTGTCGATGCATCCACGTGTGTATTTATTCCATGTGTGTGCGTATGTGTGCAATTATTAGATTCAGGACTGACATCAGGACTGAAATAAAAGTTACATACATATTCTTTAATTATTGTGGCTATTTAAAAAGAGGCAGTATGCATCAAAAACATATCTCTCCGGTTCTGATACAAAAACCAATCTCACTTTGAATTTGCGTGTGAACGCAGGACACGAAAAAGCACACGGCAGGCAACGCAACTCTAAATTGGTCTCTGATTGTTGTGAATTTCAAAATTTCCTTTGAGGCCGACTCACAATAACACGCAGCCTAAACAGTGAAAATGGAGGAACACACACAGGCTCGCGCACACAGGCCTTCAGTCGGTAGGGGGGAATCCAGTGTAAACAACAATGACATGATTTTATTTTCCTCTTCTCCAGAGCTCAGTGAAACAACTTTCACGCTCTCACTTTGTTTGTAGGAGGATATAAATGGCAAGTTAACGAAATGTCACCGAGAAATTGTATATGTTCCTCGCTCTCGTTCTAATAAGGGATGGCAGAAATAGGAATACGAACAGCTTTTCCTCTGGCCTTCTCAGTATTTTCAAAACATGTACTGCAAGTATTAAATGGAGTTCGTTGACCAAATTTAGATAAAATATCTGAAGTCATGTGCATAAATGAAGAGGAAACCTCAAATATGTAATTTGTTTTTCTGTAACCAGTCAACATTACGTACCTCGTTGTAAATAATTTGTTGCAAATTGTTTATTTTTTACACAGAATGATTTATCATACTTAATGTTATTTATAAAAAAGTATAAATGAATCTAATGAAAATAAATATTGAAATTTACAAGTCAACAAAAGCCAGATTTTTGTCTTGGTCCATTTTTTCAGTTTCTAAACTTGGCCTTTATTGATTTTAGATTAGAGAAGAGGAGTTTTTCCCATAATGACCACTACTAAGCTCTCTCTCAACAAAGCCTTTAATTCCCTGGATCTCTGCAAACCTTAAATTAAATCTGTCAAAATTACAGAACTACCATAAAAAAAAGAAAAAAGAAAAGAGGGGATTTTTACTAGATTACTGCACCGACTAAATCCACTGAAATTAAAGAACAGCTACGTGGAAAATTCCAGGTTTGAAAAGTGAGGGAAGAACTTTCTAATATTTTAAGGAGAATTTCATTTTTGAGGATATTTTAACATTTTATCAACCAAGCTTGATTGAGTGCTCATTACACTCCCTTTAATCTCACACGTGCAGACATCTACTTCAGGAACTGTGTGAGGTAGTGTGCGTGCACTGTCGCTCATCTTCCCTTACCCCATCACTGTGGTGCTCTGCTGGATTACAGGGCTGCGAGCGCCACCTAATAACAGGGTACACCATGACTTCTTCTCTAGACCCATTTTGTGGACGGATACCTGATACCTTAACTCATTCTATCATTGTCATCTAAGATGCATGGCTCTAATTAACTGTAAATATAGGTGATTTTTTTTTTCTCTCCTCCAAATTATGCACATGGCGCTCTCTCATTTGGACCGAGTTAGGAAAATCGAAACACATTGTGAAAGTTACATAAATAAAAAAGGGGAAATTAAAGTCAAATTATTGGAGTGTAATATTGATTGAAGTTCAACCTGTTCGGTAAACAACACTATGGATCCCAGAAGTTGGATTTTTTTTTTTTCCTCTTTCTCTGGTCAGGCTGAACTTGGCAGCAGTATCGGTGGACATTTTTCTCTGTCAGGCCGCAGGAGTCAGTACAGCAGAGCCAGCTGCCGAGGCTCACAGCCCGGCCTCTAATTAAAACAGTGGAAAATGAGATAACTCCACAGATCCATCATGGCCGCCGTTGGCTGTCAGAGCGCTCGGGGGCTGCCACCCACCGTATGTTTACACCAGGGCCACTCGGCCTCTCTGCTCTCAGGGTGTTTTTAGAGTCCCGGCCTGATTTCTCTAATGGGCCGAGAGGTTTTTTTAGCCTCCTTCCACCCTTGCTTTGCTACAGTCCTCTCTCCACTCCCACCCCTCCTTCAAGTGTTCCTGTTGACGGAGGCTTGGAGTGGCAGAGTACCCCCCGATCCCCTCCCTCCCATATTACCCACCCACTCTTCCTCGTTAGCCCTTCATTTATTAGGCCTTAATGGAAGCTGGGAGTGCTGTGATGTCATGCAGTGGTGCACGGAGAGGACAACTTCTCTGTGTTTTTTCTTCCCTCATCCTTTACTGGTGCCTTGGATTCTTCGTGTATATCCAACGATTTTCCATTTCGCCCGTGTCCGCTTACAGCATCCTTCTTGCTTAAGTCAGGTGTTCACCAAAGCACAGGGGAGAGCAAGGCCAGTCGGCCAGATCTGTTGCAAGGTCGTGCACTGGGTGTGAGGCGGGGCACGGAGGTGCACAGCAATCCACGGCCGGCAGCGGTTTATTTATGGGCAGAGACCTGGAACGTGCCTGCGCTGCTCGCCTATTTCGTGTTATTTTGACAGCTGCCATTTAAAGGAGAATAAAACTGCCGCTGTGATTAGAGTCAGAGGCAAGAGCTGTCTTCATTCTTGCTGAATAACTGCAGAGTGTTAGCAGATCTCGCTCGGCCCTCTCATGCCAGCCTCACTAATGATCCTAAGGCCTCTTCCACAGCTTTTGCCAACACGCCGCAGAGGAATCCAGCTAGCAGCTCTGTTTCCCTTCCACAGGCAGAAAACAGCAGCCTTTTTACACTGGAAGGAATGTGGAGGTAGAGTTGAAGGACTCATCACAGCTGGAGACGTGTTAGCACCCTGTTAGCGGCTTTGAAACGTCAATTGTTGGAAAATAATCCAGGAATGAGCTTTTCTAATGCCGTCTTGACAGCAGAAATGTTTTCTCTGTCACTGAGATTTTAACGATTTAACAGTTGGTTTAATACAATAACCCATAAATCTGATGACAGGTATCTCCAAAATACATGGATTACATGACTGATGTCTTGCTTTTTATGGCATACAGCTGTTGTAATATAGCATCCACAGCACAGATCTCTTATCCATTGGATTTTAGACAATGGTCAACTGCCAGGATAACGTTACACATCTTTATTTTTTACATCATGATGGAGAAAACACAATAAATGTTGATAAGAGGAGCAATGTACAGTATATATAAATATTATAGTGTGTGTGTGTGTGTGTGTGTGTGTGTGTCTGTGTGTGTGTCCAATAGGCCACCCAGCAACAAAGCTCATTAGTTTTCAGAAACTCATCACCTCATGTTTCAGGCCACATATCGTACCACAAACCTCATTGATCAAGCTGTTGTGAATGCAGCCAGGCTGATGACAACAACCACAAATGTGATACTCTGCGCTGTAAATGGATCCGTGTTTTTGTTCTCATTTCCAGAGGCGTGTGCATCCCCCGCTGGGTCAGCCCGGCATGTGCCTCATTTAAAAA
Source organism: Diplodus puntazzo (assembly GCA_963678695.2). NCBI lineage: Eukaryota > Metazoa > Chordata > Actinopteri > Spariformes > Sparidae > Diplodus > Diplodus puntazzo. The sequence goes on along the minus strand of OZ023155.1, from coordinate 13,391,170 downwards.
TCAAGCGGGGATCATTACAACACCACCGCCTCTCACTCTCTCACTAGTAGCTGACACGTTTTCAGACGTCAACAGATGTCAAATTACTCCACAATTTGCCCAATGGGCCTCCTTGCACGCCTGCATTGTGTACGCTCGCTAAGAGAAGGGCTTGGAAGATTGGGCTTTTGATTTCGATAAAATGACAAGTCATTAGGGGTGTAAAGATTCACCGATACGAATTGGTAACCGGTTTTAAAGTTAAAGATGCGACTGCATTGATAGGCAGAGTCCTGTATCGATTTAAATTTACCATTAACCGGTCATTGGCCCAATTCTTGAGTTACGTATCGTTTGACTAAAGCTTTGCTGCTAATTCTGGAAAAGAGTTTGGAAGAGATTTGGATTTTATAAGAAGATTTTTGGACATTTGGACAAAAGTCTGGCCATATGTAAGGTTTGTAGAACAGCTATTAAGTACGGGGGTAGCACGGTTTTCGAATCTGAAAACTCACCTGGTGATACGGCATGGAGAAAACTGCGTGGGTGACGAGGAGTCTGTGGATGCTAACGTTTGTAACGTTACAGCTAGCACAAGCAAGAACACGCAAGACAACGGCACGGCTATTAAAGACTTTTTACAGCCATAACTTAGCCACAACTCGGCGAGGTCCAAGGTAATCACAGCATCTATAGCCTGTTTTATTGCCAAGGACTTACCACCTTATAGTGTGGTTGAGAGTGATGGCTTTCGAGACATGGTAAGGTAAGCAATGCCACTTTTATTGAATTGCTTATTTTAATTTATAAAGGAAAGCGAATGTCTACATTAAAAAAATGTTAAGAAATGTATCAGATTGCATCGTATCGAATCGCACCAAATCGTTCCATATTAAAAATGTGTCATCCCTGAATCGTATCGTAGCCCATGTACCTAGATGCATATCACATTGTCTTATGAGGGAGAGATGCACACCTCTACAAGTCATCCATCACTCTCCTCTGCTCACGCTCTCTCACTCTCTCTCTCTCTCTTTCTCCTCACTCCCTCCCTCTCTCTTCCCCCCTGACCTCCCTCTACACTCACTTGCTCTTTCTCTGCTCCCCCCCGCCCCGACTCTTTCTCCCCTCCCTCCTGTCACTCTCAGTCAGGATGAAAAAAGGTCAGTGTGAGAGAAAGAACAGGAGAGTAAACAGGGGAGGGAGATCAAGAGCGTTTTACACCCGGTATAAATATTTGCAGAAATGTGGCTGAAACACGTGGAACCCACATGAAGAAAAAAGAGAGAGGGGAGAACATTATTGTAGCCTGGGTTTCGGCGCACATGCACATGAGACCCACATGCACATATACACAAACCTACAACAAAGTCTTTTTTTTAAAAAAAAAATCTTTCTCATTGATGGCATTTAGGCTGGCAGAGTGGTGAAACGTGGGGAGAGACCACCCTTCGACCAACGGGCTCTTGGTGTACGCCCTCGTGCCAGTAGCGAGCTGCCTTGCTGTAGTGTCCTTGAGTGCCGTATCGAATCCAATATAAAAAACACCCCATGCGCGTATCACTTCAGCTCCATCGATTATTACTTTAAGAGGCGAAATGTAATCTCAGCAGCGACATTAGGCTGGATGGTGTGACCTAAAAACAGGTTAAAGAGGTTCAACTCACCCGTTGTCGTCGAGTCCCTGTCAAACTCGTGTCAGCTGACTTGAGTTGCACGCAGCTGGTTTCACTCTCGACACCTCCCCCTGTAATTACTGATAAACATACAAACACCCAGTGATGCCACTGAGTGTCTTGGCTGTGATGGATGGACAGGTGAGGAGACCCCGTCACCGAGAGTGCGATCGCTTGTATGAAACAGCCGGGTGCTGACAGTGAGATAAGTCTCTATCTGCGGATGATAGATAACATGACAGGGTGGCAAAATCTGGCCCGATCGCATGATTGAGTGGTTAGTGACAGAGTGAAGAGGTGAACATCCAATGGTGCCGTGAGATATTCACAAGAGCTAAAGGAAGAGGAAGTTGTAAAGCATCTTGATCTCATGGGACGATTTATGAATAGCACACCGCTCTAAAGAAAAACATTTAAAGTATCAAGTTATTTAGAGTTATTTAGAGTTATTGATGTGCAGGAAAAGATGACATCAGGTGACTTTTCTAAGGTGAACTTGGTCGTCATGGTAACAAAAGTTGGATGACCTTCACCATCAACAATAATAAACACATGTTAACTTACTGAATTGGTCAAAGTTTCATTTTGCTAGGTTTTAGCACCATATTTATTTGGTTAGGTTTAGGAAGACACCAGGGTTAAAATGAGTATGTGACTTAAGTTAATACATCCTGAAAGTTATCTCACAAATGTAAGATAAAGTAAATTAAGGTTGAATTTTGGTTCCAGACATATCCATCCAGCTCCACATGTGGACTTTTTCGCTCTTTATACTACGTAGCTGCTGAGTTTATTTTGTATGACATTTACAAGAAAACGTCACAGATGTAATAATCTGGACGGTGCTAAATGATGGCAAGAAAGGCAAAAAACGTGATGTGATAACACACTAAATTACTTCAGACATTGGTGTGTTATTGTTTGCTATTTGGTGAGACAATGCAATATTTCAACAGGCTGAAGTAGTAATTCCAGAATAATTTATGATACAAAAGAATTTGAAAAACTCTAAATTAATCAGAACGTTGATTGAAGTTTGATCTTAAAAAAAACAAAGTTACTCAGTAATAAAAACAGCAGGAACTAGAGTGGCAGTCAGTAGAGCACCTACCTCAGCCAAAGCCCAACACTCACTTACCAGCCACCTAAAAAAGGCTGTTTTGTTCCAAATTCCCATTTACATTTACATTTTCAAGCATTTAGCAGACGCTTTTGTCCAAAGGGACGTACGATAATTACATTTGTCACAAGAAAGACACCACAACACATCACCAATGATAGAGTAAAAAAGACAAAATAGAAACAATTTTCAAGCCCTCATCTGAGCATAGTAGCTGCTATTTATCAAGGATACCTTAAGTGCATAAGTGCTATGATTTAAATGCTATGGTTCCCATTAGGATCCGTGCATTATTCCTTGAGAAGCTGTTGAAATATTGAAAAACACCGGTCTGGTAAGGAAAGTGAGAAAGAATTCCCAGCACCAAAATGTAATGGGGTCAGTTATGGGTCGAGGCCCATCTTCCATCACCTATTCATCAGTTCTTGTGATATCCTTCTGACAAACCAACAAATCAACCCACCAGAAAATGGACAAAGCAAAAAACATAAACTCATAAACATAAACAGCAAGAAAGATCATAACAGCAAGTCAGCAAGTGTGTTTGTGTGTGTGTGTGTGTGTGTGTGTGTGTGTGTGTGTGTGTGTGTGTGTGTGTGTGTGGGTGTGTGTGTGTGTGTATGTGTGTGTGTGTGTGTGTGTGATGACATTTAGGTGATGGAGAAGATCAGGATAATTGAGATGTGGCTGCTTGGACATCTGCGTAATCCCACTTCATTGTCGTCTGTAGCTGCACGGCTGAAGAAAGCAGAACATCACTGCTGCCTTAAAAGGAGGGACGCATCCTGTGGACACAGGCGTGACAAGAGACGGCAGCTCTCTGTTCTGTCCTCCCGGCTCCATTCACCACAGTCACATTCTCTCAATGTCAATCCCACCTCTGTTTCCATCTCTGCATCTCTCCGAATATCATCATCTCTGTATAGAAGGCAAACTCCCGCTGACCTCCTGGTCAGACCTCAGATAATGTGGTGCTGTGAGCAGAGCAGTGTTCTCTGTTCAGTGTCTTGCTTGAAAGAAAACATGTCCAGAGAAGTCTCACATCATACATACATGTGGAAAGTGGCTCGTGATATTTCAAGACGAATGCTAAGAACATTTGTACGTACTTTAGATTCTTCTTTTTATTGAGAGTGTACAGCTTTCCAGTATAGCACAATTTCATCGAAAAAGAAATATCATGAAAAATGAAGATGATAAAAACCTACATTTCTTCATTGCAGACTGTCAACAGTCGCATAGAATAAGTTCATTCATTTCAGTGTTTCACCTTCCTCCACCACCATGAAGATGGGGTATAAAACATACACATTTAGAAAATATATTTTTTTACTAAATCTTTTCAAATATTACTGCTTTGTATTACTTTCTTTTGTTTCAAGTAATTTATCTCATCAAATGTAAAATCAACAAGTGTCCTCCCCGAACTCGGATACAAATTAGCCAGTTGAAAATACACTGATTTGATTTAACCTTCCCCTTGCACATCCTGTGAAGCTCAAACACTATTTGTCAGGCTTCACTGAAAACTGCAGCTCAGCAGCACATCAACATATGAGGGAGGAGTCAGTGAAATATGAAAGACATCCCTTAAAACATTACGCAAACCACAAAGCCTGTTCTATCAAATATAATGTAGCACACTATTATATATATATATATATATATATATATATATATATATATATATATATATATTAACTATATTCACTTTCTCAGGTGTAAACTGAGAAAAATTAACCAGCGGATGAAATAAAATGCAAAGTTGGAAACATATCGGTTGCATATTTATAATAAATAGATACATACATAAATAAAAAAGCTATGTTATATAATCATCATGGGAGTTTTGAACCACTCAATCCCATCCTTCATTATCTTTGCAGGCCACCAGCCGCCTGTGTCTCCTCCCAGTTCAGCCCAGTGTAACCTCCAGGCTGCTCGTCCAGGGCTTCAGATGCCCTCCGCAGCTCAGGGTAATTGAGTGGTGAGCAGATAAGGAAACTAGCCGGGCTGATCTGCTGGTATGAGCAGGGAGGAGAACAGGGGGTCCCAGGAGCATTGGGGTCATTTGGCTGCTCTCTCTGGATTGGCAGAGGAACGTCAGAAACATTTCATAGATCTATTTACGATGAAGAAGACTGGCTCTGGTAAACTGAAATGAAAACTAAACAAAAGTACATTTGGATAGGTTTTTCAGTCGAGAGCTTTATTGGTAATTTAAGAAGTATCATTGTTTCAGTTTCATCTCCAAAATAGTTAAGTTAAAACGTTTATCTACTAATTGAACGACAATCGTGTCCAGACGGTATCATAAGTAAGTTCCACATTTTGGGAAGTGCGCTTATTCACTGTCTAGCCTAAAGTCAAATAAAAAATAACTAAATATGAAGGCAGCAGCCAGTTAGCTGATCAGAACACAAAGATTTGAAACAAGCAGGATCAGTAACAGAATTCGACCTTTGGGAAGAGCCAGGCTAGCTGTGTAACAAGCCGTTTCCAGCTAGACTAAGCTCAATACAAGTTACTTGATGTAACTCCATTCTATGAGTAGGCTTTGTTCGATGTTGCAATGGCAGCATCGAGCCTGTGATGCAGCAGGAGAGACCCTGGCTAACCGAGCAGTTCGCAGAAGCATATGCCGTGTTGTTGAAGAGGCAGCAGGAGCGCAGGAACTTCTTCAGAGATGCACTTGTCAGTTCCCAGGTACCGCGGCTAGTTTGCCACCGCCATGTCCACACATCCAGGGCAGAGAGGACAGAGCAGACAGTCAAATACAGGTAATGAGAAACTCTGGAGAGTGACCAAGTTTTGCTGAGTGCTGTGTCTGTACGGCTGAGGGAGAAGAGCGGTGGCCACACTGGGGTTTCATATTGTGCTCTTGCTACCTCCTGACTGGTGCATAGATCAGTCTCAGGTTCTGCAGCAAAGCCTCGAAAGGGACTGTCAACTAACAAAACCCGTGCGAGGGCGTAACGTGTACAAAAGAGAACCAGCAGCTTGCAGGATTCATATTTACCACACAAACTGATGTGACAGACCAATCCGACGAGTAACATTAAATGAAGAATACACATCCCTGCCCGGTCTAACCATGAAATAATCAGTAACATTCTTCTCTCTCTCTCCCACTCGGTATCCGTTTCCTGCATTGGTGGTTTCCGCGCTGCTCTCCGTCAGCGTTGACGCTGAGTGCTACATGGTGCCGTGCTCTGGTGTTGCTGTCATTTCCAGCTGCTCCCTCTATCAGCTGTCATCACTTCCACAAGTCCAGCGCTGCCAATTAATTATCTGTGTCCCCACGCTACTATTCAAGAGCTGCTGCAGCTCCATGGTTTTTGTGTGTACTATTCTTGGGAGCTACATCAGCGGTGTTCAAGGCTGTGACGTCACCTCGGAGGCAGCTGTTTTTATTCTTATGTCCTCCTTTCACCCGCTCTCAGAGTCGGCAGTGTGCTGAGTAATGATCGAGGACTCTTGTTTTGAAGTTATCTGACTGCATGTTCTACTTTCTGCGTTCTCAGAGTCATCTGTCTCATATATTTGTGCAAAAGTACCGACTTAAAAGCTTGGTTCCCAACTTCTTGATCAGATTTTTGACTAACCAGCGCCGATTGGATCATATAATGAGTCTGAGGTGTGTTCAGGAATATGTTGTGCTGCAGTCACAGAGTGAAATTAGGAGGAGGGGGGTAATGAACCCTGGGGTCCTGTGCTGGCCAAGTAATGGCCCAGTTTTATCATCCTACGACTTCCTGTTGCCTCCTCTCCTGGGAAGGCCTGCTGGAGCTCTGCTGGAAGCCCTCTGATAAAAAACCCTGGCTAATGTTCACACGCTGCTGGGAACAAGAGCGAGCGAGAGGGAGAGATAGAGAGGGAGTGACGGCGATGAAGAGGAAAAAGCAATAGAAGACATATTTTAGTAGTCATAGATACAACAAAACAATCCACCAATGCCGCGGTTTACACCTCTCAACATGCTGACACGCGGTGATGTGACGAAAAGCAGTCGACCAGCCCATGAGAACACACCCTCTCAGAGACATGTGTCATATGTGGGTAGCTGTAGGACAGTGGAAAAGTGACCAGAGTGTAAGAGCGACGCAGATGAGGGGAGGGAAGATTGTTATTTTGGTGTTTTTGGCCCCAGATGAGAGTGAGTCCAGTCAGAGGATAGGCATGCTGGACACCAGGCATGGGAGCAAGGCACAGGAAGGAGAGCCATGATGATCACACAGCCTCAGATGATCCCTGGGTACCACACTGGCTTCCTGTGTTGGGAAACTAGCATTTAGAGAAGGAGAGGGGGAGGGAGGAGTGAAGAGAAAGGTACTGTAGAAAAAAATAAAGAGGTGAGGAATGTATCAGTGGTAATCGCGCTGGAAGAAATAAAAAAAAACTCTCTGGGTATTTCCTCAGAATAGGAAAGCAGAAAATGGAAAGACACTGCAGATGAACTGATAAGGACATGGAGAGCTTTGTATGTATGTGTGTGTCTATGAGCGACCTCACGCTGACAGAGGTTGAGAAAGTCACCGGCACATTAGTAAATCATCGGGCAAATTCTCAATTTTGTAGATGTCTAAGTGACACTTTCTCACATGTCCGAGCCGTGTCTGCTTTTCTTTAAGATGAGCCGCTGTCATACAATCCATCATATTCTCTTGCAGCTACACTGTAACTCAGACTTACCGCATTCACATAACTCTGTATCTGGCCTTTTAATAAATCAGGCCTTGGTGACCCATTTCTGCCCGCTCGCATTAATCTGGAGCAGATTCTGGACGCTGCCACGAGACAACGTCATTAAAACTACAAACTCGTCTGCCCACAGACTTTTTCATGAAGGGACAGAGCGTCAATTCAGCCGATCGTTTTAAGACCGTTCATGCGTTTATTCCTTGCCGTGATTTCTACATTAATGTCATTATTTCAGTGACACCTCTTACTTAAGCGTTTTGTCAAGAGCCACTAGATAAAATCAGATTGCGTCATTCTTAACCACGAGTAATAAGTTACAGACTCTTGTTTACCCCAAACCATCACTGCTGCCAGTTACTTGTGTGTTTCCGTCTTTCTAAGCAGAGATTTTTCTGGGAGTGTTTTACGCTCACAAGCCTCCTGAACTGCACACCTTGTGCGCTGCGTTTTTGTCGGGTTTCAACAAAGTTCATCAGTGCTTAATTTGAAACTACCAAAACTACTTGGTCAGGGTTGCCACAAACATTATCATAGTCCTGTTATTTTCTATCTCCTTTTATTATATTTTCTGGGTTCTTGCAGTGTCTTTGCACTTTGCACTCAACTCTGTGCTACTCCTTAACCTGATTTTTCCCTCCACACCTGTCCTGCATCAGCTTCATTAGCCGTGCCCTGTTTCCAGCCTATCAGCTCCTCCCCCTGTTCAGCGTCTCTGCCCGGCCCTCCACCTGTGCCTCATTCCCTTGTTAGTTTAGTTTGTACTTAAGTCCAGTTTTCACTTCAATCTTGTTTGAGTCTCTGTCCCCCCCTTTTTTTTTTACACCTCCACCTGGTGTTTATGTTTGCCACTGATCCTCCTGTGTTTGGCTCCACCTTCTTCATTCATGTTCAATGTGACAAACATGGCGGGATAATTGTCCAATGTTTTGTTAAAAATATCCGGTGGTTCCATGCTTACGAAACACCAACTTGATGTGACACATTTCAAATGTGAAAATGAAACGTATCGTTTGCGTGGTTTGCAGAAACATGCACTGACCAGCATTGTATCCTGGAGTGAATGGACTGGTATTCTGGGGTGTAGGCAGTAAAATATGCTATGACATGGAGTCTCAGGTCTACACTGTGAAGACCTGTCAGTACGAATTGCTACACCAGGTAGGCTTGCAATTTGTCATGTCTGATTTGTTAAGTAATATCGACAAAGTATGCTTAGGGCCCATGTAGCTTTTTTTCCACTAAGCACTGGCGTCTTTTTTCCAGTTGTTTTGAATAAATAGTGAAGACGGAAGCTTAGAGAAAAAGCCCAACATCATCATCTGTTTTCAGAGCGTGCCGCCTTTTGGTTGCGACCACAACTTTTCAGAAACTGGTGGCATTACCACCGCTTCTTTTCAGGTGACCAATCCTAACTTGTTTAGTCAGGACTCATCACTTGTTGCCCTGGTAATCCAGAAAATCGGGGAGAGGCTTGTTCTGGCTGTGTCGGTCCATCCTGAGCTTTATCAGACATATATATCATCATATGATCATAGCAGAGACAGAAAAGTCTGTGTTTGTGGATGTTGCTGAGCATAGTGCTTTAATCACCTTATGCTTTTGTGAGTTTGTATGTTCAACCCTCCGTTATCATCGCATTAGCAGCTGTTAATCAAAACCAACTTGTAGAGAGAAAAGTGCTTCATCCCAGTGCTGTCGAGCGGGCCCTTCGTTAGCTTGCAAGCTTGCTCACTTTCATTTGTCATTATTTTTTGGGATAGAGTTGCTTTCCTTTCTAATTCTGTATATAATTCTCTATATATAACCTATATTTTCCACCTTATTAATTACTGTCAGCATTTAATAACTACAGCTCCCATGAGTCTCAGTGTTATCTAAACATTACCTGAGTTGCATTTGATGACTGCTGACAAAACAAGTTTTTGCCTTTTTAAAAGGCAAGAGCAAACTTTTTTTTTCTCTTTGACTATATTTATATCTGAGAATATGGACCAAAAACCAGAGACCAAAACTGATGAAAGAAACTGTCCATGGGAAAATTCATTGTCATCCAAAGGCTAGCATGAAAAGGGGGAAGTGGTATCTGGCTCTCAGTGGCATGTTTCATTATGTGGAATAATATTTTATTTCAGGGGAGATAAAAGGCTTTCTTGATGTCAGACACAGGAAGAGCGGTCTGTCCGCAGTGCCGTCTGGGTGGGGCCGACACACAATGTTGAATGAATTCTATTAGGGCCTAAATTACCTTTAATAATAAAACAACAGGCAATTAGTGGGGCGCCATTAGCGTGGTATTGAGGTGTTTGCTCGTGCGTGCGGCGCGGGCCAAACATATGGCTTGGCTCACGGCAGCCCACCGTTATAAAGCTAACATTGTCATGACTGATGTATGGTGGCGCGGTAGTGGGCTCTGAAAGATCCATTTGTCTTCTCAATTAGAGCTGAGAGGGGGAAGAGAGGAACGGGATATGGGGGCAGGGAGGTTAGGGGGCTACCCCCTGTGCGGTCCGCACTTAGGAACATGTGGTGGGGGCGAAGCTGTGGGTGTATTTGTGTGTTTGCAGAGAGAGAGTGAACAAGTGTGTGTCAGACAGTTGGATGCAGGCCAGATGAAGCCTGGGAGTTGTTTTGGCAGCTCCTTTTCACCTAAATGCCCCTGCCCTCCCACTTTACTCCCTCGTCCCATATCTTTTCCTCGCCGTATTCCCCACCCCTCTCCATTTTGCCATGCAGCCAGGAATCTCTTCCCTGAGGCAGAGGCCACTTTAATGTGGGAAGCCTAGCAAAGGCAATCAGAGACCCAGACTCTTCTACGCCATACACACACCCCCACACACACGCACTCTCTCATACACACACACAAACTTGCACTTAAGCATAGACACACACTCTGAGTAGTCTCTTATCTGACTTGACGACATGGCACGCATGTTCTCTATTTCCCTCTATGATCTAACACTGTCTCACCATCAAGCACTACAACTTAGATAAGGCCAAATGAGGGAGAAATGGGAGAGGGGAGCGATTATTGTGAAGGTTTAAAACTCCACAAATCAGTGTTTTTATCCATCAGGGTAACTTTTTCAACAACTAGTTGAATAATTAGACTATCTACAAAGACATTCTCTGATGCTTGTCAGCTCATCCGGTTCATACGTGATGTTTTTCATCTTATTTTATCTGACAAATTAACTTAAGTGCAGCACCACTTAAGATGGACTATTTTCTCCTCTTGAGGGGTATATTAATTGGGGTAACTGATGAATCAGTAGCTGTGGCTTTCTGTCTGAGCTGGGAAAATGTGTTTTCCCCCCTTTGCTGATTCTTCCACCTTCCCACACAAGTTAATACTGTCACAATGGTTTGGCAGCATCAAAACACTTAAGACATGACTCATACAATGAACTACCCCGTTTCACATTGTCACCTGCAGTGTGAAATGCAGCGTAACCATATTTTTATCCTACTACTTTTCCGACTATTAGACACATATGAGATTAATATTAAATACTGAAATTAACCATGAGACTGCTTTATATGACAAGGTTGATTGCTGCCACAGGAGACCGTACAGGCATAAGAAAACACTCATCCAAACCGAATCTCCTTCTGTCTGTCATTCAGGGCCCGAGGTGGTCTACACTAAACAACCACTGAGACTAAACAGCTCTTTGTAATGTCTCATTTGTTATGTGAAGTAGCCTTTCATTAGCATCACAGCTCAAAAATAGTATAAATGGTCTTGCACTTCTGTCGTGGTAATTTTTTACACATAAAAGCTCTGGTTTGTGTAGAACAAAATGCAAAAAAACTCAGCTCATGTTCAAAAAACACACTTACAAATAGATGGAGGATGAAAAAGTAGACATGTAAGGAAATTATGTACCAATGCTTCAAACACAAATATGTCCATAATACTGAACATCTGTGCATGTCATCTGTCATTTTTCCCCTTTCTTTCAGTGTTTTAAAGGTTCTTGTGCCTGTATAAACAGAAAGTCTTGAAAGTTAAATAGATCCAATTCTGCACCAACAGAAGCTCCTCGCTCCCACTGAAAACACTGCTCCTGAAACACCTCGTCAGTAGTCCCGCCTTTAATTCTTTGACTTTGTGACATCATACTACATCACGGTGTCACACATTTGCATAATTCATTCCTATAGGCTAGTTTTGCCATTAATGATTGATTTAGTACAGTTGCTCTGTTGTTGTTAGCGATGCTGTTTCAGGCATGTGTGATCAAACCAATCAGAGCAGACTGGGCATTCAGGGGGGGGGCTTAAAGAGACAGGAGCTAAAACAGAGCATTTCGTACAGAGGGGGATCAAAGAGCTGCAGCACTGGACAGTATGAGAAAATTCATGTGTTTTGTGAGCATTGAATCATGTAAGGCTATTCTAGCAATAACCCAAAATTAAAATTATCAACCGGAAATTGAGCATGATATGTCTCCTTTAACTGGTTTATTTTGTGCTGGTAATGTCCTGTATGCTGATGGATGATAAGATGATGATAATAATATGTGTTTTTAAGAGACATTTTGATTTACAGTACAGAGTAACTACTGCAGTAAACTTTGCTGAGTTGCAGACATATAGGCAAACAACTCCATTAACAAACATTAACATACACACAAGAAACATTAAACAAAAAAGCCCTGCCCCTGATCCACCATACGATTTTCTTCCCTTTTAATGTTAATGAGGAGTACTTAAAGCAACAGGATTTCATCAGTGAATGTATTCTAAAGCCAGCTTCAGCTCACTTTCGAGCACACATACTGGCCGTCTTAATGCTACTGAGGAATCATAATAAAGGCAGTATTGTTCTGAAACATCTTATCCCGTCCAACAGCTCCTAATTGCCCTTTCTCATTATCCTGCCTCAGCGGTCCACTGTTGGTGGTATGCAGTGAAATCGAATCGCACTTCTAAGAGGCACAGGGGAAGTGCACTATATGCTCAGTGTGTGATGCTTTTTAATTCAAGGTCTCATCCAGTTCCCTGTTGCCGCTTGTGCTAGAACATCTGGAGCAGGCGTTAGCCCTCCGTCTGTGTGTCTAATAACTGCTGGCAGCTCTTTGAGAATGCAGACCCAGACTGATCTCGCTAGTTGATTATGAGGCTCTACTTTTTATGGAGATGAACATGTACCTGTGACAGTACGCAGCACCTTCATTCACCTTATTTAAACCCATGCAGCTGCCAAAGACCTGACACTCCTCAGCTGGCAGCTGGTGTGGTTTAAAGTCAGCTTGGAGAAAACGGTGGAAGATGCAATAATGAGCGACGGTATGAGTGTTTTTCTGTCACTGTACCAACAGGAATGATGTGTGGGTTGACGTGGCTTTGGAACTAATCTCCTCTACTAAGACTCTGGCCGCATTTCCCTTTGTATTTATTGTGAAAATGTATAACAACTTAAGCGAGCGGTTTATGGCGGAAATGGTTTGAGCGCTGCCCTCTCGTGTGAAACTGAATCCGCTGCTGCATTATGGAAATGTGAGGCTCGGCAGCGAGTGCAAAGCAAACTGAGGCGGCTCTAATAGTGCGGTGCACTCTAATGAAATCAGCAACCCCAGGCCTCAGGAATGAGATCCATGCACGGCTTTTCATTCCCCTGCATCCTCACCCAAGCCGCCTTTTCAATTGGGCGTCCCAGCGCTGGTTTTGAGAAGAAGAGGCCCTCATGTCTCATCTGGCTAAAAGGATGGCAGAGTATCTCGGGAATCAGCAGCACTTTAGTGTTTCAGAGGCACTGCGTATCCTGTCCGAGTCAGATTGAGAACAGAGGGGGAAGAGAGATATAACGCACTGAATCATAGGCTACTGTAGCTGTGTACTAAACACGCAGACAGGGCTGGAGTAACTGACGATGCCAAGAGTTGTAATTTGAACTTTATATGGATGAAAAACAGGACAGAATGACAGAAAGAAGCGGTCGTCTCCGGTCATATGGCTGTCTGTGTCTCTCTTTTCCATCTCACCACAGTGGCAACACTCTCAAAACACAGGCTGTCATCTTTAAGGCAGCTGTGGCAAAATGCATGTTGCTTTTCTCTGCACTACATTTTTGTAATATCATATTAAAGGGGGCACTACGTACTTTTTGGAGAAGAAATTCAAACTCTGAATTTTGATATTTACAACATCAACGAAGTAATAATACAAATTAACAAACATACAAATATATTTTTTTTCCATAGCTGATTAAACAAACTGTTTGTAAGAGAAAATTAAGGTCCCAAAAAAATGTTTGAGGCTACAAAGGTGGCAGGGTCCGCCACATATAAACGAAGTAAAACAGCATTGAATTGTGTTGTCCTTTCAGTTTATACAGTCATGAAAACAAAGAGACTTATTTAGTTTGTCATCATCAAACTAATCACCAAAACGACATTAACCTTTAATTTTAACACTCTTGAATTGGAGTGTGAACCCAGAAGACTTTTAAAGCCAATTTCAGAATAAAAATTACAACACAGAAAGAAGAAGATTTTATTCCTTTCAGTGATTCTCCCTCAACTCCTTTACCAAAATCAGGTCTCTAGCTTAAGTGACTGATTGATGTATTACAGTTTGAGTGGCTTGAATGAGGAGTCAGACCCTTTTAGGGAGGTGAATTGGCGATGTAAGAGACACCCACGCGGCCCCACAGACGGAGGAACCCTTAGGAAGTTCTGGGTTAATTAGATTTGTCCTACAACGCAGCGCAGCCCTTTCCACTTCAAATATTTATGGATCACACGTCAGGAAAACAGACATTTGAGACCTCTCTGAGAGCTGACTAACATGAATTCTCCTCATACAACGCTGCTCCCTCCACCGTTTGCACACACACACACACACGCACACACACACACACACACACACACACACACACACACACACACACACACACACACACACACACACACACACACACACACACACACACACACACACACACACATCTTAGAGGCAGAGACACACAACACAAACATGAAGACATGAAGCACTTGAATGCTCACCCACATAAGCACTAATCCACTCTTTACCCGTAATGAGTGCACAGGAATTTGGGTGAATTTGGATTTAATGGCTGTGATTCATAGCTTATCGGACTCTTGAGAGCTGATTTGGAAACTCTGAAATTTTATCTGTTTACCTTGAAAAAGAAGTGACGTGCGGCACGCATTTTGAACCCTGGCTTCACTTCCAACATCATTTTAACACCCCATAATTCCCGATCATGACGTCGACCTATATATTTGTTTGTGTGTGTACTTGTGTGCCTGCATGTTCCTACGCTTGCTTGCTGAAGGGGAAACTGGATGAGTGACAAAGATTGGCTTTTGAAGTTTCTCTTCTCACACGGTTAAAATATGTTATGCATACAGCTGATGCAGAAATTCAGGAGTATTGCACACGTGTGTGTGTGTGTGTGTGTGTGTGTGTGTGTGTGTGTGTGTGTGTAGACGTTGATTTGTGAATGGCAGTGCCGCGTGATAAGAACTCCCTGTCGACCGCTCTGCTTCGTGATGGGTCACAGAAGACCCCCGATTCTCTGTGACCCCATCAGACACTTCAGGGACGCTCTCTGGTTACTGTTTCCCCAGACCTCTGCCTTAACCCCCGCCAGTACACACACACACACACACTCTCACACACACGCACATGCATAGCCTTAAATAGCCCTGTCAGACCGATGCTGGATGCTTTACATGAGGAGAGACACAGACCAAAAGAGACAGAGAAGCCGAGAGAGAGCTGAAGAGAATTAAGAGAGCAAGAAAACACACAGAGAGGAGAGAGATAAAAGGAGAAACAAAGAGAAAGTGAGAAAAGGAAAGAGGACCAGGACTCGCAGCGAAAGCGAGTGAGAGAGACAGAGCTGTCTTGAGGGCAGCCAGACGCCTGTTTGCAGCCTGAGAACAGGC
Organism: Diplodus puntazzo; assembly: GCA_963678695.2. Classification (NCBI taxonomy): domain Eukaryota; kingdom Metazoa; phylum Chordata; class Actinopteri; order Spariformes; family Sparidae; genus Diplodus; species Diplodus puntazzo. The sequence continues at coordinate 13,375,775 of OZ023155.1, read as the reverse complement.
CTGTCCGACTATCTCTCTTTGTCCTTTACAGCTCTACAAGGCCTGGGAGACGTTTTATAGTAGCAATCACTCAGATCCTCTTGGCTTTTATTCCATCTCTGGATGCCTCAGGATTGTATTCCATCACTGTTGCTATATATAGATGACGGAAAAACGTTGGACACATTAGAAACACCGAGAATTCATGAATTCCTTTCTAAAAATTGGGCACTGAAATGTTTTTTTACTGCTTGTTTTCTTCTCAAAATGAGAATCAAAAACTGACTGAAAAATAAAACCTCCTGGGTGAAATCCTCTCACTAGGTGTTTCCACACTCTATTGACAGTGACCTTGTAAGCTGTCTAAATGCTCGTCTGTTTGATATTGAGTGACACAACAGTTCTTTTGTGCCCCAGCGAGATCTGATGTCGACGAGAGCGTCGAGCTGCTATTTGATCCAGAGAGTGAATGTTGTTTCTGTCCCAGAGGGCGGCTGCTTTTCACTGAGCCTGCTGTGTCTGCTCAGGACCACACAGCCATGGAGCCTGGGACCCTGGGACCCCAAATCATTAGCTATAAGGGGCCTGTGAGACTCTGCGAGACCCCCCCCCCCCATCTCTCTTCGCAGGACTGTTTTAGCCCAATCATGTGCTGCCTGCTGACCGACAGATGCATCAATTATGAACATTTAGTGCACCAGATATGTGAAAATATGTGAAAGGGCAACAGGCGCCTGAAAGTGTCTCTGAATGATGACCCGGTCAATGTGTTCGCTTGTGTGTGTGAGAGAGAGAGACGGAGATGCTACAGATTTTGTAATTTGCTCAGGATATTTATTCTAATCTTCATAGATTTTAATAGATTTTCGGTAACATTCGTCATGAGTGACTTTTATTTCTATTCCTATCAGTCTCACTTTTTTTTTATGCAGGGCAGCAGATGTGCGCCGAAAATAACTTTTGTCAACAGCTTATTATCAGCTGCTGCCTGAGCCAAGCGCAAACACATTCTGTGCACATCACTGACACCAAAGAATGGAATAAAGATATGAAGGTTTATTTTTTTTAAAGAAGTAGTTTGAAAGGAAATAACAGAGCAATAATTGTGATTTTTCTCTTTCAGTGAAGTTTCTTGTTTTCAGATCATAACACAGAAAAAGACCCTTATAGCATGTTAACGCCACCTAGAGGGGCCTATTAGTAAACCATATTAGTTCAAGGTGCACACGCACTGTCACAGTGTGTATGTGTGTGTGTGTGTGTGTGTGTGTGATATTGATTAGTGAACGTTAAGGTTTTCAGTGTTTTGAAAACCTTTCTCCTCTTCTTTGTTTTTGTCCAACATTATCTGCCATTGAGCTGAATTGATTTGCTTTGGACAAAAATTGGATTCAATAAAATGCGATGTAATAAAACAGGGCTCTACGTGACATTTTCTTATTGAAGCTCAAAATGTAAGAAGTCTTGCACACTAAGAACTTTGTAGTCTTAACTTGAATAATGAGTGAATGAACCACTCTTTCACCCTTTTGCTATCAACATAAAGAACAGGTGGAGTGTTAAAAAAATCATCAAATCAAGTTTTCCTGACAGCTATGCCGACCGCTTCCCTCTAATATTACGTTTTCTTGACAGTAAGTCATTTCAACAACTAATATCACAGTATTTATGTGTTGTAACTTGATATTTCAAGTTATTTTAGTTCATCTCAACTACTGCTGTCAAGTTATTTAAACTAACACTGTTTTTCCCAACTGATCCTCGTCATATCAACTCAGTAAGGGTAATTTCCATAAAATGAACCATTGTGTGATTTTTTTTCTAATTCATTTGCCTTTTTTTTAATAACAGCAACTTCTTATTCTTCTTAATTTTTGGCAAAATACACCAAATGAGACATTAGCTAAAATAATTGTGAGACGTTTCGAAAAAGCAGAATAAATGTGTTTATTTCATGATCTTCATGCAAAACGAAGAAATAATATCAGGTCCAAGTCTGACCTCGAGTAAATGCTTGTTAAATTTGATAACAAGACATTTCAGTGAAGGAGAAATGGTAAAAGTATAAGAAGAAAAAAGAAAAAATTCTTGGTGTAAAATAAATGAAATAGATGTCAGTCCTGAGTGCTCCCTCATTGTCATTGATTTTTTTATCTTCTTTTAAACAATTCTGTTGGCTATTTTTTCAAATATTTCTTCTTGACAAATTGATAAATAAATAAATGTAGGTTCAGACTTACAGGGAATGGCCTGGCGGGTTGATTCCCCTCTCAGTCGGAGCTGAAAAGCAGACGGCGGGCAGGTGCTATTTTGGGAGCAGACCTAAATGTTTCATGCGTAATGTGTTGGTTATAACCCGTGCAACGCGTCGTCGCTCCTCGACATGTTAGACAGCAATCATAACAGAATCAAAAGGAGGCCATCATCTGGAAAGCAGTGAAAGTTGGATGGGGTTTCTCATCTCGAAGCCAGACGCGGAGTGCACCACGAGTCCATTTGTCCAACTTTGTCTGACAATAAACCAAAACTCCGAATACGGATTTGACCACTGAGAATAAAAGCAGGTTTTAAAGGAGGGTTGGAGCTGCTTCACAGTTGACTGCTCTATAAATACACTCAAATCTACACCAACCGCTATTAAGGAAAAAAGTGTTGTGCGAACAATAATAATAATAACAATATTGATAATAATAATAATAATATTGATAATAATAATAATAATAATAATAATAATAATAATAATAATAATAATAATAATAATAATGTTTCTTGTTCAAACTGCTTTTTAAGTCTTTTAAAAAACTAGTTATTACATCAACAGTTATGATTGAGGTATTTTTCAGAGGTCACCTCCCGAGCACACGCACACGCACACACAGAAGGAGAGAGAGAGAGAGTTTGTCGTTGCCTGTGTGACGCAGCATCTGGCAGCAGCCCAGAGGGGAAGTGTGTTGTTGCATCTTAAATGCCCGCGATTGAAAAATTAAATGAGTTACCTCTCTCTCTCTCTCTCTCTCTCTCTCTCTCTCTCTCTCTCTCTCTCTCTCTCTCTCTCTCTCTCTCTCTCTCTCGCTCCTTCCTGTCCACTCCCCTCTGCAAGGTTTCCTCGCCGGGGTCGGTCCCTCCTTTCTTTTTTCTTTTTCCGAGGAGGAACCTCGCGACAAGCCTGTGGATGTCGCGGGTCAAAGGGAAGTGGCCTACGTGCGAGTCTCATTAAAGATCAATTTAGAGAGCTGAGGACTTCTGCTGTCTGATCGAACAATGGAGGAACTAGAGCCAAAGTCTTTGAAAACCTTCAATCACGCAGAATCCCAACACTGAGAACAGGCCCCTGTCCTCTGAGACACTGGCCCTAAGACTTCTGCGAATCTCAGCTATTATATAAAATATGATTAACACAGTAAACATAAGAACTATTGACATCAAAATAGCATTTCTCAATTCACGTTATAATTTCCTAAGAAACTGTTAGGTATGATTCATTTATTATATACAGAATAATAATGATAATTATGTCACAAAATAAAGAAACGTTAGATCATATAATTGCATTGTAATTGCAGTAATAATTTTTTAGTTTCTAAAAACTATATTTTTTCACTGATATCTTAAACTAGTTTTGTAATTATACTAATTATTAACTTTATCCATCTGTTTCACCTTCATCCTTATCAACTTATTATTTCTAAAAAAGACTATGAATTGATGATTTTGCTGACTGTGTCTCTCTCACAGCAAAGTTCCTGGCGTTTATGTCTCATTTCACTGTTTACAGTCACCAGTCTTTTTGTCTGATCATCTTAACAGGATGTCTTATCAGAGAATGTCCATCCTACATGTAGGATGCACTTCTGTGTGTGAGAACCTCGTCTCAGCGAACAGGGCACGACCCTGCCGTGTCACCCGACAGGGACCCAGACGCTCTTGTGGCAAGGCAGGAAGGACAGAGTCTGTGTTATGCTTCCCTTCTACCTAAAAGCCATATTTCACTGCTCCGTGACCTTCACCAGCTCCTTTACCCAGCAGACAAGTGTTCAGCTCGCCGCTCCTCGGTGCCACGGACCCCCCAGACTCCCCGTAACCGTCACCTAACCTCACCATCGCAGCGGTAAATCATCCGTCCGTCTGCCTCACTACAGCCAGTCCCTTTCCTCAAATCCATGGCTTCAAATAGCAGCCATCTCTTGACCTGCTGACCCCAGGCTCCTGCCCAGACACTGACCCACACCCATGTCCTCGTCAAGCCTGAACTCTGGAAAACAAACTTCTGCTCAGCTCAAAAAACACCAAATATCCAACGTCAGCACCATTTTCAGGTTGAGTCGGACTTCCAGGAGTTCTTCCTTTCACTCAAAAAAGACCTTGAATCTCCACCTCAACAATACAATCCCCTAGACAATACAACCTCCTCCCAACATACCATGCACAATACACTAATATTTCACAAACACGTGGCCCGCATATTTCATTAGCAGCAAATCTCACACTTGTTTCTCAACTGCCCACTTTTGCAGCCAGAAAAACTTTTAGAAGGCGGTTTACCCACCCTGTGATCCAGATTTATCAAGGCTCGCAGGGCCCTGCGCTGGAAGGAAGAATGCAGCTCGTACCATTATGAGATAAAGGCCAGATGAGGAGGGAATCGCAGCCCAAGCTACCTGTCATCCGTTATCATAAATGTGGTATTAAACGTGGAGATAAGCGATGAAAGAAGAGGGAGGCAGGGTGCTGAGGATTACTGATACACGAGAGGGTGTGTGTTGTAAGCAGGCAGATGGTGCAGTCCGGCCCTGCTCCGCCTGATCCCCCTGACAGCTGCACTAGATCCTCGGCGGTGGAGGTGAGCATGGACTCGTTGCCGAGCTCTGAGTACATCATGTCCTTCCAGTGGAAACGTTGACCTTGTGTTTCATAGTGTGTGTTTGTGTGTGTGTGTGCGTGTGTGCGTGCGTGGTAAGGTCATGCTAGGCAGGCAGCATGACTGGTGGCATTGGGGAGTAATTGTGATTGAGAGCATTACTCCTCAGTCCGCCCTATGCAAGGGTGATACACACACACACACACACACACACACACACACACACACACACACACACACACACACACACACACACACACACACACTCACACTCACACGCACACATTCACAGGCTCTCCCATGGGTCATTCTGACACTGTCCAGATAAAGAAAGGGACTGATGGTTATGTGGACGTGTGGAAAGAGAGAGAAAAAGGGAGAGAGAGAGGGAGAGTGTGTGTGTGTGTGTGTGTGTGTGTGTGTGTGTGTGTGTGTGTGTGTGTGTGTGTGTGTAATTGTGTGGTATATATTTATTTTTGTTTAGCCTCCGAGTGTTAATGTGTTTGCCAAAGTCTTAACTAGGCGCGTGTGTGTGAGAGAGGGAGTTTTCTGGAGGGTGATAAGATTTTTTTTTCTCGTGTTTTTTTCTTATTTTTAACAGGAGTTTCAGGGAAAGTAAAAGTAAAAACAGAGAGGTATTATATGTCATAGTTGGAGAATGAATTTGTGTATTTGTGTGAATGTTTGTCGGGTGTTTTAAAGCAACACACAGGGATAATTTCTTGGTGTTTATCCACCAACACAATGTCTCATTTTTCTTGAAATTCGTGGGCAATTAAATACAAAGTTTGAGATTTAGAGATATTCCTGTCACAACATATACCAACCGACCGAATGCATTTACTTGTCAAAAAAGAAAACTGCAAAAAACATTGAGCTATAATGTGATATGCCACATCATAAACAATAGAACAATAAATGCTGTCACAGTGTTTCTGCTTTCCCATTTTGGTGCATTTTCTAAAGTAAAATAACTAAGCAAAAAATAAATCTTGTTGGCAATTGCTTGTTTGACTTTCTGGTTTATCAACATGATGTGATTTCCCAGCTAACGTACGTGTGGATTTCTTCCTCAGAAGAGCGTGCGTGCCTCCAACATGGAGGCGGAAAGATTTCCAAAATGCACTTTAAGATTTGGCAGTGGAGCAGCAGCGTACTTATGAATCTCTTCCTGTTTGTGTTTACTCTCTCTTACAGCTCGCCTCTATAGGAAGATTATGTCTCCGGTCACTGGGCCAAACCCGGCCGGTATCTCTCTCATACTGAGTCTAAGTAAAGATCCATCCAGGAACTCGGAGGGTCCCAGGCCGACTCTGTGCCAGCCGGTTGTTCCTCTCTGCTCCGTGTTGCACCGCCCTGACCTGCAGCATGCTTTTGCCCACAAGGGAACCCTGCCGATGGGGCGTGTGCTTGCGTGCGTAGGCCCCTGAGCCCCGGCCCCTGTGTGGTCTGGCTGTATGTGTATGTGTGTGGTCTTCCCGGCCCCCTGCTCATCTGTCCGAGGCCTGCTAACGGCCTGCCCAGTGACCACGGCTGTTTACTTTACTTCTGTCTGCACCAACTGAACTCTGATCGCCCGCTTCCTCCAGCTGGACCAAATCAGGCCCCAGCTCCGACTCTCTGCAGCCCGTGGAGAGGCCCCAGAGTCTGGGACAAGACAGGACATTTGCTCCTGGTGGATTAAGACACCTTCAGACCCCACCCCCAATGTCCCCGACTCTGCCTTCCCCTCGTCTCCTGTTCCCAACTGCTGGGTGACTGCTGGCCAAACCAGGGCATATGGTTGCTGGAAGGCAAGGCTGCCTGTAATTATGCTGTCAGAGGCCTGTCCTCATTGGCCGGGATAATTGGTCTCTCTGTAACAGTCACTATCAGAAACAGCTCAGTCTCTCTCATCAGTGGAAACAGACAGACTGGCAACTCACTCGGATGCAGACACTTCGACTGTTGGAGATTGCCGATGCTTTCTCAAAAGCTGCTTTTGCGTTGCCTTTAATGGTCTTCTAGTATTTTAGTGACAAATCGCTGAAATATCAAAATGGTTATAAATGTTGTTGAAGCTCAGATGTAGTGCTAATGACATCCTCTGCTCTCCGCCTGCTGTATTAACCTTATGGGTTTCTCTGATCCACCTCTATCCCCAGACAGCCCCGCTTCGTATTTATTCATTTACGTATTTACAGCACAGGTCAAGGAGTTAAGCGCCCAAGTGTGCCACTACACACAGGGCATATGATCCTACATAAATCCACTGAGTAATGAGGCAGAGATGGGGCCATACCTGCTTACCCCTCCCCTTCGCTTCTGCCCCCGCCTGCGGTAATTCCTCTTATTAAGGATGGATTGGTGTTGAGTGTGTGTGTGTATGTGTGTGTGTGTTTGTGTGTGTGTTAGACTATTGGTCCTGGTTTTGGAGCAAGGGAGTCAAGGGGAGACAAGGGAATCAGGGGGAGGCTGGTAGTGTTTAGGGCCTATGTTTGGCTAGGGAAGCCAATAGAGGCCCTCCGGGGTCACCCCTCTACCGCTTTACAAATTGAGGACTGTGCCGGCAGGCGCCAGGGCAGAGTCGAATGAGCGAGCCCACTGACCTGTGACCCTGGCCCAGCCCTCGTGCAGGAGCCCCTGTAACCCGGGAGAGGGGATCGCTGACCTCTGGGGGTCACATTCCTCCTCTTCCTCCGCCAAGGCTGCAGGGGATTCTTAGGTCCACAGCACCCATCCTGCACAAATTAGATTTAACGCAGACCATTCAGAAATTAAACAGCTGGTTTATGCTTGGATTTGTGCTGAGTACCGTTATGTTTGAATAAAATGATGTTCTGTTGGAGGAGGTGGCTTTACAGACTGCTGTAGTAATGAGCCCTAAAACCTGGAAATGAGTTAGCATTGTTCACGCTGAGTCTACTGACTGGGTTTTCGATTCAATGCTCTAAATAAGTTCTGTTACCACAAGTTTAAGGCAAGAGACATTTTGTTCCAGGTTTTAAAATACATCGTTAAATGTCCCACGGTTGAGTTAAAAAGAGTTTACGTGTCACAAAAATGACGGTTGCTGACAAGTGGCTAAATGGGACTATAGAAGTTGTCACAAACATTAAACGTCATCACACTGAACACAGAGACTCACCTACTCACTAGTCTGTCTCTACAGGTGGACTTGGGTTGCAAATTATTGTAACTCTAACTCTGCAATAGATTGATTAATTCGTAGAAAACGTGTATAGTAATTGTATAGTAAGATGCTTAGTGGTGATGACTTTTAAGTCATGTGTCTCTTTATAGTCTAATAAATAAAAAAACATCTAGGAGTCATAGACTTGTGTGTTGCCACAGATATTGTCTTCAGCAATAATCCAAAATCCAGTTCAACAATCCTATAAGGTTTTTGTCGAGGGAGCGTGGGCTCCCTCGACAAAAACATGTTAGCCCCTCAAAAATGTGCCATCCCTACAGCACTCTGTAGATAGAAGAGAGGAGAAGAGATAACAGTCTGTTTTTAAAAAAAATTGTTTGAGGGAAGCTCTTCAGATCCTTATAAAACTTGAAAATCTTTTTTTTAATGAATATATGGGGCTCCTGTAAGTTTCTCTAAATAGAATAGTGTAACAAAATGTGAATTTCATCAGACATTGGGGTCTTTGACACACTAAAGGGACATCAAATCTAATATTTTTCATTCAGTACATTTTGAAACGTGTTAATAATTCCAGCGGATAAAAAACAATAAAATCTACATTTTAAGCGACTTCCAAATTGCTGTGAATGTGAGGAATCCTGGTTTTCATTACACCTCTGAAGCCGACCATTTCTCAACCCACCTCTTTTCAAATTGCCTTCATTCCTTGTCTTTCTGTATACAGTGTGTGTAACCGGACCCCCGATTTTCCATGTAAAGCTGAGCTACATCTGTCCGTAATGTGATGTTTCCTAACATTTCATACCGTGTGGGTAAATCCTGACAGCTTGGATCCTGCAAAAACAGATCGGTGCCCTGTATACCCCTTCTGACCCCAGCCTCCCTCTGCCAGCCTGTGGAAAAAGCCCCTCTGGCTGCTTCTGGTGTGTGTGTCACCACGCAGGCTCCTCGCTGGGCTCCGTGTAAACAGCCTCCTGTCTCTCTAGGCTCTCTGGCCACTGCTGCTTAATAGTAATTGCTTCAGGAAGTGTGATCACCATGGTTCAAGTACCCACTAATTCTATCAGAAGGCACGAAAGAGGGGTTTCAGGGCCAGGGAAGAGGTTTGAGAGAGAGAGTGCGAGGAATTAAGGGAGGAGTAAAGTTTGTGATTGAAAACGTGTGGCCATGCTGTGAGACTCTGAAGGATTGTCACAGCCTATTAAGCAAAGAAACCATTCATATTCTTGTCAGAGGAAATCAACGTGCGGTGCAAAGGGAACAATCAAAATTCCTGATTGCTTTTATCCCAGGCTTGGATTTATAGAGAGCATCAGGGAGCAGTCATAACTTCCACTGCGAAGCTGGATGAATCACCCCAGCTAGTGCTATTAAGCCACCATATGGCCACCGAGGGGCCTTTCACTGCGAAGCTGGATTGTTGGAAAGTGTATTTAGCCTGAGACGAGGACTGTAACTGTCAAAAACCGTGGAAGATTCAGGTAAAGATCCCCTGTTAACAGGTGAAACTGAAGAAAAAATTATAATATTCGGGTAAAATGTGTGTGTGTGTGTGTGTGTGTGTGTGTGTGTGTGTGTGTGTGTGTGTGGCCTGCTGGGGCACACCGCTCCTGACACCCATGAGACGAAGAGGCCAAGGGGTGCTGAGAATTTCCTCCACAGGTCTCTGAGCATGTCCACATGCATGGCTAAACCTCACCACTGGAAACACATCCTGCCCCATCACGTCACCCTCTGGCCGGAGCTCTCCTGGGCCGCGGCGTTTCCCATGGCTGACAGCGACTCAGACAGCGAGAGGTGTCAGACCACAACCCTCGGCTGGCATTCCTCACGGTCATACCCCAGACCCTGCAACTGATCCCTTACATTTATTCCTCTTTGATTGGGTATGTGTGAGTGTCGGGGCATCTGCGCAACTTGTGTATACACACGTATGTGCATGCCAAGTGTGCGTGAGTGTGCGAAGACACATCTCTCGGCAGCGAGGCTCCCACAAGAGCCCCCCTCGAAAAGGCCTGGTGACATATATAGAATAGCAGGAAGAGGGGCGCATCCGAGTGAGGCTGCTGGAATTTTGTTATAACATGCGACTTTGGATGCTCCCGCTATCCCACGTGTGTCACAAAAAGACGATGAAAAAGAGAAGAGAGATGGTGGGAAAATATGTTCTTTGGGATAAAGTGACATTTTCTATGCCAGATGTATGTGCGGGTAGGAGACTTTATCAAGTCTGTAGAAAACATTATCGGAGCGGTTGATGCACATTCTGCACAACTTACAGTCTTACCTGTGTTACTGTGTCTGCACGCCGACAGACGAGTTTAAGTCAGAGTGTGTGAAAGACGGACAGAAAGCCCGAAAGAGAAAGAACACTCCAGTGTGCTATATGTAGTGACCTGTGAATGGCCTGCTGGTAGGTAGACCATAAGAGCCCGCTCTGCTCCATATCTGTTTATGACCCCCTGACACCTCGGTGAGGCTCCTCACATCAGAGCCGCAATCGTTTACACACAGAAAAAACACACGTATATGCACACATACCCATTTTCACTTGTTTCTGAACTGCGAAAGATGAAGCCAAACACAGCAATGCAGAGCACACGTTATCTTAATGAGTGGCACTTGTTGTGTATCCTCATTCTGCGTATGTTTCCACTTGTCCCTGTAACAGTTTGTATTGTCTTCTATAAGAAACGGGACACGTGCCTCAGCACTTTGTTAGTGCCAATATCTTTGATGGTGGTCAAGTCCAGATGTGGAGCCTAGTCCTGTAGTCATGTAGACTAAACCTGTAGAGAGAAGAGCTCCAGACCTCTATAGGCACAGCGCTCTACTGCAGCGTGTGGCCCACATGTGCACCACCCAGCCTGGGCGGCCACTCCCTGTCATACACTCCATTTGCAAAATAAACCCGTCAATAAGGCTGGTATGTTCTATCACTTGCGACAGTTAGTTAGGATCCACAGGTTGGTAGGCTAGAGTTAATGTCGCCTCTTGCGCAGTATATTATGTAGGGATCAGAGAAAGTGCTTAGCATGTGTTATAAGCACAGACATGGGTCAGAATCCACACACAAATAATTTAGCAGATTTGTTTACAGTACAAGAAGATAAGCTGTAGGTGGCGTACTGAGAAACCCCTTTTCAACACTGCTTCGTCTGCCAGTTGAACTAATTAAATGCAACTTTCTGCTGTTATTGTATTGTTCTGCAGTGGCATATCACAAAGATCTGATCCTATCCCACACCTGTCCCCGTTGTTCAGCCTGGGCGGCCACTCCCTGTCACACACTCCATTTGCAAAATAAACCCGTCAATAAGGCTGGTATGTTCTATCACTTGCGACAGTTAGTTAGGATCCACAGGTTGGTAGGCTAGAGTTAATGTCGCCTCTTGTGCAGTATATTATGTAGGGATCAGAGAAAGTGCTTAGCATGTGTTATAAGCACAGACATGGGTCAGAATCCACACACAAATAATTTAGCAGATTTGTTTACAGTACAAGAAGATAAGCTGTAGGTGGCGTACTGAGAAACCCCATTTCAACACTGCTTCGTCTGCCAGTTGAACTAATTAAATGCAACTTTCTGCTGTTATTGTATTGTTCTGCAGTGGCATATCACAAAGATCTGATCCTATCCCACACCTGTCCCCGTTGTTCTAAAATGAGGAATTTCATCAAGTCATCTATTTTCTTAACCACTTTTTAGACATGCTGGACCCAATTGCCCGAATAGATGTTGGGAATTTACAAACATGTAGAATCTTTACATTTCTTTCGGTTTGATTTTCTATCTTATGTTGTGACAGCGCTGCAATCCGCTTGGTTAGGATTAGGAAAAGATCTTGGCTTGCACAAAAAAATACCTGGTTTTGTTGGCACAAAGCAGGCTTGACGTGCCCTGATGTCTCATTAAAGAAACAGATGTTTGTCACCACAGACATGGTTAGAAATTGTTGAGTGTTGAAACGCAGTCTTGAACTGTGGTCACTGGTTTGGCAACCGTGTTGCTTAGATGTAACTCTACCATAATCCCCTCTGCTTCAGGACGTGAATGTAAGGTGATATACACATAATCTGACCGAGATATGACACATATTGTAGAAATGTAAATATGGTACTGTATACTTAACATCTACATATTTGCTCATGTCTGCAGTAACATTAGCCGACAACATTTTACTCTAGCGGCTGGGCTGAAGTGTTTTGAATCATTGGGATGTCCTAACCCAACAAATAAATAAATAAAAACCCTAAACACCCGACATGTCGTTGGTCCAGTGGCTGGCTGGTTTTTGCCTGTCCATCTCATTAATCCCCCATTTTCGACACTACAGTGTTTTTCGTTTCATTTCATTTCGTTTCGTTTCGTTTTCGTTTTCGTTTTCGTTTTCGTTTACAGCCTTTACAGCTGAAACGCAGCCAGTGGATTTTCATTCTGTAGTACAATATGATCTGATCCAGTGTGAACAAGCCTGGATGTTTAATTTACTTCAGGCTCATGTGAAGTGTTTAGTAAAGTAACCCAACCTCCATAAGATGTCCTATTCTTTGTTTCAAGCTTACCTGAATGAAAACACCAGTGTGGCCCGAACCAGTCACTGATCAAAATGCCTGTAAGTTGCCAAAGTGACATTTCAGAAAATTGGTGCACAGCACGAAATGTGGAGGATTTAGTGTTGGAACAGTTTGTATGACGTCGATAGTGTCTTAAATTGTCCTAAGAGATGTGTTACAGCAGATTTTCAGCAGCTATCATCCCTCTGGACTTAAACATTTCCTTCCTCTTAACAATTTGTTCCTATCGCTGACTTCCTGCTCGGCCTCTGCCTTCAAGCCAGCCAACCCTGAGAGAGATACATGATATCATATCTCAATTATGAGTCTGCAATTTAGATTATTATGCTACGCAAGAAAAAAGTCCTGTCTCCAGGGGGATAGCTCTGTGTCAAATATTCAGCTCGAGGTCAGAAACTCCTGTATTGGCCGGTCGAAAGACATGTCTGGTCAGGATGAAATGGAAAGTGAGCTTCTTGCAGTTTCCAGTCAGTATTGCCATTGAGTCAGAGGTGGGGATGGGGCAGAGAAATCACCCCTAGTGTAAATACACATCCCCACTACGCCTTTGTACCGCCTCTGCGTCCTCACCAACCCACGCAGTGTGGTAAAAGTCCATCCTGTTACCTCCCCATTCTTCACCCCTGCCATTGTACTGTATCCCTACTGTCTCTCCTTCTTTCCTGTCCTTGGCTTTTGGGTTTTTTGGACACCGTTAACTATACAGGAGGCATTTATGTCTTTGGCTGGCGTTCAGAGTCGGGGGGCTGTGTCTGCGCTGGGAGAAAGCCTCTGTTGTATCGCTGCCCTTCGCCCTCTGGGGTTATAGGATTGTGTTCGCGCGGCGTAGCTGCCTTTACAGCTGAAACGCAGCCAGTGGATTTTCAGGGAGGTCTGTCAGTAAAGCAGGTAGAGTGCAGACTTCTCCTCTGATCTGCCTCCCACCGGGGAGAATCGCGTTGCCTCAGCAGCCTCTGGACATTTGACGTTGGAGAAATATTTTCACAACTGATTGTGTGTGTGTGTGTGTGTGTGTGTGTGTGTGTGTGTGTGTGTGTGTGTGTGTGTGTGTGTGTGTGTGTGTGTGTGTGTGTATCTGTGTGTGTTTGAGTGAGAGAGCGAGAGAGAGAGAGAGCATCAGGGTGACATGTTCTCTAAATTGCCATGGAAAAAATTGTAGCTGCTCGATAACCCCCACCCTTCATCTCTCCTGTGCTTCTCTCCCTCATCGTAGGGTATGCGTATTCATACCAGAGATATGGGGAGCAGGGCTGGAATGTACCGAGCTCTGGTTTCTGAGTGAAAGCCGTTGTAACACTTTTGACACTAATCACAGAGTTCACATATTGGTTTGATTTCTGCAAGATCAGGCTCTAATGGCCAAACACTCTCAGGGTAAATCAATGTGTGAGTAGACAAGGCAGGTCCAGGCCTCACACACAGGTCACCAAATGTGTGTGCGTTCAATGCGCCCGCACGTTTGTGTGTGTTTAAGAAACAGGGGACCCACTGAAAGTTGCCGATCCTGTTACCTGTCTTCTTGTGCGGTTGATCTGGAGGCAGGAGGAGCTGGTAATGTGTTTGTGGATTAGGCCTGTTGTCTGACAGAGACACTGTTGGATGTACTGAGTGCTAATGGGCTGGGAGTGAAGAGGCTCCAGCTAGCTCCATGGCAGAAGTGAGACCACTCCACCCACCGCCTCCTATAAAGTAAAGGTCACAGGTTCAGGCGGAGTTTCTCCTGCACAAGAACATAAAAACAAAGTCCGCGCAATGCGAGAAAAACCGCAACGTGTAAATAAAAAAGGCAAAAATACACAAACTCTGAGCATGACAGAAAAAAAAAAGTGAATTTCCCATAACTGTCAAACTTAATCTGACAAGATTTTGACATAAACTTTGCATTTTTCTACTTTCAAAACAGATGATATGATAAGATTCCCTTCCTCACGGTTTCCAGGGAAAAATACTATGAAAAGACAAAAGACGTCAGTAATGTAGTTAAGTTAATACAACTATAGCATTTCAATTTTTGCCACTTTGTGCTTCCCTTCCACTGCATTTAATTAGCAGTTAATTCAAAATATGGTAATATAGGTTAAACAAGCCAAAAATGTGATAAATACTATCAACAGTAATTGAAAATTAACTCAATGTTGACCTGCTGTAAGATGCCTCTTTGTGTTAGCACATCAGTAATAACGTTAATCCTCTATAGTATAGTTTTTGTGATGATTATTTAAAGTAATTTTACATTTGACACTCTTAAGGTGCAATATGTAAGAATAAGCCACTTGTGAAGTTCATGCTAAAAAGGAATATCAGCTATTACCAGTAGCTGCCTTAAGGGGTTTGGACAGAGCTTTGGCTAGCACAGGAGCTTTGGACCCGGATGGGGCTAGCTGGTTAGCATGCCAATCTCAGTAGATAACTCTGCATCACAACACATAGACATCATAATGTCAAAACTACTTATTCACATTCTGTTGATAGTTTCTGTTGATGTCTGAACTCTCTCAACTGGAATTCTTACCCACTGTATCCTTTCAGTGTATTCTGATGATAATACTTCTGGACTTTACTTTAAATGCAGGACCTTAACTTGTGATGGGGTAATTTCAAATTGTGGTACTCAACTAAAAAAAAAAAATATCTGAACTCTTCTTCCACAACGGCCACTAATATGCAGTATGTCTTTAAAACTAGCCTTACTTAAGCCGTCATCATCCTGTCCTTCTCCAGTAAAACCAGACCCTGCCCTGAAAACCAGGACTTGGTCTGTTGCGGTTGAAGCTTGGACAGTGTGGTTGCCAGATTGTGGGCTTATTACACAGGAGGATAAGCAAACAATTCAGAGAATGCCATGTGGTAAGTCTGATGGGAAATTTACAACATGGCAGGGCAGATCCAGTTGACAGGCAGGAACAAAACACAAAATGTTCCAAAATGCTATTAGACTCACGGCATTTATCAGCATCAGCATGTGAAATACAGAAGGCCAACTCTGGAAAAACTATTATGATTTAGAATTTTGGAAAATTTAAACTTGGAACTTGTGTTTGTCTCTAGCAATCATACTGTAAAAGAGCTCCAGGTCGGACGCTTGTTATGGGAATGTGAATTTAAAGTTGCCTCTTTAAAAAATGCAAAGTATTGCAGATATGAGAGGAAGGCCAGATTGTTGAACCTTAAATGAAAGCGGCAGCAGGCCTGCTGTGTGGCCTGGCTGCACTGAGAGAGTTTAAACAGATAATACGTCTTCCTCTTTTGACTGATGAGCACACAGGCACACACACAAACACAACCTTCTCGTGGCATGCTGACTGTGTTTATCTCAACCCAGAGCATTGGGTAATAAAGCATGGTCGTTTTCAGCGCCCGGGCCAGACGTGTTCTCATGTTTGCCCAACAACTATCGACGCAGGCCGGGATGAAGACGCTGGACCGAGGGCCCCCTCCGCTGGAGAGCCTGCAGAGCTTTGGCTGTTGGACTGACGTGTGACAGTGTGTGTTTACTTATTACGGGGCTGACTGTATCTTATGTGACAGTTAGGATGATCCATTGAGGCTGAGTCCAGGTCCCAGGGAGATAAATACTGGGATGGCCAAGTTCCACGAGAGAGATTTAAAATGCTTGAGTGCACAAATCAGTTTGTAGTGAAAAGAGCATACTGTAGTGAAATGTGTCCCCCTTCATGTCTGTGTGTGGCTGCAAGTCTAAACAGGAGTGGGCCCAGTGAAAAACCACAGTGTATTATATTCCGTCTTTTCTCAGGGAGAAGTACACTGTACGGTTTGGGGCCATTATCTTAAAAAGAAAGTTCATGTTGTGTTGTTGAGTGGAAAACAATATCCAATTGCAAATGACAAAATGGATTCAACCATATTCAGCAGTGAGAAGTACAGATCATTCATGTGTGTTTTCTTTTTTCCTTTTCCAATGCATTGCACTTTTTAGAACGTTGTGTATAATATGTATAAGTTATATTTAACTTGAATGTAACCTCAGGAATCTGCAGCTCCTGTCTATGTTGTGATAATGCTCTCTGTGGCTATCTGTCATTATCCTATATCAGAACACTTTGTTGAGCGTTACCGAAAGAGCACACCGTCCAAGCAGAAGTTATGAAACATGTTTATTCTTGATACTGACCGCTCTTAAACTCGGTTTACTCCCCAGAGTACAGCCTGCGGGCCAGAGTTGGTAAAGTTCATGTCAGTCCACTCGATGTCTCCACCTAAAACTAAATAAAAGTTTGTTAGAAAATATGTTATGCTGCTTTTTGTTATGAGGTAAAAGTGCTTTTTAAATATTTAGGATCCCTACTTATACATTGTTGATCGTAGTGTGAGCACAGGCAGCAGATTAACACTTTGCACATAATTATTTTTTTGCCCACCATTATAAGGCTGTTTTCACACCTGTAATTCAGTTCATTTGGTCAAAATGAAACATTGTGGCATTTTGGTCCCGCTCCTGTACATGCTGACCCTTTACAAACTAACCAAGAGGGGTAAACGCAGACAACCAGACTGACATGTAACTCTTGATAGTTTCTGCATTATAAGCGTATCATGGCCCACATGTTGAAATCAAACTCCACTGCAGTTTGTGAAGCACTTTGATGCTTCTGGTGTGTATCAATGTGTCTGGTGTCATAAACACGTAACTGATTATTGTCATCATTAGTATTAATAGACCGCAAATGGTACAAATAATGACTTACAGGTAGAGACAGGACGAAAGGGAGGTGTTTTGTACAGTAATATTAGTAAGATAGAAGAGCAGCATCTGTGTTACCATGATTACCAAATGATTTGCACTGATATATACATGGTTTATTTATAAGATCACTGCATGGTCAACAGATGGATTTATTTGTAATTTAGCTTTTGGATTCATGCTGAAATCACATTCCTGTTATCCAAAATCATATTCACGCCACAAACAAACAATGCCAGAGTCCAAGCTTGGAAGCGGACAGCTATCCAACTTTTCAAGCGGTCTCGCTCCAGTTGTTTTGTCAATACCAGGGTTTGATTGACCAGTCCAAGAGAACTGCTCTAACTGGGGAAAATGCACCAGGGTTAGTTGTTAACTGAGGTGTGTTGGGTGTCGAAGCAAGTTTCAGTTTTGGCACTCCGGGTGAAAAAGTCTGAGCTTCGGCTAACTGATCTTGGAAAGGCAATAAACTCACATCAGAGAGGCCGGATTCATCAGTCACTAGTGACTGGTTTGGGGCAAAATAAATCCTCAAGGCTAACTAGAAAGCAGACTGAATAATGAAGTGGTAAAGAAATGGCTTTAGAGAATATGAGGCTACAGGGATTTGTTCTCCTGTATTCCTGTTTGACTCTCAAAAAACGCAATAATGAAAGCATTTGCGTGGGTGCGATGTGTATTCCATCAACGACTGTCTGTGTGGCACTCTGCAAGCAGCATGTATGTGTCCCCGCACAGAAAAAAGGAGGCTGTGCGTGCACGTGCATCGGTCGTACATGTGTACTGTATGTGTGCAGTCGTTTTGAAGCGGTGTTTATGTTAAGCTGTGATTAACACCGTCCAGGTGCTCTCGTTGGCGGAGCCGCTGTTTTAGACACTCACATTTTTCCTCTGGCGGGGTCCAGTCATCCATATTTAGAGAGCTGGACGAGCCAACATGCTGAACTGCTGACCACCATTTATTCTAGGACTGTCTCATAAACGGTGCTCCTCCATGCAAAAGGGAAGAGCGCATGCGCGAGAGCAGAAGAGACGTGGGTGGGTGGGGGGGGAGGAAGAATTCCACAGTGACAGTGAGTGGTAAGTTAGTGGTCGAGGACGAAGGGTGGAGGAAAAGGAGGCAGGCAGCGGAGGGGAAAGGGAGCGAGGGCGTGGGGATGGAAGAAAGAAAGGTGTATGCTGAGGTGTGATGGTCCGCTTCAGAGGGAGCAAGTCGAAGATGGATGCCATAGTCAATGTTCAGACAGCTTTCAGACAGCGTTGAGCATTTCATTAACCCCATCTCCACTGGTCTAGACAGGAAGGCCGGGCTCAGGCCTCACACAACCACTGCCCTGTGTGGGGAGCCGGTCACAGGGGCTGGAGGTGCATTCAGCGGCTCCCCAGAGGAGCAGGAGCCTGTTTATTCAGTGCTGGTAGCGTACAGAGCTGTGTCTTAAATGGTCAGTGTGGTTTTTCAGATGCACAGGACATCTCACTGTGTCCACATCGGACCGAATTCATAACCAAGAAAATGTCAGGAGGTGAAGGGAAACAGGGAGTCAGGAGGAGGTCAGGAGGAGGCCGGACAGCAGGAAGGTGAAGCTGAGAAAATAAAGTTATAATTGTTGTGAAGTGGAGGGAGATACGTTGGGTGGGACGGGGATCTGTGAATATGTTTTCGAGGTAAAAGAAAATACAAAAGAGTTGGCAGCGCAGCCCTAGTGGAAAACCTGTCTTATTCAGTGATATGTGAAAAACATTGTGTAACTGTTGGCAGCGCTCAGAGCCGTGGTGTAATCACTGGCGTTTAACACTGACGTCTCACTCCTGCTCTCTCTCAGCATAATGCACCTGTGCTCGAGATGTTTTGCTGGAAATCCAAATGGCTCAAAGTCATTATTCAGGTTTTAGTGATATTTTTGAGGGTGTATTTTCTGTAATTGTCAAGCCCCGTGCAATATATATAACTAAATGAGCAAACTTATGTTTGCTATCATTAAACACATACATTCTTACCTGTCTACCTACCTGTAACTTGCTTTTAGCCATCTGTCTATTTTAATATGTCCTGTGAATATTTTTTTTGGAACAGTGTGCAACATAGACAGCAACTTTAAATAGGAGTTCATTCCTTGTATGTGCACAGATAAATGGCCAATAAATCTGATTCTGATAACCATATCATTTAATACTTACATATTTAGCATTTGCAGTATAGTATAAACAACACTTGAGGAGTGGTTTATCTCTATTTCTAGTAGCAATTCTATTTTTTTAATGTAAAATACATATATAAAGGTGTGATTTTTTCTATTTTTTATTACTTGTATGTTTTTTTTCATTCTTATTTCTCGTTGTTGTCTCTCTTTATATCTTATCAAAATCTGATAGAGTGATATATCTTTTCCAGAAGCAGTAACTATAACATAACAATTTCTCCTCTGTGATCAAAGTATTTCTCGGCTCTCACAACACGACACGTGTTACAGTGTTTCCTGAATAAACTCTAAACCTATACATTAGTTTAAGTTTGGATTATTTCAGATTATTCTTCATACCGTAACTGTAACTCTGTAACTGTAACATACAAATCACACAACTGTATCTTAAAGGGTTTTAAGTTCAGGAAGACATGGTTAAGATATAATACAACATCAGTTTTCTTTGTAATGTTATAATGCATTTTTTAAGTATGATTATACACCAATAATGAATGCTTCACTTCAGCTGTAGACAAACACATTACACTAGAAAATAACTGGATGCTTGCCTCTCCATTATAGTGTGTTTGATAATGCATTGATTGATTATATAATCAGCTACTGTTGCAATCAACTGGCTTATAATGAAACATAAGTCTCCAAAAAAATAATACATTTAATGGAGGCATTTATTAGAAATTAGGAAACGATGTCCCAGAATTTCTATCGTGTCATCATTCTGCTTGTCATCACATAAATGAACTCATGGATATGGATTTTTATAAGTTGAGCCAGGCAAACTCAACAGCATGAATGAAGGTTAATTAGCTCGATATACGGATCATAACACTAGAAGTCTGTAGAAACTTTCACCCACAGATTGGCTCTCAAAGCACTGACTGAAGAAGCCAAACAAGTGGTAGAGACTTCCTCCATGTAAAATAAATAAGATGTCAAACAGATGTAGGTTATTAGTGCCGTGTGTGCGTGTGTGCGTGTGTGTGTGTGTGTGTGTTTTAATTGCCAGACAGGAAGATTGGATCTGATGTCAGACGGAGATATTCTCAAAGATGAGTTGCACTTTTATACGCAGCTGTAATCTGAGAGAGAACTGATGTGATATATCTTACATTCAGCTCTCTGACTCGATCTTCAGCCTCTCAAACCCGATGCCACAGGTTTATTATATCACATTTCACCCCCCCCCCCTTCTGTCTATTTTAAGACTTGTTCTCTCATATTTTGAAGGAATCGTAAAGGCCCCTGACATCACATTCCAATTCGATGATCTAGAAAAAGCCAACCTGTGTACAACACTCCCATAACCCCGCTGCTCTGACAGTGAGAGAGGAACGTGGGCTTTTGATTAAACTACCACAGTCGTGTGTTTACTTCTAGTTAAGTGGAGGTCACAAGCATTTTTTTTTTCTTTCATTCCCCCCCCCCCCCAATAAATCTCCATCCGCCCAGGGTAGAAGAGGCTCAGGGCAGAGGGGGGGGAGAGAGACCCCGCTCTCGGTGGTCCTCTGTAGCCGGCGTAAGGGAGAGCAGGAGCTAAAAAAATAAACTCTCCCTTCTGGCACTGAGGGTGGGCGATGCCACTCTGCGACAGGGGACGGCAGGCTCTGGTGAGTGTTACTGAACTGTCACTACCCCACCACCACCATCAACCCCTACAGGCACCCCCATCACTCCCCATCAATGTCCCTCTAGAGTGGGCTGGGCCAGCAGGATGAGGGGTGGGGTCAGAGCATTCCCTGCATTCCCAGCCAGCAGTGATGCACTGGTACATGCACAAACACAAGTTCATGCACAAGCACAAACACACAAACACACACACACACACACACACACATACACACATACACATGCATACGTGTATATGCGCAGGCTCCCTCCACTGCTATAGTGCAGGCCACCGGGGCACACGTCACTGTTGTCAGATTGAACAAGACGCAGAGCTAATCCAAACCAGCTCCGGGCTTCACTTGAAACACACACAAACACTCACACACCACAACGCGCACACACACACACACATGCACAAGCAAACACATCACACACACACACACACACACATAGGCATGCTCTCACTCTGCAGAAAACACACAAACAAAGCCAATATAATGCATTTATGTGTCTTCATTTGTATTTGTCTCTGCGTTTGTTTGTGTGGGCGTATTTTTGTGTGTGTGTGTGTGTGTGTGTGTGTGTGTGTGTGTGTGTGTGTGTGTGTGTGTGTGTGTGTGTGTGTGAGAGAGAGCGAGAGAGAGAGAGAGAGAAAGGGGGAGAGAGAGAGAAAGAGACCAGCTGCTTAATGTTTAACTGGAGCAGCTCTTAGTGGACTTGGCGTGCCCTGACAAAATCCATTTTGTGATGGAGCTGTGATTACAATGATAGGACTGGAATTATGATGTTGGCTCTTCCAGGTCCCGGTTTGTTCACAGCTGTAGGGAGCACCATCATTTGTGAGCTCATCATCTCGCGCTCTCTCACCTCATTTCAGCGAGGGATAATGAGCTAATTTAAGTCATTGAAATATTTAACAAATTGAACACACACCACACTCTGTGGCATACATCCGTGTCAACTGATTGCCCAAAGAGTTGCAGAGAGTTGCCTCCGTTTGTTTGATTGAGACGTACATCAGGATTCAGGTCCTCTGAGGCTCTGTTGAGGTTCTTATTGACAGAAATATTTTCTCTCTGTGTTATAAACCATCTGGAGCCACTTGCTAATATTCTCCTCATTGCCTGACGAAACCTCATCTTATTAGAGGTGATCAGCGAGATGAAGCTGACCTCCTGAACTCAATCCGAACACAAACCAAATGTGCATTTAGCAGAAAAGCTCCCCCGGCATAAATTGGACTCATTCGAGATACTCGCAGAAATCAAAACCCCGTCGTGCGGAGATGCTGAGATACATTTTTCCACTCCTCTCTCATTCATCCAATTCAGATCTAATCTCCTCAGTCTCCTCTCGCAGTTGCTTCAGAACGGTAAATGCATGATGGCAGCACGTACTAACACTCTCTCTTTCTCTTTTTTTCACACACACACACACACACACACACACACACACACACACACACACACACACACACACACACACACACACTGAGCCAAGAGACATGTTGGTTTGAAGCTGCAGAGGTCCTGAAGAATGCTGCAGTTTATATGGCTGTGGTTCACTTAACCATTCTGCTACTCTAAACACTCCTGTGTGTGTGGCACTCCCATTGTGACTGCATCTATCTTTTTAGCGCACTTCACTTTTGTCCTTCTCGAGTGTATGTGCCTGTGTGCGTGCAGGCATGTGGGTAGGGAACGAGGTTTGCTGGATTACCATGTCATCAGGACCGGGGAGTTTGTTATCAGGACTTAGTCTACACATGTACACACGCACCTAATACAACACAAACACACACACACATACACTTCTCTCCCCCCTCTGTCCAGGATCTGGGTGTTCCACAGCACAACCCTCTCTCCTCTTGCGCCGGCCTTCCCCTGCACACTAAATGTTATCCTTTGGGCTCCTAATTGCCTGTAATTTGCTCGATGAAAGAATCCCCAGCTTGTCTGGATCAGTGACGCGTGGTAACCTGAGAGCCCCTGAGGGGGAGGCAGGGGAGGAAGAGTGGAGGAAGGAGGGAGGAGAGAAGAAGGCAGGGGAAGTAGGCATATTAAGAGTGCAGGACGTGAAGGTGAGGAGGATGAGGAGGAGGAAGAGATATTGAGGACACGCAGGTTAACTTTATGTAAGTTGTTTTGAGGTTTTTCCAGTGTTGTTAAATAAGGATTCAGATTAGCAGATTGTTGTTTTATTCTCTGTGTTTGCATAGTCAAAAATACACTTTGCACCAATAAAGAGATGTTTCCTCCAAAAGATCAGATATGTTGTCGCCTTCCAACCCAATCACCGGAGTAAAGGTCGGCAAAGTGTGTTTCTGAAAAAAAAAACACAGACAAATTAGGACATAAATTTCTTCCTTGCAAATGTGCACATGCTGTGGTTAGGCTTAGACACAGAGAACATTGGATTTAGGTTTGGACAGCATCATGTTTTGGTCGCCGCAAACACGGCTGAAGATGTTCCGAGGTCTTTTGTCACCACAAACACAGCTGCAGATGGCCCGACCTCCAATCAAAAATATCCATTTTTGGCACTCCGAAGGACTGGAATTTGTCCTGTGGTATCCTCAGCAATATCCAGTGGTTTCATGTTTATAAATGTTTGAATGCCATGGTCCCGCATCAGAAGGCGATAACTTCTGGTATCTCCCGATGCAAAATACTTCTGGTTTCACATGCCCAGGTTTTGAGTGCTCTGTCTTTGAAAATTTCTGCCTCCACCTACATGAAGTCGAGGTAATTTTCATGGCTTGGCGCTCACAATTCTAAAAAACTGTATCAAAAAATCATCGTAAACGTGTGTTTTTTCTAGGAGCGATATTTCTATCAGCTTGAATAATCCACAGAACAAAAAACGAACACATTTAGAAGGGACGATTTCTGTTGGAGAAGTAGTTCCACATGAGATTTGCAGATTTGAAAATGTTATAAATTCACGGTAAGGATAACAGATAATTCAACACCAACCTTTTAAAGCTCTCGCACACAATAAAGAGTGAAAGGTTGTGACAATACATTTGCAACAATATAATTATACATTTTGAAATTTCATAGGAGAGGCCTTAAAAAACACAATCACAACATAATGGCAACATAAGGCCAAATCCTTAATTGGCTGTGGGAAATTCAAGAGTGTGTAGTCTATTGCTATCTACTGTGAAATTATTGCGTCTCATTTCACCAAGATACAAAATATTTACAAGTGAGAAATGACAAGAATAGGTTGACTGAACTGATTATTATTTCTAAATAGGGTGTGTGGGTGGGAGCACAAATGTAAACACAGATATTACAATTCAGTGGTTAACGCTCAATGATGATAATAATGACTAGAATGGCATTCAGTAGAGTGTATACCTCCGCCAAGGCCCAACAGACCAGAACAGAGGACAGAGACCACTGACCCATGTGAACTGGTTAACTCCAGCCATAGGTGCACACACTCACATGCACAGTCGCAAACCTTTCTGATCACAGCGTGGTGTGGTCTCACGGACAGGATGTGAGGTCTTGATTGTTTACTTTAATTTCCTGTGGTGAGGGATGATGAGTGCCTGCCTGCCTGCCTGCCTGCCTGCCTGTCTGCCTGCCAGCTCGGCTCTCCTGTCTTTTTCCCGGCCTCTCTGACATGTCTCCTTCCCGTTGTACCAGAGAAAGGCGGCGGGGAAAGCCAGACACGCATGTTTCCAAATAGGTTGTCCACAAGAAGAGGGGACTTGTCACCAAAACACAGCCCGTGGAGCTGGCTCCACTCCAGCCCCGCTGGCTCCCCCACCTTCACCTTCATGTCTGTGTGCTGCTGCTGTGGACAAGGTAAACTGCCGGGCCAGCGGCTCCGTTTAAGCGTACAGTTGATTGCTACGAGATTACACTGCTCCCTTTCAGCCGGGGTCAACGTCCTCATGTTTGACAGTTGGAATCACAAGCAAATTGTGTCATTTCCTTCTCATTGCAGCTCCCAGCATGCATGTGTGTGTGCGGCTGTCCGATCTCCTTAGTCAGCCGACGGCTCGCAGGCTATTACATGACCTATGAATGTAAAGTTTACTACAAGGGCGACCATTTTACTTTTCAAGAAACTGTAGCCTGACCTCCCACCCTCCTCTTTTTTCTGGACTTGCGTGACTCATCATATTTGCGTTGTTCGGCACGTTCCTCGGCCCGGCGCAAGATTCTCTTTTCTGTCACCATCGGCGTGTCGTTCCCTAAATGTCAGTGCCGTAGCCTCATCTTGGTTCTGTGGCCAGTGCCAGCGGCATTTTGGGCCATTGTAGAGTAGAACTGGTTTACAGTTTACATCTGCCTGTTTGCCTGTCCTCTATACTCCTCCTGACCGGGGACCACCCAGGAGAACGGTGGAGTGGTACTGGTCTCTCTCTCTCTCTCTCTCTCTCTCTCTCCTCTCTCTCTCTCTCTCTCTCTCTCTTTCCATTGCTTTCTCTCTGTATTTGTGCCTCTCATTCCCCCTCGCTTCTTTGTAACTCTCTCGTTTTCTTTGGAACGAGATGTCCTGAATCCAAACAAGCTTTATTGGCACACACTTTGATGCTACGTAAAGCTACATGTTAACTCACAAATTACTCAATTTTCAAGAGAGGAAAAAGTGGATAAAGTGTCAACACATATATCTAAAACAGTGCAGCAACAAACAGAAGACAGTTGGACTTTCATCTGTTTTTTTTCTACTATTTTCTTCAGGCAACAGATCTCTCCCAAAATGTTTACCCTCATTTGTCTGATGGGGGATTTCTGGACATATGATACCGGGTTCCTGTAAGAATTGTTCTCTTAATTTGGTATAATTGGTGCATTCAGTGAGGAAGTGAATCAACAGCTCACCAGCAATTACAGTAAATAACAGCCTGCCATCTCTTGATACGCACTTTTCGTCTTTGTCGTTCCTGTGTCTGTACATTGTCAAGGCTTTTGTCAGCAGCAGTGAGTGGTGTGGTAGGATGCTAAAGTATGGTTGTGTTTTAGGGCCAAATGACACGTTTGGGCTCACTTTCTTTCTCTCATTTAGACATTTTTCCAGTATAATTTACTGGTGTGACATTTAAGTGCATCTCTATTGACAAAACATATAAAATAAAGCAATGGTTTTATTGTACAAACTGATTTTATAGGTAAAGACAAACTGAACAAATATTAATAATATAAAAATCATATCTTGCAAAAACTGATTCCAGCTTTTTCAAATGTGAGGATTTGCTGCTTTTCTTGATCATATGTCTTGATCAAACTTAAATGAGACTTAAGAGATCGTGATTTTTCCTTTTTCCTTTCCTTCAGTGTGTTGAATAGGTTCTTATGCATGTAAAAGAGCTTGAAAGTTAAAAAGCCCAAAGCTAGCGCCAACAGAAGCTCTTCTCTCCAGCAGAAAACCTGCTCCTGAAACGCCTAGTCAGTAGTCTCGCCTTTTATTCCGTGACTTCTTGACATCAAGTTACATCACCACGTCGTATCATTTTTGTTCTATGAACAAAAAGCGGAGACACGGTGTGTGGTGCTGCCTCGGGCGTTTGTGAGCTGACCAATCAAAGCAGACTGGGTATTGGGGGGGGCTTAAAAGAGACACGGTTTTTTTACTAATAAAGCATGTAAACTTGTTTTAGCCGTAACCCAAAATACAATTATGAACCTGAAAATGAGCATAATGTCTCCTTTAAATATTGCTGATGGGACAAAAAGAAGACATTTGTAGATTACATTTGCTCTGACAAAATATTTGTATTTTTTCCCATTATTTTCTAACATTAAATTGACAAATTGAGAAAACAGTCAGAAAGCAGTCAGGAGATTAATTGATAATGTTAAAATAATGTTAGCTGCAACCCTACAAAATGTTAATTAGATTTAATATACATTACACATGTAGATGTTATTAGAGACGTCAGATGCATTCTTGTCTTGTCTCTCTCTCAATCGCATGAGCAAACAAACATACCCATCCTTTCCTTGTTTCTCTCTCTTTCTCCTTTACGTGCTCACTTCACCCCTTATTTTCACACACAAGTACTTCTACATCAGCTCCCTCTCTCTCTCTCTCCCTCCCACCCTCTCTCACCCCCCACCCCTCACCCTCTCTGAGTGTAGGTTGTTTAATAGCAGACTGAGGGTAGTGTCTCTTGGCTGCAGCATGAGCCCTGTCCCCGCACAAGCTTACTGTTTACACACCGGGGTCATGGACTCTGGAGCTGCAGATACCGCTCATATCTCCCCGCCGTGTCCTGTTCCCTGGGGATGGACCATAATAGTCCGTCTCTGCACTGCCATGGCAGCACCACACATGGCACAAAAAGAAATGACTCATCAGTCGACTGCGAGGAGATGCTTTTTGTTTTCCAGTAAAGTTTGTTTCACTTGTCAGTTTCATGGTAAGCGACACGACTGACAGTCTTCTGAGCACAGAAACTGAAAATACCACTGCAGGTCGCTGATTTCTGGTGATTCAGGATCTGATCTTGCTGCGATTTCTCTCAGCCGAGCGTGAACAATTTTTCAGGGATTGGTCACAATTTCTTTTCACTTTGGTTTAATTTTCCTCTCAACTGTAAACACTTGAATGCTTAACACGCCCAGGCACATGGACTCAGATTAGATTTACAGAACAGGCGAGTGTTGCAGATCAGAGCTGATGAGAGGCGAGCGCTGTTGCCAGTGGAAACAAAGAGATGTTGTGTTTGGACTGGACTTCCATGTCTGACTGCGATAGGGCCGGATGGGTGAGTGGAAGTGCAGGCGGCCTAATTGGCCACCGACTGAAACGGCACACGATAGGACTGCTGGCCTGGTGATGTCATTTGGCTTAGCTAATGCTGTCATCGAACACAAGCATCTGCAGCATACATGTGCAACACATATTTGCTCTCTGCAAACGCTGTTTTCGCTGATGCAAAACTTTCACTAAGAGAGGAAGATCTAATTAAAGATATCAGCTGATGAACTTCTTTCTCACAGCACACTGAAAAGACGTAATGTGATGTGTATGAATGCATGCTTATATTTATATATAAAGTATTTCATTTTGTTTTATTGCAGAACGGAAAGTCCAACATGTCAATGTTTGACATGTCTTGACCTGAAATTCAAAGTTTGAGCGAAACTCTTTTGCATTGAAAATACATTTTCTTACCAAATATTTGATGGCAGCTGTGTAATAGACTGCAACCTTTCACTTTCATGTAAGCAGTCAAAATATTATGACTATTTGTTTTAATGTGTGTCAAATGTGTGTTTAATTAACATCTTTATCCACGCACATACGTGTCTGCACAAACATGTATCTGTGTCAACAGTATCATGCAAAAAAATATCGCAATCACTTTGATGAGAGAAGAATAAATAGTAACTTTAGACAAACATGTTAATGCATTTGTATGTTTTAGAGTGCACATTTTATTAATGAGGCATTTTTCAAGACACTGCACATGACAACTAAAAACGTTTCTGGAAAGTTAAATCAAAATTTCTTTAATCCTCATGTGGTAGATTTTTGTTTTGCCACCTTTTTTGAGCCCACGGGTTGCAGTCAAGACCTGTGAGTAGAGATGAGGCAGAGGAAGAGAGAAGAAGAGGGTTTTCTGTAAAGCTCTGTGCATGTTTGCACGTCACAGCCAATCTAATCAGCCTCCCGGGAAAGAAGAGGGGTACAGAGGAGCTCCCTAATTGCCCCTTTGTTCTGTATCTCCAACCACTCAGCAGCCCTAACTGGCCCCAGTCTCAGCCCCCCTGAGCTCCCCCGTGCTCTGACTAACTGAATGCACACACGCACATGCCCACACAGTAGATGTTTACTTGTAATCATGGCATTTAGTTACAATAATTTATTTCCTCGCATACATGACATGGAAAATACAAATCATCGCAGACCAGGGTTCCTCGGAGCCAAGTTAAATTTTTATGCATTTTGCTGACACTGTTACGCAGAGAGTGTGCAGGTTGGCTGACTTATTTTCATATATTTAAAAAAAGACAAACTCTCGGTCCAACCAAAAGATCAACAGTAGGGTCAGTAGTTGTTGTAGTTATGGGCTGATTGAACGTGATCCTGTTGAACTTGGCAGGTCAGGCAGCAGTTTCAGCACTGAGAAGAACTGACACGCAACCACCTTTTTGATTTGACCGCAACTTCTGCGTTAAGCCACTTCCAGTTTTCATCTTGCTCCCCTTTTTCCTGAATCAGTGTGTTTACAGACATTTTTGATATTTTCATCATCACCAGATTTAAGCAGCACTCCAAATATTGCGACTGTCATGTAAACATCTTCTCTTAGTGGAATTAAACTTGTAATCAGAGTGTTTGTAACCCGATCAGAAAAGCAGTGTGGCATCCATTCACCACAAATTAATTTTTGTTTTATATTTATTTTTGTTCTGTACACATACAGGGCTGCTACATGACAATGTGAAAAAGACTAGATAAAAGGGATTTTAAGAAAACCTTAAATGTTACAACTTAAAAATTAAAGCATCAAATTACATAAGACTTATATGGTTTAGATATTATCAATAGTAATATTGTCATCATCACAATCATCATTGTTCTTATTAGCTTAATTATTATTAAAAGTAGTACTAGAAGGATAAGTCTTATACCTCTTTTCAGTTGTTGTTTTTTATAACATTTTTACTACCTTCATTATCACTTTATTAGTGCTTGTGTGTGTTTTGTACTTAAAACTATTAAAGGTAAATCATAAAAATCAAGATATATATAGATTCATATAAAACCATGATAGCAAAAAATAAAACATGTAACACAAACATGAATTATAAAATGATAAATACAAGGTTATTAAAGCCTTAAAGTCTTTACTTGTAAGTTAGAATTCATTTCTTGAACATTTTCTATTAAACAAATCAAGTTGTTAGTCGCTGCAAACTGTTTCCTTTATCCAATTAATTACAGTAATCAAATTATAGTGTGTATGTTCTGTATAACTCAATCTTCTGTCATGCACACATGGGCACACACACACAACATTCACACACAACATTCACACACACACACACACACACACACACACACACACACACACACACACACACACACACACACACACACACACACACAGGCCAGGCCTGGGCCTGCAGTCATTGGGTCACAGGGTTAACACAAGCCAATTACCAAAACAGTTAAGGAGGAGACAGGAAACACAATATTTACCACATGACTGCCAAAGTGATGTACTGCACACAGAAACATGTCGTTTATGCTTCGCTCTGTGACTTTGCCCTCATAGAGAGCGAATTCTATCATGTCGTCTAGATTTGAGGAGAACAACCATAAGCAACTTTAGAGAATGGACAGATACATGGCACTGCTTATGATCTCTAATAAAGAAATGTAACTGAATACAAACTAATGCGCACATTTGTAGTCTCACACAGCTAATTACCCAAAACTGACCAGCTCTGATTCACATCAAAATTCACATACAGTATTGGGTCACACAGGCACTGGATTAATTGTTGGCACTTTAAATCTTTTTTTTTTTAAAAATATATTAACCTGGGAGGTTGTAAGGAAGTGTGCAGCTGTCAGGCTTTGTAAGTCAGACTCATATCACTTCTTTTTTTTATGCACTGAGACAATGTCCGTGCTCTGCTTTGATGTTTTGACAGGGCTGATAACTATAAATGTGCATGTATCAGATGTGTTTATATTTGGGGATGTTTGGTATGACCCTGGCGTGTGGCTGTGGGACACTGCGGGGGGTCTCGCTGTTTCCTGTTTATCACATCTTCCACGTGAATGTCAAACAGTTTACCTAACAAGGTACTGTCTCTCTGTCTTCTCTCTCTCCCATACACACACACACACACACACACGCATACACACACACACACACACACACACACACACACACACACCACATACACTCACTAATATACATTCACAAATGTGCACACAGATATCTATGGTGGAGACACCTGAACACTCGCATGAGTGTGCACAAATGCAAGTATGCAGAAAACACAGGCACTCTCTCTCACACACACACGTACACACTCATGCACAGAGTCAGTGGGTTTAAGTGAGGCAGGAAGTGAATAGTTGAAACATCATTTTACAAGTGGGGACTGGTGTCATCATGAGACCAGGACGTTTTATTTTTTTGGAATTGTACACAGCCTTCTGTTTGATATTTCACACATACATGTAAGCATGTATGAAATGTTCATGTCCCTGCAGTCGGGGTCGGGACTGTCACTTTAAAAATGTATTTCAATACGGTCAATGATTACCTGTCAAAAAAAAACCTGTAACATTAACAAATTTCAAGTATCACAAAATTAAGGTAATGTAACTTGATTACTTTCTGTTCCTTTTGAATTACCTCAATACCAAACACCAAGAGCGGAGAACAGAGACATCAACAAGATTACTTAATTTAATCTTAATACTGAGTGTGTGTTCTGTAAGAATACACACTTCTGTGTGTGGTTTCAGTCAAGACCACAGTGATGTTGTGGTCATGTGTGCGCATGTGCATGATTACAGACCAGTAATCTAATCTAATCTACTCTAATAATATTTTTTTCTGTAACTTTGCAGGGATACAGTTACATTTTGTTTGAATCCTGATAGTATTGTGTTACTCTCCCAGCCTGCAATAGAAAAATGTAAAAAAAAAAAAAAAAACCAAACTAAATACGCTAACCTTTCTTACAATTACGTTTTAAGATTTTTCTTTAATTAATACAGAAGATAAGTATAATAATTAATATGAGGAGATTCAGCCAAACTAATAACACAAGAAAGTTTAAAGATAGAGACGTTTTCTATTAAACAAATCTTAAGAGAACAATAAAAATGTAAAAGTAGTAATTTGCCCACTGTGGATATGTAGTTTTAGTCCTCACCATAAATTAAAACAACATTATATATTTGATGACTTACATATGTAATATATTTAGAATTTATATATTTTTGCTGGAATACAACACAATCAAAAAGACAGCAGAGAGCTGAATGAGCTGATTTTTTTTTTTCTCCCCCCTTCCAACTGCCAGTAAAAGCAGCGTCACTGAGAAACCTTTTCAGGAACGACTCTGGTCTTCCTGCCTTAGTTACAGGGTTTTCTCCAGACTTAACTGTCTTGTAAACCATGCAAAAGCTACACAAAGTAACATGAGAGCCTGCGTGTCAGGGCGAGCGAGCGAGAGGGAGAGAGAGAGAGAGAGAGGGAGGCAGGAGGAAAGAGGGGGACTGAATGAAAGTAGGTCTGCATGTGAAGGGCTGGAGGAGGTGATGGTAATTTGCAAGCTCAGTTTTAGAGCTTTAGAGGATCTGCCATTTATCTGATATCCAGCGTGGCTCTAAAACCCTCGGTGGGTGGCTGAATGAGTGTTTGCTCGTCTCTGACTACGTGTCTGAACAAGAAAAATAAGAATTAAAGGTGCATGGTGTAATTTCGGGGGCAGATTTTTTTTTTTTATCAGAAGAGAAAGTTCTTCGTAGACTGATGTTTTATGCTTGAAAAAATGTTTTTATAAACAGATAAAAAAAAATCTCTTTGTTCTCATGACTGAATAAACTGAATAAACAAACTGACCTTAAAAGACACACACAATTGACACTGTTATACTTTGTTTATATTTGGCGGACCCTGCCATCTTTCTAGCAGCCGCAGTTTATTCAGTTATGGAAAATATAATAGTCCTGGGTTTGCATTATTACCTCATCAATATTGTAAATTCTGAGTATGAATTTCTTCTCCAAAACTACATCGTGCCCGTTTAAATAAGAAGTGTCCAAAAAACTTGGTTCTTTCCACGAATGCAAAACCCTTGGAGGCTTTTTTATCTAATTTTATGGTGGGGTTTTTGTTTGTTTTAATCCGAAAGCATCTTAATAATAAAACCTCATACATCAAGACATTAATTCTTATGCAAAATAAATCATATACGATGTGATGTAGCAATATAGTAATTCAATACCACAATTATTAAAATAAGACACATTCATTTGAATTTAAGGGAATAGTCTTATTTCAAGCAACAGATACGATATAAACCTGGTTAATAATGAGTTTATTGCTTCCCTCTTTCCCTCTTTTATGTCATCTGTCATAACGAGGTAACATAATTTTATCAAAATAGAGAATGATATGCAAACTTAAAGAAAAAGTCAAGAATCATTTTATAGCAAAAAAAAACAAGAAACCAAAAAAACAAACTGTGATGTATATTTGTTGATTATTGGTAGGCTTGGGAAGTAGATTATGCATGCATTCATTGAAAAGGGGAATTGCTACCATGATTACAATTGTAAAAGGATGATTCATCTGTCAGTTTGTAACCATGCATATGTGTGCACATGACAACAGCCACATAACTCTGGTCTCCAGTGAAAGAAGTGTGTATTCTGTAAGAGTAAACACTTATTTTACAAAACACACTCGTTCAGTAAAAGTCATTGTGTTTACATTTTGTTTCCCTCGTCTTTATTTACATGTGCTTGGTATTAAGGTAATCCAAAAGTAACATAAAGAAAGCAAGTTACATTGTTTTAATATTGTGAGACTATCTTTAAAGTAACCATTCCAACTCAGTTTCTTTCAGCAACTATTGTTTTAACTGTGTTTGACTGTTGTTTTTTCAGCGCTTGAACCGCACCAAACTTCATCTACCTCCACTGACTTGGCCTGGTACAAAAATGCAGCAGATTTCTTTCAAAAAATGCAATTTGCATGATTCGATACAAATGGAGAACTATTTTTGTGCTCTTGACTTGGGTGAACTGACCCTTTTAATATAAAACAAGTGGTGGTCTGCCCACAGAAGCCATACCACAGCTAATGCTCTTCTCTATTCGGGCCCTGGGGTGATGCTGGTCCAGGCCTGGAGCAGAGAGGGATGAAGATGGAGGGGGCCAGACATTTTTAAACAGATAATGCACCAGGGGATTAGGAACCAAACGGAGACCAGTGACTCTCCAGACTGAGCCCAGTCACAGTAATCAAACACAGAGATGGACAGGACACATATCCACTGGTAGAATTAGGAGGAAAAGCACTCAGGGAAGTATCTTAGAAGCAGCCTTTCCATTTTCTATTTTTTTTTTTCCTCTATATGACTTTTTTTCCATCGCGGAGGATAAATGCGAGAATGATGAGTGTTCTGTTTGGATAGTGCGCTGCCTGATACATGCATGTGTGTGTGTGTGTGTGTGTGTGCGTTTGGTTCGTATAAAAGAGACAGAGCAAAGGAGTGAATGAGACAGCAGATGAATGTATGTGTGTATGAGTGTGGGTGGTCTTGTGAAATGAGAGGCGCGCGGCCATGGAGGTTCTCCACTGCGAGTGGAAGTGAACTGTTAAAGGCCGCAGGAGCAGCCTGAATGAAATCACAATATGGCGAGATGAAAAAAAGCTACACGGAGAGGGGAAAACAGTGTCCCGCCGAGACATGCTGAGGGGCTGTGGATGGGCCCGGCTGCTCCCCGCTACAAAGCAACTCTTTCACTAGAGGAAACATACACGGGTCGGCTGTTTCGCCTAATAAAGTTTCAATAGATTTAAATAGTTGGGCAACCAAAGCCAGGTCGGAGCGGTGTGAGGCAGAAGGTCTTAGTCATGACAGCCTTCCGCTGTTGGCCGCTCTGACTGAGGCCTCCTGAATCCACGCTCAAAGTGACTCAAAGTGCCATCACCTTTGATGGCATACCATCACTCTGTGTACACTGATGTTGAAAGATTGATCTGAGATCTCTATCAAGAGACACGGACAGACACGCTCACTCCGCTCACTCTCAGTTTTCTCTTCCCCCATGTCTCTCACAGCCTCCTCCGCTCTCCCTGACAGGCTTCACTCTCTCAGTCTGTCTGTCTCTGTGGATTTCCTGTGGCCTCAGGGCTCCTCTGTGTCCACCTCTGACACACACGCACATACGTGAATGCACACACAAACACACAATCAGCTCAGGGCCTCTGGGGCCACAGTGATAGGGATCTCCAGCCCAGTCCACCACTTCCCTCTGGGGTCAGAAATGGAAGAGATGCTGCCAATAACAGGGATGTCGGTGTGTGTGTGTGTGTGTGTGCATGTGTGTGTGTGTGTGTGTGTGTGTGTGTGTATTTATGTCTGTGTGTGTGTGTCATGTCAGTCACTCTGTGTATATGTCTGTGTATATGTATGCCTGAATGCATCCCTCTGAAAGTTTATCAGCGTTGGGGCTACATTTCTTTATGTGAAGGTTGTATGGGAAGGAGAGAGATGAATGGGGAGGCACAGAAAAAAGACAGAGAGCCTAAGAGAGAGAGAGAGAGAGAGAGAGAGAGAGAAAGAAAGGCTCTGCCCTGTGAAACGAGGATAAGGAGGGCAGAAGCTCTTGTAGCTGCAGGGCTTAAGCCTCAGTCAATGGTTTCCAGATGGGGCTCATTTGCCCGGCACTGCTCTAATGCATGGACCACTGTCCTCCACCATGGATGTCCATGCACGCACCTACACATACACACAAACACACACACAAGGATGAGAATGACATGGTCTATTCTGCAAAAACATGAAGCCCCTTCTCAGACCGTGACGATAAAGTCGTCAGGTGTCACGTGGTTAGATAAAGCTCACAGTCTATGCATGCACATCATTTTTCTTCTTTGCTGTATGGTTAAGGTCATTTATTTATCCATGGAGATATCGTGGTGAGGTAGTGGGTGCTTGTAAGATATAAATTGCTACAAGAAAGATTTGTTTCTCTGTTGAAATAGGTTGCTTGATATAATAAGAATATATAAGATATATTAGAATATAATAGAATAAAAAAAACATGATGTATTGGATTTTCTTTGAAGTCTCGTATATCAATTTCTATATTCTTCTCATATGTCCACTGGCATATTGAGGTAGAACTAATGTGGACAATTTATGTGTGTTGTATAAAATACTTGAAAGTCACAGAGTAAAAGAAGATACTGCACTAGAATATTACTTTTGTAACAGTGAAAGTCACCCATACAAACAGTACTGGAGTCAAAATATCTGACTTTATGGCAAGAAATGTATTTATCAAAGTACACATGTGAGTAGCAAATTATACATATAATTAAAAATGTACAGTATACAGTCTACTCAGGGTCGACCGATTATTGACCTGGCCGAGTTTGTTTTGTTTTGTTTGTTTTGTCATCAGATTGCTGATAGAATAATCACATGTAAAGATTGGCACCTCTGCCTCTGAAGTAGCATGCAATCTGCAAAACTTATAACTGAGGTGTTCAAATACATTTCAAGGAGTGGAGTAAAAGCCTCAAAATGTTGCTTATAGTGGCAATCTCAAAGACTTCTTCCATTCCATCACTGGTGGAAAATTTCAATATTATAAAGTCACATGAAAGGTAAATTCCCCAATAAAATACATTTACCTGTAACCAGTATTAAAGGTGCATTATGTAAGGAATTGGCCTCCTGTCAAATTCATGCTCAAAACAAAAGGGGGGAAAAATATCACTAGAGTAACAGGGAATTGCTGCTAACAGCTAATTAAATCAGTTAGCCGTGCAGCTAGTCGTTCAGACTAATAGCTCGGAGACTTCGGGAGTGTTAGTGTTTACACCCCTAGCACAGGAGCTTTGGACCAGGAACGGCCATGGCTAAATGGTTTAGCATGCTAAGCAGGAAATATCTCTGCAACACAACACACAGAGGTCATAATGTGTACAATTGTTATTTATTCACATTCTGTTTATAATTTCCGATCATTTCAAATTCTTACGTAACGCAACGTTAAAGTATTTTTGAGTAGATGTACTAAACCTCTACCACTGAAAAAAATGTGAAGATGTGCACACACACATACGCACACACATAGTGTGGTGTGTGGCAGAAGCTCCTTCCCACGCGCTGCTGTGGCTGCACAAAGAGTCAGTGTTCGGGGGCCTCCAGTGTGGCGATGCGTGACACGTCGGTGTGAAGCCGCCTGTAAAACCCACAGAAACAGGTAAGGGTCACAGACAACAGCGTACATGGAGGGGCAGCCTGTGCTCTCTGACTGTGTCTGTGCTCAGTGTTTGGCTGTGTGTTTGTGTAGGGGTGGTGGAGGAGGAGGTGGGGCTGCGAGTGTGTGTCCATACCTCTGTATTTTTGGAAACCACATGCTATGAAACAGCATGTTCACTCACACACATGGCACAGCACTGATGGAGGTCGATCAGTGAGTGTGAGCATCCATCCCCCCACCCCCCCGTCCCAAACCACCAGCATACAAACATGAACACACACACACACACTCACACACAACACAAAACACACAATAGATACAAACACACAATTTATTGCAACCACACATGTACTAACTTGGAGTGCCACATATGGTACCAGTTTAACCCTCTCTTTCCACTGTCCAACACCAGGAGTTATCATCAACCAGTGATGGATACATCTGTAAACTGAGGCTATATCATTAGCAATAGTTAACAGCCCAACAGTGTTTACGTTATTGATACACAGTTCTTGAGGACTGTCAAACAAGCCGCGTGGATAAATACGTCTTCCAGGTGGAGCTATTGATCACCAAAGAGGTCTGCCCCTCCAGCTAGCAGTGCTACACCTCAAGATCGATTGATACCTTCATTAGCCAATTGGATTTGGCTCTAACCTCAATACAGAGTCTGTTTGTTATTGTGTGAAAAAAATGAGTCTGCTGGGGATAAAGCTGGCCACGCTGATAAAAGGACAGGGGTGATGGTGACAGAGGGGAAAATAAAGAGAGGGAAAGTGGTGGTGAGAGTTCGAGGAAAGCGTACGAAAGCAGAGATGAAAGTTCACCTCAGAATGAAAGAGGGAAATGAAAAAAGATGACCGGCAACTTATCACATCCACTGAGCACATGTGCATGCATGTGAACGTGTTTGTCTCTGAGTGCTGCTCTTGTGTTGCCCCTCTATGCATTAGATGGTGTGTGTATGTATGTATGTATGTATGTGCTGGCAGGCTGGTGTAACATCTGGTTTCCATGAGGGCCTGAGCAGGCAGAGAGCAGCCAAGTACAGCACAGAAGGTATTAGAGGTAATTTACTTATTAGAGAAAAAAGAGTCAATCTCAGGAGCTGTAATTGTAAATGGAGATGGGGCTTATCTGAAGGACTATCAGTATCCCTGCAGGGGGAACACAAGCAGGCAAGGAGTGGCAGTTTAGCACACATGCATGCATGTGTGCGTCATAGCCACAAACACACACTCAGGCATGCAAACACAAGCACACGAATGAACACACACACACACACACACACACACACACACACACACACACACACACACACACAGACACACAAAACGCAATCCAGTATTATTCTATTAGGTTGTTTTTACTCGCGCTTATAAATTGCATTATCTGAACTGCTAACCCGCCGTGTCAGCGCAATAACAACACGGCTGATAAATGAATAAGCTCTTTTAACAGAAGTCATGACTTCACTGCTCTGCTGCGAGGACTGACTACTGGCCTGTTGCCTCAGATCTGCAGCAGTGAGACATCCATCACAATGATATCAATGTCAGGCATTATTTTTGATATGCTGTTGCAGTAACAGAGTTGATATTGCGGTAAATATGGTGCATTAAACATACATCTGTATACAATTTGATAAAAGTATAAGGGTGCACTTTGTAGTTTTGGGGATGAAATTTTAATCAGAAGAGAAAGATCTTCATTGACTGATTTTTTTATGCCTCAACAAACTAAATAAACAAACCCTCTTCCTTTTCGGGACTGAATAACCTGAAAAACAAACTGACCTTAAAGGACAACACAATTTCATGCTGTTTTACTTTTTACTGTTTGATCTGGGGACCTTTTCCTCTGAGAACAGCTTGTTAATTGAGTTATGGAAATAATAAATATTTCTCAGTTTGTCGTATTACCTCATTAACATTGTAAATATAGAATTATTTTTTATGTGCTGTGAGATATGCAGTATGTAAATTCTAATAGCCAGGTTTAGAAAATACCATACAGCATTCTGTAGTAAGTAGTTAAATATCTTAATTGTGATCCTTTTCGTGGGCGTAGGAA
Organism: Diplodus puntazzo; assembly: GCA_963678695.2. NCBI lineage: Eukaryota > Metazoa > Chordata > Actinopteri > Spariformes > Sparidae > Diplodus > Diplodus puntazzo. The sequence continues at coordinate 13,336,683 of OZ023155.1, read as the reverse complement.
TATATTGTGATTTTGCAAATCTCCTGAGGTTTCATGACATTAATGGGGCTTTTATCAAGACTATCATCCCACTCCCTTAGCACTCCCTCGGATCTCAAAATACAGGAGACCTTTCAGTGACCGCTTTCCCTCTTGCTTTGCTACACAGATGGTGTGTGATGGTGGTGTTAGCGTCGGCTTCTTGGCCAAGTTGGTTCCGCTGTTGCACAACATGCGAGTCCAGCCAGGACCCAAATAGTAACTCAGAGAGGTTCTCTTTAGTGTTGGGATGACACCACTGCAATAAAAACCAGCAATTATTTTCCTAACCATTTCAAATGTGCGTCACACTTGACCCGAACGGAGTGGAAATAAACCAGAAGCTGGGCCTGAACAGTGGAAGGGTGACATGAAGGAGGGAAGAAAAGTAGACATGTCGTTCCTTGATTTATCCCAGGCAGTCTGATAATGTACTGTGCCAACTCCCCGTAGTGGCAGGAGGCTGCGTGTCAGCACACTTGTCCAATAATCTTATCATCATCTGTATCAGCCAATGCTTTTACTCTGTGACACTTTTTTGCTCCCTCCGTCCAGACAGACTCTTTCGTTTTTAGTGCGTGTTGCTGCTGAATGCTGTCATGGTGAAGTTATTTCACTCAGGGCACCGGGAGATGACATCAGTGTTTAGGGACGCTGTCACTGTTAACATCTCTGAAAAATGGCTGCCTCTATCTGTTTGTAAATCTGATGACGCTTTTGTGGCTGGTTAGTCATTGTTAGCGTGCGTCTGCGGCAAACTGGAGACATTCTTACCTTTTTTCTAAACACCTTATCATTAACTGGTGCTTCGGCAGTGGAATAGTACTGGAAGTGAAAACAGGAGACCATGCTGGACCATCGTTTGGTGTAACCAGGGAGACAAGGTCTCCAAACCTTATCAACCCTCAGTCTTTGTGGGCCTCCACTGAGTGGCTGACCTGCCCTGATAGATGTCTTCATATGATCTATAGCTCCGTTACTCCCCCAATAAAGAAGCCTTCTCCTGGATTTGGCCTCACACACTGACCCATCTTTCCCACTCTTGACTGAGCTTAAAGTGGTTAGTCCAAAAACACACTGAACACATTAAACCGAACGACGCACTGGCCTTTGCCCTTTCTGGTTGCAACATCAAACGCGTCATTGCTCATCTGCCTCCAATACACTATACAGAAGTATGCAGCCACATTGCGCACACCGCCTCCTCTTTATCGTCCGGCTTCCACATATCTAGGTGATGAGGAGAATGGCACTCTGGCATTGTTCCACGTGTGTCAGCCAGGAACTGAAATGAGCAAAAATATGCTCATAACAACTGCCTGTTAGTGCAGGATCGAGTTACAGACACCAGAATTGCTCCTTTCAGTTATATTTATCTCCTGAACACATTTGTGACTTTGTGTCTGTGTGTGGTGCAGGTAAGATGATATGTACTGTACTTGAGTAGTTCCATATTCTAATACTTATACATCCGCTCGACTACATTTTGGATTCAAATATTGTAATTGGCTAGGCTCATAATAGATCAACAGCCTGCATACATGTCAATATATGTATATTTTACTTATACTATTGATCATATTTTTTTTGCTAGAAAACTAATTTTCATACTTAGAGTACATGTAGTATCAAATACTTTAAGACTTTTACTGAAGTAATAGTTTAACACGATATCTTTACTCTTACTCAAGTGTGACTTTGGGGGTCTTTATACAACACTGCATACGAGTCTATTCTATTTCTTACCTTTTTATTATTATTGTTTATTATAACACCAACGTCCTCTGGCTGCTGTGACACAGAAATGTCCCCGTTTGCAGGACAAGGAATTCTGATTCTGATACAGAATATGAGTTACCTTCTAAAAATGTAATAAGTAATATATTAACTATTTGATTTACTTCAGGCAAGGAAATGTAACTTATTGCATTTGATTGCTACATAATACGGCCAGATAGGCAGATGAGAGGATGAGCAAATTCGAAGGACGTAGGACTGTAATGTTACAATAAAACAAAAGGCTAAACTAAGGCACCAACTACTCAATGAGTTAAAGAGAGACAGCTCCTCAGTCCCTTGCTGGTGCTGTCTCATGTTGTCAGGAAACATGCCAAAACAAAGCATTCCTGCGCAGGGAAAAGATGCATCATCAACATTTTGATTACGGCTGTAATTGAGTACAATTCCATTCATATTGAAATGTGATTATGCAATGCCCTTACATGTAACCACTACCCGAACTGCTCAGCCTACCGTCCACCACACCCTCAGCTCACCTTTGCTCTTCAGAGACAGGCTACAGCGCGGTCAGCGGTGTCAGTGAGCACGCTCTGCTGTGATTTGTTTGTGTGTTTGGGGCGTGAGGGAGGTTGTTGGATTAGAGAAGAGAGTTTTTGGCACCCAATCCATTGATTGATGGAGTACATTGGGTGGGCCAGGGCTCACTGAGAGGAGGAGTGTGTGGGTGACGTCTGCCCTCAGCTGTCTGCCGCCTGATCGATCCTTGCTCGGCGGTGGCCAAAGAAGCCCTGATAAAACACACACATACGCAGGCAGATACACCCACAGATTAAATTCCCCTCCATGAGACAGTGCTCATGAGCAAAATATCTGTATTTACCGGTGAAGGCTTCAGCGCGCGCGTGTGTGTGTGTGTGTCACTGTATGTCGGTGTGTGCCAGATTGCTGAAGCCTCACTGCTGACTTTACGAGGGGGAGCTCTTTGTCTGTTCTGTGTCTCTGTGTCAGGGTGACTTTACCACAGTGATCTGGCTCGTTTCTTCCTCTCCGGTACTCCAAAAAAATGTTTTTCCTCTCACTTCTTTATTCTCTGCCATGGATGTGGTGTTTGGAAAACCCAAAACAAATGTACAATTCAGTTCTCTCTCTCCCTCTCTCTCTGCAGTGTTTGAACCAACTTTTGTCGATGGATGCTGACTTCTGAGAGCAAAAAGTCTGGTGATATGAGGAGATAGATTCATATATTTTAGCGTTTTTGGGTTAGGGTTAGGGTTGGAGATGCCTTTAAAGTAGGAGCAGTATAACTTTGGAGTTTAACACATGTATAGCTTGAAGTATTTCTGTACATTCACTGTGCTTGGCCACGACCGTCTGTCCCTTCATCTCTCCATCCGTCCGTCTGTCTGGGTACTTGGAGGATGCTCTGACCACCACTGTCTGTGTGGCCTCCTTTGTTGTAACGCCGGGCTGCTGTTCCCTTTCCAGAGAAACCACGGTGTGTCATAGCCACAGAAATAGACCTGTGTTTACATCACCTTAAACCCAGCCCGGTGCCTGTTTTGAAAGATGTTCTGTGGTGAACCCTGTGGAAAAATGTTTCTTTTTCTTTGGCCTGGAAAAGAAATCAGCAGGTATACGTATAATATCCACTGCGGATGAATTCACAGGGATTCCACATCATGAAGTCGGGCTTGTCAAAATAAGTTTGAAATGTCTCTGTGCTGCATTTAGATATATTCATTTCTGATTTTTTATTTCATGACCAGTGTTTAGTTGAGGTATTGATGATGAGCCCACTGCAGCCTTTTAAATCTGCACTAGTGGGGCGCTGTGGACTGTGGTTGTTCCTTTAGTTTTATAGCGTTGTGCAGGACCCCCCCTACAGGATACTGACTGCACTACAAGGCAGAAAAAAAAACAGCATCATCAGTAAAACTCATTCACACTAAACCTCAACTTAACCCGACACATCTGATACCAAATGCTACTTAGAATATCAAGCTCACATACGTGTAATAAAGGTGAAACTAACACCAGTTTAAGATGTGATATGGCCACAGTGATAAATTATGAGAATTGGGCCACCCATCTATGCTGTACAGATACACTGTGCTAAGAGGAAACGCTAATCCTGCTTTACCCAGATAAAAGAAATGAGAGACAACAACATAAATCACCACTTTAGAAAAAATACTCTCTAAGGTGCGTGTCACTGGATATTTCAAACTGATGTTTTAGACCAAGGCTGGCCAAAGATTAAACACTTTGGTTTGGCCCACCAGCTTTATACATCAGCTTCTCATTATATGCTCTTCATTTCAGTAACATTTGCAGATGGTATTATTATCTGGGTGTTGATATCTCAATTTAAAAACTGTTAACATAAAGGGATATCATCCTCTGCTTATATGAAGATAAAGAGATGCACAGTTTTATTTCTACTATCTCTACTCGTTCTACCACCTAAGGTAATTCCCATGACGAACAACTCTTAGTCCTGAAATGGCTCATGGTTTTTTTCGATGAGTAAACGGCGATGAGTCTGAGTGTCGTCTCCTTCTTGATGAGTGGCTGATAAGACTGCAGGGGTCAAATCTGAGTGGTCATCTCCTCTCCGCTCTCTGAGCCAGTCATAAATCACATGACAGTGTCTGGGTGCTGTCAGGCCTGGCTGCTGCCCACCAGGGTTAAACCAACAGAGGTCTGAGAGGGGAGGTGGACAGACAAAGGGAGGCCTGGGTGAAACGCTGCTCTGTCTTCTTCACTTGACAGCAACACACACTGTGTCAGCGACCAGTAGGGAAGACACAAATGAAAGTCTCACTGTAGGTATAATCTGATGGAATTTCATAGATTTTATTCTGCAGAGCGCCATAACTTCTGTGACTTTCTTCTGTTACAATCACGTCTTCTTGCTCCCATCACTCTGCTTGGTGAGGAAAAAAAAACAGTTGCCATAACATAGGTGACTTTCTTCTCATGGAGTGACTTATTTTTGCTCTCCATCTGCTGCTCCTTCTTTCCCTTCCTCTCCGTCCCTCCATTCTTCCCCTAAGAGCCAAGTGGAGGCTGGAGTAGTGGAGGCCTTACCCAGAGCTAAAGATAGAGCCTTCATCTGTCATTCCGTGACAGTATTGTAATCAGGACTGGAGGATTCAGCCTACAGGCCGGACCCGACGAGGGGCTCAAGCAGTCCTGAGTGCACTGGACAGCTGCCAACCCAAGGGAGGCGTGCGAGCAAACACGGCATAACCCTCATGCTCTCAATCTAATTCCAGAGCATGGAAGACAAATGTCCACAATGCGGCTGCGAACTGTTGAATAACTCAATTAATTAGCTCTGACTTGGACTCCACTGGTGCCACTAAAGAGAGGACGCTGGGCTGAGTGGGCGTCAAAATGAAAAGTGAAACAGCAAATCATCTGAGAAAGGGAAATGCATACGTTCATGAAACAAACTCATGACAAAAGGTTGTTTTTTTTTTTCTTCCTGTGACTCCATTAAAAAAATTCACGATTTTAGCAAAACGTTGATCAAACAACCACAGGTTTCTTTTAAGTTGTGGAAGACAGCCCACAGTTTCCAAAGACATCGGATTTGTCAAGTTAGATTTTGGGGAATTTCATATGAAATGATGCAAAAGATATCTAAAGCTTCCATGACGCAATGAAATGATGCAGCACAGAAGAAAACTTGGAATCGAAGGCCTCTCTCAGTGTAAATATCATATTAATTCAATGATAGCTGGAACAAGTCGATACCCAATGTACAGTACAGTGTACATGACCCTGTCAGACAAAAAGGTTTGCTTAATCTAAAGAAATGCAAGGGCCAGACCATCGTAGAAGTACTTAATATATCTTTTTATATTATAAATGAATGTGGACAAATGTGCACCTGGGAGAAATCTTTCATCCTGACATTTTTCGGCGCTCCACCAGAAGTCTTCTGGGGGTCAGTAAAAATCTGCTCTGAGTAATACAATATGGCTTTGCTATACTCAAATCCAATTATTTGGGATTAAATGGGAGTATGTGCAGAGTGTAAACAGTCAGAGTGGAACTTTAACGTCTTAACCAATGATGGGATTTCCGAACATTTCCCAACAAGAAGCGAGCGCTGTCAGCCACGACTGAGTGGGATCAGAAATGGATGACACGGGATGATTCAGCAAAATGGGAAGTGGGACGAGAATTGTTTTTGTGATCGGAAAAACATTAATACCTCGTACAGTCATCTATTGTGCGCATTTGCTCTTCTTTGTTTTTGTTTGCCCACTTGTGTTTTCCGGTGATGACTCTTTTTCTGACGTAGGCATGCAGAGGTGGAGAGAGGCAGTGGGAAAGAGAGAGAGAGAGAATTAGGGAGAGAGGTGGAGTTTTGCAGGATGTTATCAACATCCTGTCTGTGTGACCTGGTGCCACTGCTCATGTCAGACTGCTGGTTCTGGCAATCCCTTTGAACAGAAAAACACAAAGATCTCCCACTCTCTCTCATACAGAGAGAGAAATAATCATATTTTCACTTGTAACATGACATCATAGTAACGTTAAGACATCTGGAACCTTTTTCGCTTCATCCAAATTACAAAAACACATATTTTTCATACTAATCATAGTGGTGCATAATGTTTGGTTTGTGCAAGTTTTAAGATATTAATCTTTCGAGATTTCTCCTTCCACTTACTACCGCTTACTCCGCTTAATGATTGACCATTCAACAGAAAGAAGAGTGTGTTCTCTGGATCTTCTTGAGTGATGGGGCAGCTGTTTCCAAAAAGAAATGCAGCTGAGTGAAATATGTAAGCAGCTAATGGTTGGACGATGGAACTGAGTAGAGACAAATGTATGTCCCTCAAAGCCCTGCCAGACAGTTCTCTCGACTGGAACAAAGTAATTTGCATTTACTGTCGATGTGAGTTGAGTTACCATCGGAGTACCTCGTGCCCTAAATACTACTTTCTGGCACACAGCTGATGCAAAGAGCCCTCCTCCCCCTCGCCAAAGGTAGACCACACTGAATAGTTTGCCACGAAGACGCCTGGACAACTCTTCATAAGACAAACTTTCAACAGCAGTAGCTAAATGTGTGGCTACAGCTTGCAGGTCAATTAACATTGTTTAGTTGACCTTTTTAAGTGTAAAGTTGGAAACTACATTGTGTTACTATCACTAAGGACTGTTTCATTCAGGTCTGTTGTTACTTGTTGGGCCTGGGTTTTTGCATTTTTTTGAACATGCAATACCTGGACGGCATTTTTTTGCAATAATAATAAACATATATTTGCATAAAGCAAGCATATTTGTCCACTCCCATGTAGATAAGAGTATCAAACACTAGAAAAAATATCCCTCTCAGGTACATTTAGAACAGATAAAAGATGTGTGATTAATTTGTGATTAATTACGAGTTAACTCTGGACAATCATCAGGAAAAACAAAACTTCCTGCATGTGGCCACGTGGGAAAACACCATTAGAGAAGATATTTTAACCTGTTAAGTGCACAACGTTTGAAATGCATTGTATTTGCCTACATTTTACTTTTGTTTGCGTGGCAACAGAAAAAGGGGAACAAAACACTTTTTATTCCAAGTAAACTCCTCCACTATCTCACATGCTTCCACTGAATTAGAGGTGTAAATAACCCAGTGGATCACTACTCCCCAGCCAAACAGATGGATGCTCTCACGGTGCAGTAGGGTTAGCAGAGTGATACAAAGTGCAAGAAGGAAAAAAAAAAAGAAAAACATCACGCAAGCATGCTTGCAGCCAGAGATAGAAGTCATTTCCTGAGAAAGAGAGAGGGAAAGAGAGAGAGAGAGAGAGAGAGAGAGAGGAGGCGAGCAAAGTGCAGCTCCAGCTCTCCCAGGAAGTCCCTTAATGTGGGAAAGGTGAGAGTCGAAGGCAGGTTGGGTTTAAGGGTTAGAGGTAGGGTTATGGTCAGAGTGTGTACGGGCCCGGAGCTGACTAATGATGGATGGACAGGGCACGGTAGAAAATGGGAGTTGGAGGCGTTTGGGAGGGGGTTCTTCCTGGTTTTTTGAGCAGACATTACCAAAAGACACAGAGGCGGAGCAGCAGCTCCCTTCTCACATACCAACACATAAATCTTCATTCATGCGTAAACATAACACCAAATATAACATGAGGCACTTTACCGCAATTAATTACGTAAAGCCCAGTTAATGTCCAGCGCTGACAATGTGTGGACAAAACATTTTCTGGACTCAGACGTGGGCAGAATTCCCAGGTGTCCGGGTATCGCCAGCTGGCATCGGCTCACTCAGAGCTCATCTTCTCAAACTGCTTTTATTACAGGAAATTGCGTGTGGAACGAGCACCAATCTGTCTCCCTACGACACATCTGTGCTGGGGGAGCCCGATGATGCAGGGGGGGGTCAATAATTGAAGCAGGGAGTGAGCTGGTTGAGCCAGTATGAGTGTGTGCTCATGCTTTGCAGCCTTTATGGGAACCAAATCAGGTTGCAGACATTCAAAGTAAGGATATTTTCCCAAGATGAGGCTGTGTTTGCTCATACTAACTTCTCATGTCAAGAGTTTAACGATAAGACACAGTTGTGGTCATGCTCAGCTGAGGATGATGACTTTGTTTTAGGTTATAATCAAGAGATAATAACCTTAACCCTCAGCTCTTGTGTGTGCATACGCGCATTTGTATTTGTGTATGTCATGTATGTGCGTGTGGTCCCCGCCGAAAATGATAGATGTGTGGAGAGGGAGGAGCGTGAGGTGCGGGGGGGCAGTAAACAGTGAGACATGCATGTAGGAGGTCTGGGTGCAGACTAAAGCCAGAGCTGTCAGGATCCCAGACAGAGATACAGATAGATCCCATCCCTCCACACACTGCCACTCGGTCTGCACAGCGCCATAAACCTTCCCACCTCTCAACCCAGCTTAATGATCCTCAGACCAATAGATGACGAGTTCACTGCGGTGCCAGGGTCATCAGCAGGCCCCACCGAAAAAAAGAAAAACCCATCATCCCTCGCTCGTGTTTTCATTGCGCGTTTGCCAGCGTTTTAGTTTAACATACATTATGATCAGAGCAATGGGTGCAATTGCGCAAAATGGCGGCATTGCTGCGTTCTGGTGCTTGAAATAGACCACTTAATCACAGGCAAAAGGCTTTTATTCCTTCTAATTTTTGTGAGTTTTACCAGATTAGACAGCGCTTGAGAGATTTGGACTGCTTTAAAGCGCATAATTGTTACCTCACGAAAAATATACTGTAATGAAAAAGTCATCAAAAAGTGTGGAGATGAACCTCAAAAGAGATTAAAGAAAACCAGAAAAACCACATGATGAGGCATAAATGATGCAAGAAAGAATTGTTGCATCCCTAGAGCCATCTTTTCTTTATCATGCAATTTTTTTGTGCTTTTTGATTAAAAATTTATTTTCCTGCTAAAGCTACATCATATAACTTTCTTTAATCCCAAACTAAAAACTTTAAAATCATTTTTATTGTACATCAATGTACCTATTTTGTTTAATCTATCATGGCAGGTGAAATTTTCAGATGAAATGCTGAAACTATTATTATCTTAGTCTGATATTTAATAATAATAATGTTATACCCCGTACTGTGTGTGAGATCGGATTATAATTGCCTCAATGAAAATGAGACATTTTCACAGGCGGTAGCAAGTAAACTTAATACACATGACTACAATTATGCTGTAATGACGCTGAATGTATTTCGATAAGAGACGTTTTCGTTGCTCCAAGAAATGTGCATGCTCTTAAAATGAGGAATCAAAACTGGCACTGGCGGATCATATGACAACAATTTTGCATCACAGATGATCCCTGGGTCCACTTCTCTTCACAAGGAATCGGCATATTTACAGTATGTTAGTCTGAGAACTAATCCAAGCTATGTTCGAAGCAAAACTGTGATACAGAGTGCTAAAACAGATTTAAAACTTGAGGCGAGCACGTGGTTTTTGCTGTTTTCATATGAAAAATTCTGTAATCCAGTGTGATTTTTTTTTGTTCCCAGGGATGGTTCACTCGGAGGACTTCTAACCGCAGGGCGCGGTGGTGTGTGTGTTCGTGTGTGCACGAAGGTGGAAGTAACCCCTCTTCTGACCTTCTTTGCGCCCAAGGGTCACACATTGTTCAGGAGGATGCAGAAACCCAGGCTGATGGATGACCGATCAGGCTGTTTCCCTGGGTTCATACATACTCGGGAAATCGTAATTCACCCCCTGGGAGAGGCTGAAGGCGGAGCAGGTCCCCTCTTCTGCTCCGCGCTCATTTTCTCCTCGATCCAGGATGCGATGAAGAGGCTGAGAGCTCAGCTGCCTTGGCAGGGCTTTAAGGAGAGGTGGAGTAAATCTTGAGCCGCAGCTGTCCCCTCTGTAAACTCCACCGAGCTGTGCTGGGCTGAGGACTGAAGGCTGTATATGGTGCAACCAAAAATAAAGTTTGTTTTTTTGCTTTGATGCTTCATCACCGTGTACACACCACTTATGCACTCATGTACATTTACACACATTGTTTGTCATCAGAGGATGTGATGACAGGATGATGCACCCGTGACTCAGTGTTTAGTGTGAATGTGACTGAGTCTGAGCGAGAAAACACCTTCAATTTTCTACATATCATATGATTAAATTCAGTTAATGAGTGGTGTCGTTGGCCTTCAATCCCCCAGAGTGAACAAAGCTGTAACCCTTTCCAAGGTTCAAGGTCAAGTCAGTTTCTGACCTCTTGGTCTGCGACTTCACACCGTACATCTGCAGCGAGTTGCAACATCAACATATAAGTGAAAACCTCGTTCCACGTGAGACCCGAGAAAAAAGCCCCTCTCTCATGGAAACATGCTCGTTCAAACCGCAAAAGGTACTCTCACATCCCCAAACTTCGACGGAACTCTCTCAATTTCAAGCCCAAAATAACACTGAAAATCAACTTTTTACGTTTTTTCTCACACAGCCCTGAAGTGGACGTGTGGTCGAGCTGGAGAACGTGCTCGGCTCAAAAAGATCGATTTTTAAAAGAAAAACGTCAGCGGCATCAGCATCTTCTGAACATGACACATTGTCCATTAGTCTCCTCGACTTTACTACATAATGACATCATAGGTCACTCGAGCTACCTAATGGGGGCCAATGACCAAGACTGATGAGTCCTGAGCTCAGTGCACGCCATCACCACCCGCGCTCTCTGCCAAGTATTCAATTAGGGTCGGTGAGTAATTGGGTGTAGATGAGGTAGAGATCTTTGTGAGGCTCAATGTGGAAAGTCTTGGAAATGTGTGTGTGTGTGTGTATAGGCTAGAGAATTTCGCCCGTCTTGTCCTGAGTGACTTAGTAAAAAAAAAAAAAGTTTCTAAACAGGCCACATAAACACTCAGGCGGAGAACTCTGGAACTGTCCAGGGCCTCGCCACCATCTGCCTGTGTGGCTCATTAGTTAAGCTTAATGTTAACAGAAAAAGACAGGAAAGCACTTTAAATAGATGTAGAGAGATCGCCGGATGTAAAAACCTCACTTAACGTTTGCTGGTATTAAAACTATTTGGATATTTAATTCCCCAAATTCTACATATGTGCTTTCTTTTAGAGGAAAATGCATTTTAACAGCACATGATTAAAACAAAAATGTTTAAAATAAACCCAGGGTGAGTTTCTGTACCAGTGTCCAGTGTTGTTTTTTTTTTTCAGATAAGATCAGACTTTGGTATCCTCCACAGGACCACAACCTTAGTTAATGTGTGCGCCTCCTCCCCGCTGACTTTCCCTTAATAACCTCCGCTGAGACTCTTAACTCTCTTTTGACAGCAGCAATCTCTTGCCTTATCTGTTTTTTCCTGTTTGCTTTTCCTTTATGCTCAGCTGTAATTGTTGGAACAACAACAGACATGACTGACAGAGAAGAGTGCAGTTGTAAAACTGAATAAACAACATAAGCTTCTCTGACAACATGGCCACACTGAGGCCGTGAGAAATACTATGTTGTATTCTAAGTACAATGTGTGGAACATATTCTGAAGGGCAACTGCATGAATAATCTTTTTTTTTTTTGGTCACATGAATGACCTCTCTAGGTTTTTAATGCAGCAAAAATAATAAATAAACAATTTGCCCTGACAGCGATATACAGATATCATCTGCTCTTCCTGAAGGAATCCCTTCAGGAAAATGAGTCAAGGAAATTGACTGCATCAAGATGAGCAACACTGTCACACGGAGCCAAAAGCTGTTATCAGTTGCACGAAGGCAGCGCTTGGAAAAGAAAATATGGTCAGATATTTTTGGCAAGCCTAAAATGCAGTTTCCATCTCACAACAAAAGTAATGAACACTCTGAACACCACAGTTTATTAAGCATTTTAATCACTCGAGTCAGTGAAAGGTTCGAGCAGAACATAAAAAAGGTATAATATTATGGAATAATATAGTATAATGAATGGCTACAATGATGACCACCCGCAGAGTGATGAAAAAATATTTAATTGAAACTTTATTTAGAAAGTCATAAGAAATAGTTAAGTACATTTATGTGAACTGAATAAAGGTTTTTGTGTACATGGACATGGTTTAAATGTGCCTTATTTTAATCGTATTGCTCCAAATGTGTGCAAAAAAAAAAGAAAACAAAGACTAGAGTGTGAACAATCTTTGGCTGTATGTTGCCACTAGATGGCAACATATAACTGTAGCAGATCTGTGTGCTTTGTCGAGGTTGTTGCCTTTAATCCAAATCAATTCTGCCAAAATGTTTGAGCAGAAACACAATTACAAGAAAACAAATGCTTAATAAATGAAATATCTTTCATTAATAAAACATCTACTGACAAAAACCCATTTCCTCTTTTTCACAAGTTTCACTATTTCCTTCTCGTTCTTTTGAGCGCTCTTATGACATGAACCTCACTTTTTGCCCTAAGTTACATAAGCAGGATTTTCCCCGACACACTTTCTATTGATGTGAGCTATAAACTGTGCAAACCATCATGGTTAACTAGCCATGGACGATCTGCTTCAGTGGTAAACAGGGCTGCTCCCCTTCTCTCTCCTTCTCCGGGACACGGCTGAGGACGGTAACATGCAAATCACGAGACAAAAATACATTTGAACCCCTCACCGGGTTGCTGCTTTTAAACATGCAAATTGTTCAAAATTTCTCCTGTCTGCCAGATTAAGTGTCTCTCTAAGGATCTCAAATTGTGTCAAAATACATTTTCTATTAGGATGTCATGTTCCTCGTCATGGAATCCATAAGTGTAGGTTGACACAGTACGCACCAACCACCAGTTTCCAAATGACTTTGAAATGAACTCAACAGATTCATGGTGCAAATCATTTTAGCACCGCACTACCAGGTAATTCCACCTCAGTCATGTGATGGTCACAGATTCTGGTATTTCGAAGGGGGAAGTATGTACTGTCACTGTACTTTCAACTAAGGCATGTGGTCGGCAGACAGCTTGGCCCGCAGGCTCCTTCAGCTGTACTTGAACCATTTTAGAGCAACTTTAAATAATCTCCATCCCAACAGCACCTGTTGCCGCCCCGGCCAGTGTGTGGCTTCTTACTCAGAAAGAGGTTGTGTAATCAGTGTGACTTATACAGTCGGCCTAACGTTAAACTTGGAGACAAGGTTAGAGACCACAAAGATCCTGTTCCTCAATCGGTAACGGAGTCGCGCGTAATCAACCACACGCACAAAAGAATACAAACAGCAATACTCAGAAAAATCAGTGCATAACAAATAATATGCATGAAACAATGCTCTTTTAACATAACAGACAACACTGCATCCTATGAAACAGTAGAAATATAGTTAAGCTAAATATTCCTGCCATCTTTACAAGAAGCTTAACATATGTTTACATGCAGACATTCGTAAAAAAGGGTGAATTCATATATTTGTTGAGATGGCAGAAAATCGGTTTCTCAGGTATCTGTCTGTTACCTCATAACTGCCACCTTTCTGGCAACCCACATCCCGTCACCTCTGCGCTTTGCATGCACACACACACACACACACACACACACGCAGTGAGCACTGAGCTGTGAGCTGCATGTCAATAAAGCTCTCATGCTCCCCCGGCTCTCGCTCCCCAGGGACTGTCACCCCACCCTGGCCTTCCCCTCCACCTCGACATCCATCACCTTCTTCTTCTGCTGATAAGTTTTGTTTTGCTTGAACATGAAACAAAAGTACGTCATGCGTGGGTATTAGTTATGCACAAGTTATCAGTTTTGCTGAGAAAATGCCCCCGGTGGGTCAAATAATAGCAAGTTTATAATAATAGCAAGCTTATTTATGTGGCACATTCTGTAACCAGGAACATCTCAGTGTGCTTTACATGAATACAGTAAAAGCAAAAGGAATATCTACTGTGTATATAAAACAGAATTAAAGATATAATATGTACAAATTCTGCATTCAAATGTCTTAAAATGACTAAAACAATGTCATATATTTTGTTGAGTTGTATAATTACGTTATCCCAAATAATTCCAACAATGCTCAAATTCAAAGGTTTACTCAATGTAATGGTTTTTCGGCTTACAATTTGGTTGCCAGTTGCCAGAAAATAACTGAGCAACATTAACTCGTCTGTGAACATTTGTGCCTGAGTCACGTCAGACATATCTTACTCAGTGTGGTGGTTGTTTAATGGGGTATTCACCACCAGTGAAGCAAGTTTGCACGCATGATTATTTGTGTTTATCCACCTTAAACAGCCAGATTACTTTACTCCGCACTGGTCGTAAGATAACATTGGTGAGCAACAGCATACCGAGGGCATCCCCCTTTAACATCTGGTTGATAAGAGGAAGTACAGGGCATAAACACCAGTTAATGGCCGTCACCTCCATGGATCGCTGCTGTAGTCAAGTCGATAAACAGGGGTGAAGATGAATCCCCTATTGGATGCCAAAATATCAAAAGCAATCTCACTTAACAGCTTTGGATCTGAGGAGAATCCGATGTGACTCTGGGTGTTTATTCCTCCAGAGGGTCTGGCTCTGCACCCCACTCTCTAGCCAGCTCTGAGCAGCTAGTTTATGCTTTTTTGGAAAACAAGTTAAGAGTACATTAGAGTCCTCCCTACTAGAAAATAAAAGCAATGCAGAGCTTCTCTTGGCCATTTTGGGACAACAAACCCTTGATTCCTGCTGTATTTTTAGGACTATAGAAGGCCTTTTTTAGTGATTGCTTTGATTTGGCTTTTGAACTTGTAACAAACTATCTCTAAGGATCTGTCAGATATCCAACCTCTAAAATCCTGCGCTAAAAATGCACGACTGTATCTAAAGCACTGAAATATATTTCTCAAAACATATTTTTTTAAAAATGTCATTCTCATTACGAATGGCTGGCTTTCCTTTCATTTCACATTTGACTCCAATGAACCAAAGTTTACAGAAAGCTTTATTGTAAATCTTCTACACAGATGGCCTCTGTTGTTGACTGTTCCTCTTTTTAGTGGAGAAGTTGTGTGCTGGAACATCTTCCTGTGCTTCCTGTCCAGAAACAGATCAGGCGGTCAGGGATCACTCTTGTCAAAGAGTGCAGCAAACAGGACAGAGACTGACGCAACTCTCAGCTGTTACTTTAACCACAGATGTGCCCAGTCTCCTTCTTTTCAAATGCAGGCCTGCGATCACTTTAGATTTTGTACATTAACAGAATGTACATGTAGTTTACTCCAACATTATTACTTTATCTGTTTACTGCTGTGACCAAACTTGGAACTTGAAAGGGTTTGCTGTTGACTTAAGTTTCATTTCATAGGAATGTCAAATCAGACGACATGCGAGTCACTCAAATGAAAACTTTTCTACAAAAAAGTGCACTTGTCTCGTGAGGCTCTGAGCTCTGGCAAATCCAACATTAAAACAGACTATGTGCACTGAGGGAAGGCGGACTGATGTTGACGTTTTAATATTTTGAAACCGATGGCAGGTTACAATAAACCGCTTTCCTGTAAATCAGCGTACTTCCTTATCTTCGCTTTTACATGTCAAATCTTTCTTGCCACATCAAGCAAATTCCAATTTTTGTACATTTCTCAAAACAACGTCTTGTTGTCTTGTATGAAGACACTGATACAGATCATTTAAAGTACCAGACCGTTCATTTTTGACCATTTTTACATAGTTCCATCCAACAAAATGAACCCTAAACAAGACCTGCGTAGGTGAGCTTATAGGGACCTTTGTTTTGAAGGACATGAACTGATACTGATTAGAGGATATGATCCTCGATCAGTGGCTACCATTATGTGTACACGTGTGTGCGTGCGCAACTTATGCGGTTAGGTGGCTTTCTCCCTGCGTCCCAGGATGTGGGCTCCCCCGTCCACCTGTCTCTCCACTGACAGCTCTCCCAGTTCCTCTCTGGATGCCTATTCTCATCTCACCCACACTGACACTAAACCAGAGTTCTCCCCAGAGACACCAGCAGCGCCTTCAGCACCGCTGCTTGCATAACACGACCTGTTCTGGGCAAATCACAGCTCCTCACCAGAGTTTTCTCCGCATTCATTTTTTCTCACTCAACAACTGCGGTCATTAAACTTGTTAAACACAGTGACAGAATGTCACTAAGCACATTTACACAAGTACAACATTGAGATACTTTATACTTTAGTTGAATATTTAAATTTTCTGACACTCCGCTACAGCCCAGAGGCAAATATTTTACTTTTCACTCCACTACAGTTACGTGATAACATTGTAATTATGAGTTACTTCGAAGATTACATGCTGCGTCAGAGCCAAAGTAGTGCATTTTTTAATTATGTTACTGTACAGATTAAAAACAGACACTGATTCCAAAAATCTGAAAAATGCTTAATATCAGATTCCATAATTGGCCTGGCCAATAATGACAGTATACAGTATACTGTACGCAAATATATGTATTGTAAATATACAGTATAGTTTACTTGTACCATTGCTATTTAAAGAGTAACCACATCAATTGCATGCCTTAAAGTGTGTTTAAAGGTCTTGAGTACTTCTACAGCATATGTGCAAAAAAGCAGTATAAAGCCTTTTATGGTTACAGAGGAACATAATCTGATACATTTCCTCCAGTGATGTCACTCAATAGCTAAATTGCATTGTGGGTAATATAGGCACTAGATTTTGAAAAGCCACTGTTGGACTCATGATGGACAGTTTAGAAACCAAATGATCAAAATGAATACAGCAGAACCAGAGATATCATCCTTTTATTCCCCGCATTCTTCTTCCTTTTCAATACCTGGCACCTTCATTACTTACAATGCAACTTTGCCACTGCGTGACATCATTGGAGGCACTTTATAAGATTTTATGCAGCTTCTTCTGGAACCAAAAAAGGCTGCATACTAGTTTTTTCACGTGTTTTATTATTCCTCAATACCTGTATACACACTTATGTAGACTGTAGGTGGAGTTACCCTATTAGTTTACTTACTGCAAGAAAATTACTTTTGATACTTTCGAACATTAAATATCAGATTATTTAATACAAGAATGATACTCACTTTTACTAGAGCAACAATATCTTCACTTTTACTCAAGTGTGACTTTTGTGTAATTTTTTACAAGACCGATTCAAGGCTTTTTTTTAGATCAACAAAAGGCTTCTCGAAACAAACAAATGTGTCTCGTGAAAATCACCACTTGTGATTGTTCATGTTAAAATCATGATAAAAGTAGTGGAAAACAACAACAGCTTAACTGAAAGGTCAGCGCTGAGCCTGAGGCCAAACCAAGTGACGCTGCTTGAAGAGGACTGAGTAGTCAGCAATACAGAAGAATCAGGAAACAACAGAAATAGACAAAGTAATTCATTTAATTTAAGAGGAAAAGCGTTCAACTTAAAGCTATTCCTCTTTTTCTGCTTGATTTCCTTGAAGCGTCGCTTTTCACAAAATCAGCGCCGCTTCCTTTAAAATACCAACTGTACAGCTCAGTAGAAATGTTATGGAGCAGATGGCCATGGTTACGTACACGGTGGCAACATCAGCTCTGTTTGTCACTCGTCTCTAATGATTTATTGTGGGAAGCCTCAGACGCCACAAAGAGATGTTGCAATACAAAGAGAACCACATTGCAGACACTGGAAAAGTGAGCAGAAAAAGAGACTCCGTTAGCAGAAAAATGCGCACAAAGCATGTCTCCTTCTCTTCCTAAAGCACCACCCGCAGAGTTGGAATTGTTTTATTTTTTTTATTTCTCAAATACAATCTTGCTGTAAGTAAAAGTAAAAAAAAGAATTTCTAAGAAACTGGATATCAAAAGTGAGAGTACTCTTTGTGAAAAAAATTGTCCCTCCCCGTGATGAGATGAGATTTTACCGTGAACCCTGTTTTTGACCAGGACATATGAAACTGTGGGCTTTTCACGTTCTCAATGTAAAACCCGGGACCTGCACAGTAACTAGGGTAAAAATGTAAGTGCTTCTATTGTGAGGGCATGCAGTGGAGGTTTGAAATAACATAAGCTGTGACTCTAGAGTAGACATACAATATTACTCTATATCCTTTCATGTCACGAAAAATAATGTCTGATAAGATATAGAACAAAAACAGTGGCAAAAACCATGTGTCATACATATTGTGTTGTATGTATACAGCACATTAAAAAAAAAAAGAAACAGGTTGACATTTTGGGAAACACTTTCCTTTCAATGTCTCTCTGAGAGTTAAAATAAGTGTAAAGTTCCCATTTAGCTTAGACTGAAACAGGAAACAGCCAGCCTGACTCTGTCCGGAGGTAACAAGATCCTCCCACCAACAACCCTGAAGCTCACTAAACAACACGTTATATCTTTTTTGGATTAACAAAATGGCAATTCACTTCAAAGATGCTGGATTTTTGTCATATCCATGACTCCTGATGGAGTCAGGCTAACTGTTTCCCCCGTTTCCAGCCTTTATGCTAAGCTCAGAAATTAGTCTTTTCCCTCATACCCACCATGCCAATGAAAAGGCGGGTGAAGTTTTGTAGTCCAGAAAAAAATTTCTAGAGCTTCACAGCAAAACAGCATTGCAGCATTATGTGAAACAACTGAGGCATATGGGGAATGACACTTTAATGGCTCGGTGCAGCTCGTCCTGCGTAATCCGAATGTCAGGAAGCCCGAAATCCCGAAAAGATATTATTTACACCATCAGCATGCAGTCAAGCACTTCAGACAGCGTGCTTTTAGCTAAGCAGCTACAGTGAAGATTTTGTGCCTTAAAAAAAAAAATGTTAATAACGTCTTTTCAAATCCATTTGGGATTCCAGGGCTTCTGTAGACCAGGATTATATTAGATGAGCTGTATAAAACCAGTTTATATTTTTTTCAAGCAAGAGCCGATCTACTTCAGTATTATAGCAGAATGCTGCAATGTTGTGCCAATGCTGTAAAGCTCCAGAAATGTTTTATGGACTATGAAACTTCAACCGACTTTTCATCAACATGGGGGTTAGAAGATAATGAACAAATTTTAATTTTTGGCTGAACTTATCCTTTAACTCTTGGCCGTTAAATAAATAGTGTATATCAAACAGTTCCTATTCAAAAGTTCCAGAATCCTTGTGCTGACATTTGTACCCAGACACTATACAAGGGAATAGAGTACAGTGCTTACATTCCTGCTTATATGGTATCTATGACAATTGACGATGACGATGGTTGATTTTCATTCAAACAGGCTTTTATTAGAAACCAGAGTAGCAACATATAAACGACAAATATCACTAAAGACATAAACCGTCCTGATGTTTTTCCCGAGCTTTAGCAACAAAGGCAGCCAACTTAAAAGCATTCAAATTAAAAGTACCATTCTGTTCTGTATGTATCATGTACATTAAATCAGTCCTAGCCTCTAGGCTATTTGAGGGGTGAGGGTAGAGTCAGTTTCCTGTGACAGTTTTTGAAGTAAGTTCCTGTTCTGTGGAACTCAAACAGAACTCCCCCATATAGATAAACCACACACACACACGCACAGACACACACACGCACACACACGCGGCCACAACATTCCACCTGCACTTTTATTCAGTCAACCATTGATTAAATATTCTAATTTCAGTAAGAGGTTTTATCCAGAGGTGTCATCTGAGGAGCACATGACTCCTTTCACTATGAAACTTTTTTTGTCATGATCAAAAAACTGACTGACTGAGTTACCCAACACTGTTTATATACAACCAGCTCATCGCACGGGACCTTGTGTGTGATTTCGTGTTTACTTTTGTAGTTAAAAAAAACATTTTTTTTACATTGATTTGCGCACTGCTGCTTTTTTGTTGTTGTTGTTGTTGTTGTTGTTGTTGTTGTTGTTTGTTTATACAGACTTTTTTTAAAAATTCCGCCTGTCAGTATTCAGGCCATTTTCACTGAGATCCAGGTTTTCTTTTTTTGGGGAACTGAAAATGTTTCTTTGACTTTTCTGTGTCTGTGCGTGTGTGTTAGGCTTAAATCCAACACACTCCCCTGCCAGTGTTTGCCGCTATGTAACCACTTTGACGTGTGACATGACACTGGATGACCAACCGTGTGAGACAAGGGAGGAGAAGAAGAAGAAGAAGAAGTGGGGATGTCATTGTCTCATTGTGAATAATCTAATAACTTCAGCTCCAGTTGGTCACCTCTCTCCCCGTCCTTTCTCTCTTACTCACTAGGGAGACGGGGGGGTTGGTTGTCGGAGAGTTTCCCTATCTTCAGTAGCCTAGATCCTTCTTTTAGTTTCATACATTGTTGTAGTTTCATCATTCCTGAATCGGATTAATAATCAGCATGTGTTCATGGTAAATGGAAGCCTCCCAGAGGATTTCCCTCTGTCGTACTTTGTTTTTGTCATTGAGGTGACAAAAGAACGGAGTGACCCTTTAATGATTTTCCTAATAAATCTAAATAGAAAATGAAAAATGAATGACGTTTTTTTTCCCAATCGAATCTTGGGTAATTCATCATTGCCCTGGATAATAAGAAGTTTTTGTTTTTGTTTGGAATGGTTTCCGCCATGTAGTCCTATATTCTTGAACTGTAGGACTTCTATTATTTTTTTGTTTTCATCGCACCCTAACTCAAAACACAAGCCTGTTCTGCTCTAATGTTTGCAAACACAAATGTAAACATGTGTCTTTAAAATCTAATCGAGGCATGTTAAACAGTCGCGTAGTGCACTTTTAATGTTCCATGTCTGCTTAAATTGCAGATTTGTTTAGAGATTTGCCTCAACGTCTTCAACCCCACAGACGTTTGTGTTTTGTGCAGCCAAGCATTGTTTAAACCACAAGAGTTATATTTCAAATTCTGATCAAGATCCTCAATATTTATCAATAATTTCTTAATGAATTGAGACAAAATTATTAGGATATTTGGAGGAAATTGTGCATAGGGCATCTAGAGTTTTCTATCTTACGTAAGAGCGCAGCCGTTAAAACAATGCTTATTGTTGCTCTGAATGGCTCTTCCATGAAGCGTGCAATAAAGTCTCTCAAGCGTTGAAAAAAGCAGACAGAAAATATGCAACATACACTGCGAAGAATTATAAAAAATGTTACCAACCGTCATGGACCAGTGGTTTGTAATTTTAGGAGGGTTTTATAATCAAGTTACAGAGGCAGGTAATCCACCATGAACATCGTATTTACATTTGTCGCCGTCAGACTTGCAGTATGTTATGTATCTGTGTGTTACTTTGTGATTAGGCGGTTTTAAGAATGTAAAGATCAATGAAATGGCTGAAATTGCTGCCAAAACAGTCAAAGATTTGAAATGCCGTGACATGCTTTTTACATAGTTGGCAGTAATTTAAGCCGTATGTGATTTTGTGAATGAGCAAAAATATAGTGCCATGAACTATATCTGGAATAGTAAGATTTAGATGTCCAACTTGTGCTGATCAGCCCAATTCAACAATCAACATTAAGTAAAACAACACGGTTATACAAAGACAAAGCACATCTGTAGTTCAGTAAAAAATGTTTTACTAGAAATGCAGTTTACAAAAAATGATTGAAATAAAGTTCTATAAAACAGTCTGATAGTAAAACCTATCTATAACGCCAAAAAACAGAAAAAATATCTGATAAAATATCCATTTGGTCTGTTAATCCCAACGGTCATCACATAATGACGCACCTCAACTGCAAAAAAACAGGAGTAAAAAAAGATGATTCATGTCAAAATAAAATTCAGTTTTGAGAACTAAATGGTTTTCATACATCACACTGTTTTCATACTGCAATTAGGCTTTAAGTACGAGTCCTTAGTATAAGAAAGATTTGTTAAGAAAGACACCAGAATGAATTTTAGCTATAACATTTCCTCTTTCACGGCTTTGCAACACTTGAGCTGTGTGCACTTGTGAAAAGTGAAATGCTATTTGAGCTGATAACGCTCTTGAGTGATAATGAAGCAGAAAATAGACAGAATTCGTGTTAGCGCTGCATGTATAAAAATATAAACATTACTGACACATTAGGGACATCTGAATATTGAGCTGCAGCTTAAAAGTCCTCTACGGGGTTCATAAAGGTTTTGCTCCTACTTATCTTCACATCACCGCTGTGATTTCTAACAAAGTCAGACAGTAAAAACTAATTGTGAAGCTGTCCCTAACGTGCTGTACTCTCGGTGTGGTGCACACACTGAGGAGCTGGTGGCAGGTGTGTCACTGCTCACAGTTCAGGCAGTGATGGGCATGTTGTCCCTGTAGCAGGCTTGCCTCTGGGGGCCGCTGTAGCTGCACAATTCCTGGTAGATGCGGGCCATCTGGTCAGAGGCCAGGTTATCGGACATCTCCAAGGTTGAGTTGTTGCAGTAGGGCTGAGAGCGCCGCATGTTCACTGCCTCCAGCAGCTGCTGGCAGTGCAACACACTGATCTGTCAAGGGGAGAGAAGATGGAAAGAAATGCGTCTTTAGGTCCGCATAAAGTAGGCAACTGATGTGATGTGTCTTTTGTGCCTGGTTAAAACGATGTGTATGTTGCACAATTCATTGCCTGTTTCTCACCTGGACAATGATCAGTTTGCCTTTGGCATTACTGAGATCGTGGAGCTCCTCTCCAAAACACAGAGTCACTGTGGGATCAGGAGCAGGAAACTGGCCCTCTTGGTACAGCTGCAGAGCTGGAACAAACAGAGCAAGTGATCAACTGTTAAATTCTCCATTTTCATTTATTATTCTTCAAGCACTTCTGATAAATGTATGTCTTTTGCATTGATCTGGACTTAATAAACACGGAGGCTCACCATGAAGAAACCTTCCTGTGTCAAAGATCTTGACCACAGCATCCCTCTCGAGTTTGCAAGCCATGTGGTTGTATTGTGAGCCGACTTCCCCCAGCCCGATCCAGAAGACACGGCTCTGGCACAGCCTCTTGATGAAGATTCCCTCCTGGTTGGCCCGGACCAGCACGCCTCTCTCCAGGTGGCCCAGGAGCTTACGTGTGACGTGGCGCTGGCGGTCGTACTCGATGAGCTCGGCAGAGGGGAAGGGGACACTCTGCATGCTGTCTGAACTGTAAATGGCACCGTGTCCCAGGGGCTGTTGGGGGGCGATTCGGCAGCCTTCAGAATGATTAACCACTGTGTTCTGAATCAGCTTCCCTCCGTAGTAGAAACTGATCATCATTTGGGAGAAAGCTGGAGAGGAGAAGACTTAGTGAGCTTTGCGAATGAAGAAGCGCAAACAATGTTATTATGATGTTTCCATGGGCAACATAAAGGCGTACCTGAGCTGAGAGTGCCTGATGGCAGAGGGTCCTGATGCAGTGGGAAAGCTGTGATTTACAAGAGAAAGATATGAGTTTAGGCTTTAGCTGTGGCTTCAGCGCAGTGGACAAGACTACAGTGTCATGTCATTGTTTTGCCGCATCATCAGAAATACCATTTCTCTAACACAATCTTGCGAAGAAATAATCGCCTTAGTCAGCAAAGTTCAACAGGATGTTAGTCAATTCTTCCATTGCAGAATTCAACAGACAAGCAAATAACCTCGATTGAGCGACCGCAGTCCCAGGGACATGTCATTAATCTTTTCCACTGTGGTTTCTTTTAAAGTCATTAAAGCTCAAATCTCACAGTGACAGGACGGTGTTAGCTGAGAGATGTGACAAAAAGCAGAGATACGCCTGGAGAGACCAAGACTGACTGAGCTGCGAACAGCTTACATTTAATCAGAGGTGTACGTGTTTTATGTTCTCTTACGATTGATGCTGCCCTGCGACCAGTACTCTGGACTGGCCTGGTTACTGCAGCCTTCCTCCTGCAACAAGAAGACATAATAAGCTGTTGTCAACAAGGCAACTTTGTTCACTTCGCAATCATGAAGATCGAGTCGGAGTGTGTGAGAGGAGACGGCAAAGTGTGGTAAACAGAAAAAAAGTGTCAAAAAAACAGCGAAGGCAAAGTGCATCTAGAGGCAGATGTGATGGGGGGCAACAGCGAGATAGGAAATCTGTGGTTTGAAGTGTGACAGAGAGCCTCACCTCTTTGATAAGCTCCTCTAGTTCTGCAGGGCTGCAGTCCATGTCAGTGATATCACCGGAGCTGGTGGTGGCTGCCATGGCCATCACTGAGCTTTTCCCATCTGAGAGTAGAAGAACATGTTATGCCTCTGTGAGTTTCCTGCCAAACTGGTTTTTCACGATCCAGATTTATCATACGAACGATGCAGAGATTTGTTAACAGTCATCAGTGCTGGCTTTAGGGACATGTTTGTTTGTTTTTTTACTATACAACAATGCACAATAACACAAACTCACTCTTCTGCTCTTCCTCGGGTACGATGCGGTAGACTTTATAGGGTTCAGAGATGTCCAGCTGTGACCTTTCTGTCACCTCCTCAAAGTCTGGGCTTTTATTCAGGGCACATCGGAGTCTGGTCTTCCATGTTGCAGGCTCAGCCTTGTCCCCCTCCTTAAACTTGCCTTTAAACACAGCCCAGGCCTGTGTGGGGGGGAGAGACTAATCATTATGGTGGTATGGTATTGGATTATAGATGGACGATTCAAGAAGAATATATATATATATATATATATATATATATATATATATATATATATATATATATATATATATATGTATGTATATATATATATATATATATATATATATATATATATATACACACACACATATATATGTATATATGTGTATATATGTGTACATATACATATTTTTTTCAAGTGTCTAAAAAAAAGAAAGAAAGAAAGAAAGAAAGAAAGAAAGAAAGAAAGAAAGAAAAATGAATTTAGCATTGGAGTTTTAGTATGAAAATAACAAATAACTTAGTGTTGCTGGCTAAAATAATTTGAAACGATTAAAGGTCCAAATCATCATTCAAAGGAACCGGATCTGAAGCGGACTCTAGACGGATCGATCAGTTTTGTTTTTACGCGCAGCGCTGCGTAAAACCAAAAGTACGTTCAGGCTAAATCAGAGCGCTGTCTAACCTTAAAAATGGATGCGTCTATTTCCTGGTTGTAATCCTGTTTCCCTGCGTGTTTCCAAGGAATTCGGAACAAAGTGCGGCTTTCATCTTCCCACTGCAGTCCAGAGTACTGGCCGCTCTGGATCTGCTCCATCAGCCACTGCTTCAGTCTCCGACCTCCTGTGTTCGACATGTTTTTTTTTTTTAATGTAGGTTCTTCACTTGAACCTATAAGAAAGTAAAACAAATCAAAAATAGTCCAAAAAACAGTAATTACTATTTGATCTAACTTATTATATTATAATAATTCATTGATGTATCAAAGGTATTCCTCAACTTTCACCTTTTATAATAGAAATCAAAAGTTAGCGCACTTACAGTCTGGTAAGCAGCTGAGTTCTCGGCCCTGTGTAAAGTATCCTGAGGTGGTGATGGACGGCTCACTGTCAGATTTAGTCAAGACTTTCCCGACGCATGCCTGTCAAGTTTATCTGGCTCCGTGTTATGAATGAATTAGCTGACAGATGCTTTGACTACGCGGCCTCCGTCGGACCAATGAGCGCGCTGAAGCCCCGGCAGGGACCGTCCCATTCCGGAAGTGTTTTTCTTCTAACTGTCGGCGTTTACAAGAAATGGCCTGACACAAGTGAGGGTTGTTAAGTCGCTGCTGCTGCCCACGCCAAAAGACAAGCAGACGTGGAGCGCTGAACAAACCCGGAGAGTCACAAGTTACTTTGTGCTGAGGGGGATTTCTGCGCTCAAGACCAAGGTGATATATCCCCCCCTACACCCACACGCCCACTCACAAGTGGTGTGAAACCTCAGAAAGACATGCAGGTACTGTAACTTACTATCTGTATGAAGTACATTGACTCCACTTGAACGAGTCCCCTGGCAGATGTATCATCTTGTCATGTGACAGTCATCATCATCATCATCATCATAATAATAAAGATATATGTGCTAGATAATACCTGCTATTGGGAGCAAAAGTGGATTCTGAGCCAAGTTAGGGTAAACACAGGTTCTATCCACCATCTTCATGGTTATCACGTTTTTAATATATATATATATATATATATATATATATATATATATATATATATATATATATATATATATATAGTATGTCATGTTAATCTTCTGCTTTGACAGAGCATGAAGTCACAACAGTCCTGTGTTATTCTGTTGAGACTGATGTCGAGCTTAAACGATAAGTCGTTCAAGGGATCACTCGAAATGCAGAAGATTCGCTGTCAGATATTCGAGAAGAATTTCCTTCCAGCATTTCTTGTTGCTCTGATTTCCAGTAAGTTTGAGCATTCATGCTTTCTGTTTGTATTTACAGGGTGAACACCGCCTCTCAGCCTGTCTCAACATGCCCACATGTGACCATTCACACATAGCGGGGCAAGGTGCAAGGTGCACGGTTAAAATAGGCACATGTAACACCATGCAAATGATGTACTGGAGATACATATACAGCACAATGATGAGGGCTGCTGTGATGTGAGCACGACTGTCGTGGGGAAATGAATTCACGGTCACAGTTTTATCGTGACATCTGTAGAAATATGACAGAAATCAAATCTATCCTAACTTTGTTCACTGTGTTTTGTTTCTTTTATGGCAAGTGAATAACCATTAATATACAAGTGTGGGGAGGTGGCAAGAGGGACTGTAATCTATTACTGTAAAGAAAGTGTACAAAAAGAACAATTACTGTCAACTAACTCGATAGCGAGTGAAAATGCAACCAGATGAACCCATCAAGAAAAGACGCACAAGGCTGAAGATCTACGCTGGGTTACTCAGACGATATTATCATTTGTGTGTCATTAACACAATATCAATATTGATTTTTTAACAGCCCTGACATAGACAATGATAATAATGAAGTTACTGTGACCCCACCTGCCCCTTTGACAAAAATACATTCTTATGAAACAATAGAGAATGTGTCACTGTGCTACTTTATGATCACAACTTCTTCTTTGTCTGTCAAAGTGAAAAACCTTGATGGACCATTCCTGATCATTTTCAGTAATCTGTCACTTCAGCACCTGGTAAAATTAACCATTGTGATACTGATTTATGCCTACAGTATCATTTTTTTTTAATAAGTTGTACCTAGGATATGGAGCTGTTCAAATACGCTGTTGTAGTAATCTTTGCCTAACACACAGCAGTACCATCAAGTACCTTTAAATTAAAATGATCTTTTCATTAAGTACTGTTTTAATTTCACTTGTATAGTTTGATCTTCGTGTCTTGAGATGATTCTTCCTGTGAAGTCTTATATGTATGTGTAAAATTAAGTGTCTTACTGATGGTTGTGATAAAATAATCTAAATCTATAATCGTTGTAACCTCTCGGGTCTCATGACAATGACAATATCTCACGTTTTCTTTGTTATCATTTTGATTTTCAGTAACATAAAAAGACAAGTTCAGACAACTGAGCTGTAAGAAAAAAACACTTTCCCTCCTGAAATCTGACAGAAAAACATGAAAATGAATTTACACTTTATTAACACTTCATAAACAACGCCCTGTTTCTTTCACAAACATACCATATTCTGCCTATTTCAAGAAACCTGCTCACCCTGGGACTTGTGCTGTAAAGCAGTTTTACCAGGTAATATGCTGGTAAAACCCAGAAATCTCTGTTCTGGGTTTTACTCATGAGCTAATTCAAGAGACGAGCAGCTGATTAAACGGTGATCTGCGGATCTTTTTTTTTACTTTACACACAGACACACACACACACACACACACACCATGGTGTTGATAGTGCAGATTTATTAGTATTTCCAATTTTTTTTTTGTCAGTCACTGTATTTTATTACAAAACACAAACAAAAAAACACCATAAATATGCAATTAATACAAACAACTGTACCCACGATTCTTTAACACAACTTACGTAAAAATCAGCACATTAAAAAGACAAAATCAGAGCTTCAGTGAAATCAGGAAGACTTCAGCAACTGGACTGCAGAGATCCTTCATGTGTAGTTTTTAACTCAGCCATACTATATGTAGCTTAAAGGTATTACTTAAAGGAACATTTTGCCCAATTTTGAAACACGCTTAATATGTTACTCCTTGCTGCGTGTGCTTAAATAGTCACTTTACCTTTGTAGCCAAGTGAGGCAGCCTAGTTTACAAGCAGACCCTTCCCCCGGCTTATCTCACATTAGTTGATGGTGGACAAACTACAGAGGGGGGTTGGCCTGATAAGAGATAACACAGCAACAGTTAAGTTGGCAGGGATCTGACAGAGTCAATAGAAAAAGTTGTAAACTCGTAATCCGTGTCTTTACAAAATCTTTGAGTTAAAATTAATATTAAACTCTTAAGTTGAGATAAAAAAAACATTTCTGCCAACCTACAATCTGTTGTTGAGATAATTTATTTGTCTTCTTCGAAAGAAAATACTAAACAACAACACATTTTGTTGTTTCTAAAGTTTTCCAAAAACTGATGAGAAAACTCATTCGTAAAAAATGGTTAATGATTCAACATTTTTAATTGCAACAATTCAATTTCAAGCACCCAAATAGTGACACATTTGGGTTCACAGCTTGCTTGTTAACAGTATTTTACGTAGAAAAAGTAAATTTTCTCAATAAAAGATTAAATGTGGTCAAAAATAAAATTTTTCAGTTTTTTTGAGTTTGATTTAAAACTAATTTAACTCATTTAGTGAAAAAAGTTACTGTGAATTAATGAGTTTTCTCAACTTTTTCTCTTACATTGTCAGTTCTTACAGGTGGATGAAATTAAAAGAATTGATCACATGGGTGTAAACAAATGCTGCGATATATTTATTGTTATAATAACATCTGTAAGTGGCTAGCGTTTACTAATGACTCTTGACTATATGTTGACTATTGTTTGGTTATTGTGTATTTTAATGTCAGTAGCGTTTGCACATTTGGACAAGCAAGTAGAAATCTTTGAGTTCTATAAGACGTATGGCAGTGCTAATCAAAGAGTTCACAATTAAGAGCCAGGACTGGACTACAAACTGGTACTCATCAGAACAACTGGCATCAAACTGGTTGTAAGATTTAAGACAAAATGTTCCTTTAAGACCGCATTAATTAGTCATTTCTTTAAGGCTACCGAGCTGAACATTGCAGGTGCGAAGAGTCCACATGGACGTTTAGTTTATTCATCATGGCTAAGGTGCTTAGGTGTTAAGAGTAAGGCGTCCGTGAGCACCGATACCCAGGTTGTGGCTGTACTCTGTTAAAGGAGCATGGGCGGTACTGGTAGTGGAGAAGATCTGTAGCCCAATTCTAAATCAACCTCCATCGCTTCAAAACGACTAGAGGGGTGCAAATAAAAATATAAAACATCAGTCTTGCTTTGTGATAGGTGTACAAAGGTCTTAAAGGTGGATTCAACCTGGGGTTGATTTGGAATTGACTACAGAATAGTAACTATTGCCATTTATAGGCAGCATTGGGCAGGACGATGGTATGACCTGAGGCCTGTCGACTTCAGCTGCTGCCTTCAGGATCATCAGGGTCGGACGGCAGAGCGGAGACACCTTGATTTATCCAGCGCTGGTCTGCTCCCCTCCTCTGGCTCTCCTGTTGCTCTGTGTACTGGCTCAGCAGGGCGCCAACCTGCTCCTGGTCATTGAATGGACTGGGACGGAAACTGGACCTTAACCAAGCCCGGTACTGGGGAAAAGAGACGGATTAAAAACCCGGCTTACCATATGTCATTATCACTAGTTCAAATTACGTTACAATCCACAGAGTGATTTTAATCTGTTTTCTTTGCAGATGCTTGTCTCCACTTAGTGTTTAAATGATTTAATCTGCCATGAAGTCGCATATGTTGGCCTTTGCAAGCTCTGAATTAACACTTTATCAGAGTTGAAGTTTTTGTTGGAAGAGAGACTTCACAGACAGGAGAAGGGGGCAGGACAGACCGGCTGTGATGAAATACTTCTCAGGAACAGCTGGCTCCTTCCAGACATTCCTGCTAACACACTCCATTTGAGTCGGGATTTCCCCTTTCTCCGCCCACACCTCCATTTTCCAAGTTACTGTACATCTCTAATCCTGGAAATTCATGGGAGATAAACATCAGCATGACCTAAATGTAGAAGCTTGGACCTGCTATCCCTCATAGCAAGAGAATATGATGGGACATGTCCAAGTTGGACAGTTGAACAGTCTGTTAATAACACCACAGTAAAATACCAAGTGTTTGCTAGCTTCATGTTGTGATTCTATTGTAATATAAAGTATTTTAATATACTAAGCAAAACCACAACCATATAAAACTAGAAGCCTGTCTTATATTCATGTGTACACACTCGGTCCAAAAGATTCAACAGTTAGCGGTGCTGGGTCAGGCATGTGTGAGCTGACCAATCAGAGCAGACTGGGTATTCTAGAAGGGTGAGACTTAAAGAGACAGGAGCTAAGACAGTGTTTCAGACAGAGAAGGAATAGAGTGCTGGACAGTGTGAGGAGACTGTTGTGTTTTTTGAGCTTTAAAACATATGGACATATTCTTATATTATAGTATATAGTATATACTATATATATAGTATATATATATATAATATACTATATTATAGTATAGTATTCGTAGTAACTCAAATAAAACTATGACCCTGAAAATTAGCATGATATGTCTCCTTCAAGGGTTACAAATGTAGTGGTCAGTAATGGCTTTTTCGAGGCAGATACTAAAGCAGTAGAATTTGTAAAGTTGGGCTGCCCTAACAATTATTTTCATTATCTACTGATCTTCTAATGATTTTCACTATTAGTCAATTCACTGTTTTGTCTACATAATGTCAAAAAATGTGTGAAAAGTGCTAATGTTTTTCACTAAATTGCTTCTTTTGTCCAACCAACAATCAAGACTCTTTTTTGACTTTCATTAACGGCAAAAAACAAAAAAGAAATATGAATATTGAGCAATTTATTTATATAAGTACTTGGCACCTAATTTTCTTTTGGTCGACTAATCTGTTAATCAATTGCAATTAATTGTTGCAGCTTGAGTGTTAAAGTAGTATTTGTTGTCACTAGAATGCAGGCTGGTGTGTATTTCCCTTCCTTTCCTGGAAAGATTTTCAGTGTTGGTTAAATGAAAAAAAAAAAAAACGAGGATTTGCAATTTCTCTAATGTGCAATACCTTATTCTTTACGAAATACAATGAAGTGAAAGTCACTCTGCATGTAATACATTCGTCTTCCTAAAATTAGTATACTTAACCTCAGCCCAACTCAAACAGCAGGGCACTGACTCATAACATCAAACACAGTTGTAAAAATGAATAAAGAATAAAAAGTTCAGTATAAAGATAACACAACAATAAAGAACCTGATATGAGCTGTTATGCAAGATTATGATTAGTGGCACTGTGTCATCTTGAAAAAGAAAATGAAACTTGTATTAAAGTCATAAGGAGAGGCTTATAAATGCCACAGCGCTGGGTCTCAACAATATGAGGAAAAATCTGCAATGTGCGATAACATTGTTCAATCTTGCGAAGATGATATGACTTGTGATAAATAAACAAATATTGAAGCACCTTTATAAGCTCTTCTCTCCTTCCTTACCCATTATGGTAGCTAACACCAACACTGACACTTGACAGCTAGCTGGGGCTTTATCTGATCGACTAAATGGTGTGAATGCATGACCCGTGTACCCAGTTGCTCCATCTGATAGGGCAAATGTTCACAAGCAGGGTGTAAATGCATAGTGCATGTAGATCAAATCATTTATTTTATTCACGGTGTTTCGTGTAGTCTTGCTGTGTTGTTATCTTGCGTGTTCATGCCCCGATGATGATAAAATAAATTATTATTATTAAATAATTTTCACACTCTGAAAACAACAAAACATTTATTTAAGTTCAATACAATATATTTAATGCGAGCAGCAACAATAACATGATCCTCATTAGTCTTTTAACTCTCTACAAACAGGATTTTGGGAACCTGTTTTCATACCCTTCTTTGTTTTTGACTTTTACAGTGTGCGCATGGACGACAAAGAAGAAGGTTTTTTTTCCACTAACTTTTGCATAAGACAGTCACAGGATATTTATTTCACCTCTCGCCTTGTGAATGTGTAGCTGTGCCACTAAACAGTATTGTTACAGCTGCCCTACTGATCAAACTACACTGTTATCTGAAAGGATTCCTTACTTTCTATATGAGGCTGACGTGGGAAACATACAAACAGAGAAATCCCATTCCCCTAAAATCCTAGAAATCAGTGCAATAGCAACAAACAATGAGCAATTTTTTTTTCAGTCTTGGTATGTTGCAAAATGCTGACAGTAATGCTCAACACGTGATGAGCAGTACCACGCTAATGCAATCCCAGCAAACCCCCTGCAGTTCCCCTTCTCTACTCAGCGGCTGGGTCAGTGTCATTGGCATGTAGTCTCACGCTTCAAGTAAATGAAATGCTGCAAAAAGGTAAAGCCCGGGAACAGCTACCTTTAGTGTTTTCATGTATAATCACATCCTGCCAATAGTAAACTAAAAATGCAAATAGAAATTTCACTCACTCCCAAAAATGTGAAAATATGAATAACATACTTTAAAGGTTTGGCCAATATTTTTATTATGTGTATGTTATTTTAGGTAGGTGCAGCTGTCATATATCCTGAGGTTCATTGCTCAACATTATCTCTAAATATGAAGAAAAAAGACATTTGAACTTATATTTCTTACTTACTTATTATTATTAAGTGTAGCTTTTCTTCAAAGTGAAAGTAGACAAAACAAAACTGAGGACCATGGATTATTACTGGATGGATTATGAGCTATAAATAATTCCTCATCAATCCGATAACATAAATCCACTGTACAGATGCAGGTGAGAAGTCACACTTTAAGCATTTAAACAGGACAATGCCCTGCCAGGATGCACACTCTAAAATGCCATTATATACATATTACAAGTACATTATATATTTATATGGAAATTACATACTTATGTATATATTATAGATATTCAACTTTAAATGAATAATATGAACTTTACCCAGATTAAGCAAGATTCCTAAATCTGTGTTATTATATGTTATATGCTACAGACAATGATTCATAACTGTACTACTTTATATTTATATAGCGCCTGTGGCTCCGGGGTAGAGCCAATGTCTTGTTATCGGAAGGTTGCTGGTTTGATTCCCCTGGTCTGCGTGTTGAAGTGTCCTTGGGCAAGATACTAAACCCTGAACTGCTCCTGATGTGCTGGTCGGCACCTTGCAAGGCAGCCACCGCCATCAGTGTATGAATGTATGTATGATTTATTGTAAGTCATTTTGGACAAAAGCATCTGCTAAATGTAATTTACATTATGTATATTTTTTATCAATTTTCAAACAGGAGGAGCATATTTGTAGGGCTGCAACTAATGAGATTCATTGTGGACTAAAATTTGTGGTCCTTAGAATGTCAGAAAATGGCACAAAAAATGTTGATGAAAAAAATGATCACAATTCTCTCATTCCAGGAAATGGGATGTTTTTGCCTTAATAATGACTCAAACCAATTCATCAATTATCTGAATAGTTGGTGATTAATTTAAAAGCTGTCAAGTAATCAGCTAACCGACTTACCCCTGCAACTAATCATTTGTTTATTTCAAGCACTGGGCTTCTGTTAAACAGCATTTTGATGGTTTACAGTGAAACAAGTCATGGTTGTTTATTAGCCTCTGCAGGTTTGACAAATATATAAAACAATTATGAAAACATTACACAGAAATATTCCTGCATGGAAAAAGACCACCACAACTTTCAGTAATATCGTGTTCCATGACAACAAGAGCGCCACAGTTAACGGCTGACATGCTTAACCACCGCCTGCATGCAGTGTGATTTTTATGTGCATCATATCCTGTGAGTTCCTGAGCAGGTCTGAGTGGGCTTGAATTACCATCAACAGTACACAACCTTTATATTTATATCTCAGTGCTGCTGCTAGTGAGGAAACAGCTAATAATAGATTACAATTTAAATTTGAAAGATTGCAACTTAAAATCTATTTTGACTACAGACAGCATCCCTGCAAAGTCTAAAGAGTGACTGGATGCTGACTGTTGGTCAAATGTGTTTGCATTCATTATGACTGTGTTCCTTCATGTGTTTACCTCTGAGACTTGTGTTGTCTGGTACTCCTGCAGCTGCTGCTGGAAGCCATAGTTCGGGCCGACGAAGGAGCGTACAGCCTTGACTGCAGTCAGACACTCCTCCCAGTTGTAGTGGGTGACAGTCATCAGGTAGGCCACCACCATGGTAGTGCTGCGAGACACACCTGCAAGGCTGCAGCAAAGGAAAGCAACTGGATGTTTAACACTTTATTTCTTACTGGTAATAGTCAAATAACAAACAATTCAAACTATGCCCTCAGGTGTTATCAAGGACAAATATAATGTTTAAAATCGAATTGCTGATTTTTTCACCTCAGGCTTTTTGGGGGGTTCTGCCCCTTAAAAGGGTCATATAATGCTCATTTTCAAGATCATAATTTAATTTTGGGTTACTAGTAGAATAGGTTTACATGCTTTAATGCTCAAGAAACATCGGTTTTCTCATACTGTCCAGTCTGCTGGTCGTCTCAAACATGCCTGACCCAGCACCGCTAACAACAGACGAGCTGTGCTAAATCAATTCTTAGGTTCCAAACTAGCTGCTAGGCAGAAATTATGTGGTGTCATATTGTGATGACAGTAAGTCGCGGAATTAAAGGCTGGGCTTCTGATGAGGCATTTTATGGAGCAGTGTTTTCTGTGGGAGAAAGGCGCCTCAGTTGGTGCAGATTCTATATAAAACACTGAAGGAAAGGGGAAAAAAAATTAAAAACATACTAGGTTTCCTTTAAGTTGTGCTTTGATGAATGCCTACATCCACATACAACAAGATAAGACTCTCAAGATGCCCAGAAGGAGCTGGTGAAAACCTAACACATAAAAACCTACCAGTGAACGAGACAAGAGCCACCATTCAGGCGACATTCATGGATGAAGCTGATGCACTCTTTAAAATGTTGTAATCTGTAAAGACAAAAAACAAACTTAATGCATCACTGATTACTTTGAAAGTCCGACACAACTGATAAATAACATGTATTTTCCTCTTGTACGCAGTTTAAAAATCAGACAGAAGGGTTTGAATCAGGAATGGGTAGTATTGCTCATCAAAACCAAAAACTGGCTTGCTTTCAGAGGTGGAGAGGTAAAGCCTAAAAATAGGTTAGGCTTTATAGGATATGAGAAAGTACACCTTGAACTGAAACTCCTGTGTCGAGGCCCTAACTTTGTGTTTCAAATATGTCGCTGAAACTCTGTTAACATGATCCAATTCTGATTTTGACTGTAGAAACTGCAGTTTACTCTCAATTACAGCGAGAAGTCCACCTGGGAGGTAGTTTTGATGGTGGGTTTTTGTCAGTTCCAAGTAGCAGACATGTCAAGTAGCT
The DNA here is from genome assembly GCA_963678695.2 of Diplodus puntazzo. NCBI lineage: Eukaryota > Metazoa > Chordata > Actinopteri > Spariformes > Sparidae > Diplodus > Diplodus puntazzo. Next base: position 13,301,028 of record OZ023155.1, on the reverse strand, counting down.
GATTTTCTTTGAACTGCTCCAGCTTGGTGTCATGTGACAAAAAGGTCTGGTCTGCTAACACAGGGAGTCTGTGGTAGACCAGAGTACAGACAGCAGGGACAGACAAGGGAAGTAACTCAGCTCCTTTTTGTCCATCTGCAAAATTACATCAGTTGCAGAAATACTCAGTTACAAGTAAAAAGCATGCATCTGAATAAGTAAAAATACAGAAGTATGAGTATCAAAATATAATTAAAGAACTTAAAGGAAAAAAAAGGGAAAAATGCACATAATCATGCAGAATGGCATTTTTCAGAAGAATGTATATTTTATTATTGGATGATACTTTTTGATGCATTATTGTGTCACTTGAATGCTGCAGCTGGTAAAGGTGGTTCCACTGTTTTACATAGTTTATCTGAAGGGCAGCTTGCAAATGTCCCCTCTGGAATCAATAATCTCTTTACTATTACATCATGGTTTATTAATTGATTACATTTTGTATTATTAAACTTAATCTGCAAAGAAACCTGTACGTGAGCACAATATTTACCTCTAAATGCAGAGTTTAGGTATAAAGTGGCAGAAAGTGGAAAAACTCAAGTAAAGTAAGAGTACCTCAAAATTGCACATTACTTGAGAACTGCAAATAACCTGGACCATTCAAATTTATGCCCTCCAAACTAAACATAACTTTAACATTAAGAACACAATTAATATTCTATTGCTCCTAAACACAAAAGACATAAATGAGAGAAATGGCTGCTAATTATAATCAGTCACAGAAATCCTCAGACTGTGAGTCTTCTCTGAAACAGTAATGCCACCACACCAAGCAGCACAATGCAGAGCAACTGCTCCCCAAATATCCTACTTGGTCACTGTCAGGAAACACTGATGGTGTTTTGCATAATCAAGAAGTGCGTGGCTGATAGCAGCGTCTCCTGAGGAGCAGATGCTGGTTACTCAATAGCAGACAGGATAACAGACCGGGGCTAAAATAGATTGACTGCCAGTTTTCTTTTTTCCTTCTTCCTGAGATCCAAACTCCTCTTCAAAAAAAAAAAAAAAAAAAAAAAAAAAAAAAACTCCTCTCCTCAGCACTTCCTAGCACAGAGGTTTCCGGCCATCTTGTTTAATATGCAGAAAATTACCTTGTGACATTTGAGGTTTGAACTAGCTGAATACAGAGATTAATAATGAAACAAAAAATAAACTGTGAAGCTACTGTACGCTACATGCCGACTCCTCGCACAAGAGTCTCATTTTGGAAATGTCTGATGCAAACGAGATGACACCTTCATGGTCAGTGCACACTGTGCATTAAAACCATAGCATAGCATAGAGACTGTTCACAAACAAGGGGAATACCAAACATGTACATGTAAAATAATTTAGGGCTGAAAAATGCCTAATAATGTTATCAAAATTGCAGTATGGCTATCACGCTTGGGGAGTAACAGAATTCAATTGATTAGGATACAAAATATGGGTAACTGTATGTATGCCATCAAAGTTACAGAAAATTTTGTAATTAGATCACAGATACAGAAAAACTAACCACCCATAAAAGTCATATGTTTGGTCTTGAGGTGATACAAAAGAAGAGGAAAGTAATAAAGTTACATTCGTTTAATACTGTGATACTTGGATTAAGTTACTGACTGTATTTTTTAACAGGCAATTGGCAGTGATGGGGGTAACGTTACAGTAATATATTACTTTTAGCGGTAACGAAGTAATGTAATGCAAACTAATAATATTTCAGAAATATATATTACTACAGTTATCTCACGTAATGCGTTAAGGTCCTCATTACCGACCAAAGTGAAGCGTTTATTTATTTATTCAGTTATTTCTATATCCATTCATACAAACATGACCATATAAATAAAGGCCCTGCGTGTGTTTTATAAAGCCGAGCCTATAGGTGCTTTGTTAAGTGTCTGTGTGACTGAAATGTCCAGTATTTCCAGTATTTCGTGGGCCTCATGATGAAGACTAAGCGCACTTTAATTTACATTATTGAATCAAATATGCCCATGAATTCCTTGTTCTGTGGACTAAAATTAAAAGCCATACAACGAGAGTTTTGTCTTGTCCTGTAATTATAGGTTACATTAGAGAAGGTATAGGTCTATTGTGTCTCATATAACTGCGCCTACGATTAGGAATATTTATTCCTATCTCATCATATATTAGACTTAGTCTGCCTGCTCATCACATTTTTAAAGTAACCCTCACAACCCTGATGGTTATGTTAGTCCAGTATCTAAATTACCGAAGCTGCAGTTCTTTGATAAAATGAAACTGTGGGAGAAAACAGCATTGTAGTACTATAGTGCTGTAGACCTGTAGTACTGCAGAGATGGCCCCGACTACAAGTTGTTCTCCAGATGTAAGAAAGGATTTTTGTTTGGTACATACCCCAACAAGTGTCACATCATTGTAATTTTTGTGATGATTGTGATGCAAAAATGATGAATTCTTCTAATTGTGAATCAAAGTGCCACTGTAATACCTGTCAAAAAGATTGCAATACATGTCTATACATACAACATATTGTGCAGCCCTCATATAAATCAACGTTTAAGGCAGTTCCAATGACACATCAGTGACATTGGTGATTAAGTTGACATTTAACCTGCTGACTGAGTCTGGCAATCATAGAAATTTTGATGTAGCTATTAATTTCTGAGAGAGTTTTTCCTTGTTCTCTAACGAGTCTAAGGTTGGCTGTCATTAAATCTTATTTATCCTCTTCTTCCATATTTTCTTTCACAAGGTTAATGATGAATTCCACCAAGAAAGCAACTGTGATTTAGGGCTGTACGAATGAACCTGACTCCCTGACATCCATTCCAAGAGTTTAAAGGAAGTTTATGTTTTTTCACACACAGCTTCAAACCGCTACAGTTGCTCCACAAATGAAAAAGCCAGAGCCTACGTGAGAGAGATGGCCTCTGCTGTAGACCATACGCAGGGGGAGGGGCCATCAAACCTGACCATAGGGGCTCCCTGAGCATGCTGAGGAGTCAGTTGGCCTCACCACTCCCGTCAGTCAGACCAGTGATTGTGACAGAGGGGGTTTATTAAAGGCCTGGGTGGTCGAGGCCAACAGCCAGATGTCACACTGAGGTTTCCTTCCTCTGCCTGCCTGAGGGAGGGACACTTGATTGCGACAGTGGAGGTCAGACACCTCCAACCCGACTCAATCAGCAACATCCAACAAACACTAGACTGCAGTTCTCACCAACATACAGTCTGTCTCTTTCTTTCATTCTGTCTCTTTCTTTCGTTCTTTCTTTCGTTCTCTCGTTCTTTCTTGCTTTCTTTCTTTCTTTCTTTCTTTCTTTCTTGCTTTCTTTCTTTCTTTTCACAGTGTCACACTTAAATACTAAACATAGTGGACAGGCCTTTGAATCAGGACATTTTATGTGGTGTTTTATACTAGTACATGACCTTAAACCCTGTTGACACAAAGAACCAGTGTTTAGCCTTCGTTCAATCAGGCATTGTGTCAAATCTCTGTGTACTATGTTGTCACTAAATCAATTACTCATCGCACATCTGAATTTCCCTCCAAATGTTTTGCCTCTATACGCATTTAATCATGACCGTTTTCCTTGGTGTACAGTCCCTTTGTCACTATAGACTCTGCTGTTGACGTGTGGATGGTGAAGAAAATGTTGTTGTCCCTGTTAGCAGGGAACTTCACATGGATGGCAAAATGCACTGGGGATTTATGCAACTCCTTTCTTCCGTGCAGGAGCCCCGACCATCCAACAGAGGGCACCAGTGCCAAAAGAACCACATAATCCCTCACCCGCTCCAATACTGACGTCAAAGTGGGTCATCTGCAGGGGTCACAAGACATGAGACTGCTCTTTTGCACTGCTGCCATGTTTGATGGCTTTACGATTTGCCCTCTGCCTGTGTCAAGCATTTCATCCAGAATCACAGCGGCTAGTGTTGCATGAGGTCAAAGACTCTACATAGAAACAAACACATCATGCCGTGACTAATACGTTGTGTTAGCGACTGCTGAAAGGGCGGAGGGACAGCTCATGTCTCTTTCAACACAGAGTCTGCCTCCTGATGAACAATCACGCTTCTTCTCTGTCTGTCTGTCTGTCTCACTCTCTCTCTCACACACACAGAAATTAAAAAAGTGTTGTTGGTGCTCAATCTTTGGAAGCATTCCAGAATAATCTTTAATACTGCATGGTCTACTTTACGTGACGTATCTACAGGGCATGAGATGACATAATTGATTAATTATTTAACTAAGCTTCGGGTCACTTTGCCCTCTACTGCACCCACAGTACAAATTCTTGTTTGTAGTCAGTGTCTGAAAAACTACCAGCAGGAATTGTGAATACAAATTTTAAAGAACAATAAGAAAAAAAACTCTAAAACAATTAAAAGATTTTCGGATACTCTTCGCAACAGCTTGCATCAGGCCGTCACACCCTGGGAACACAATCTGGAGGGTAATGGTGTCGAAATAATACTGGATGAATCATCAGTGATTAAGACTGCTTAAGAAATTCGCATTGCCAAGGACACCGTCTTTAAAACCTGTGACAAAACCACCATAAATACATCGGATTGTCTGTGTTTGAGTGTGTGTGTGTGTGTGTGTGTGTGTGTGTGTGTGTGTGTGTGTGTGTGTGTGTCTGTGTGTGTGTGTGTGTGTGTGTGCGAGTGCATTTTTACTCACAGGTTCTGGCTGGAGGCATCAGCTGCATGAATACAAAGGTACGTCATATCCTGTAAAACAAACATGAAGAAACTGTATAACAACTGGAACTGAAATATAAATCAAGAATATAAGCCATGCATGTCATACCTGTAGATAGCACACACACACACACGCACGCACACACACACACACACACACACACACACACACACACGCGCACACACACACACACACACACACTGTCCATCTAGGGCCCAACTCTCACTCTCTTTCTCCAACCATAACTCATCACCACCCCCAGCTGGCTGACAGGACACATCACATTATAATAATATGTATATGCACAATCATGCCCAAACTTTCCATGCAACATCTCCACGGGAAGTAGAAACAGTTCCACCCAGCAAACATGGATTTTTCCACTAACCTCAAACACGGGCTTAGCATTGTTGTACACAGACAGGATGTGGGTAATGCCATTCTTGGACAGGCTTTCTTTGTTTTCTGCATCTGGGATAAAGAGAGAGAGGAGTATATGTCACCGGAGTCTTGTGAGCACATTTCATACCGACAATACCAACATCTTATAACATAAGGCATGTCTGTGACCTGTTTACTGTCCTGATGCAACATCACTCGGTACAGTTAGGCCTGTGGTCACTGGCTCCTGTCACTTGTACTAATTTTAGCCATTTATGCTTCTGCCATCGTGCGGTGCCTTAGCAGCAGCAGCTAAAGTTAGAACGCTGCAGATGCCACATTAACTTTGAAGAGGTTGTTCAAGTCCAAAGAGTGACACACTTATTCCTGTTGACTCTCATTTTATGTCAAGCAACACGTTCTACAACCTCGATTTTAGAAGAGTTTGGGACACTATGTGGAACATTAATGAAACAGAATTTGATGATTTGCTTATCGTTTTTGACATATAATCAATTAAAAACAACCCAGTGACAATATATTTAATGTTTTACCACATAAATTTCATTGTTTATTTTGAGATATATTCATTCAGACTAACCCTCTCAGCAACATGTTTCAAACACGTTGCAAAAGGGGCAACAAAATAATTTAATCCTGCTTCCAAATGCTCAAAAAAAATGCTGTATGTACATCTCTGTAAGGCACTTTGCGATACTTTTCTGTATGAAAAGCGCCATATAAATAAAGTTTGATTTGATTTGATTTGATTTGAAAAAACATGTTTGGAACATTTTACTGGCAAACAGCTTAACTTCACAACATGGAGGTGTGAGGGTCACCACATTGTGAAACACGTTTTGTCAGTAAAAACAGTTTGTTTGCAAATCATTACAATCTGATTTTACTCATGGTTTAAACACTGTCCCAACATTTATGGAATTAGGGGTTGTAGCTTCTTAATTGTTTTTTGTCAACAAGGCATTTACAGCTTTTATTGTGAAATCTACATTTGACCGAGGAGCAATTCTCAGCTACAAAATTCGATGTGTGACAATGAAAACTATAGATGTCATTTACACTGGGGACACTTTTTTAAGAGCATAACTAGTTAAAATGTATGCTAAGAATATATAAAATAGCTTGCACCAAGCAACCATAATCATCTACTCTGACCTCATATGTTCCCCCCATTACATCACCCAAAAATCACATACTATATGTTGAAGACCATCTAAAATGATTTTTTTCTAATCTCAGCCCGTATTTCTCCCCCATTGTTCAACACAAAGTGACACTTCTGACTAAAGCCTCATGTTGTACTGTATAATACACAGCACTTAAACTGAAAAACACAAGATAAAGGTTTTCTGTCTGTATTGTAAAATATTGCTACATTAAAATTCCAATGATTTAAAAGCAACATGTTTAAAAACACTAATGATGAAGTGTCTGATACTGATATGATATTCTACTGTATCAAACCCCATTGACCCTCATTCCAGCATGCATTTATGCCCAATCATGGTGGCCTTCTGTCTTTGGTACTGAAAGCCTGGTCCGACACATCTATGCTGTATAACGTCAAATCAAAGTCACATCGTCTTCGTCTTACCTCTTATGTTGCCAAGATAGAGTCCATCCACAACCTGTGAAGCAACATTCACAGACATGTCGCACTCAGGTTAGAGATTCATTACAGACCTGCTTCAAAAACTTCACATGAAAAGGAGCAAACGTCCCGGTGCTGAGCCAGATTGGATTTAAAGCTTAGGGCTTAAGAACCAAGGACCAGCAAAGGAAACATTCCCTGCAGCCATACATGGCCTGAAGCAACGATGCATGATTATCAGGACAAAGTGATGGATGACAGCCATAGAGCATTACTGCACAACTCTGGTTGTAGTACAATGAAGCAACAGTCGTCTGACGATAATTACATGTTGGATTCACACCAGTGAAATTAATGAATAACACCACCAAACTGATGTGGTGATTAAAAATGGAAATACAGATGAACAATTTATCTGCAAAGTTTTTTTTAAGACTAAATGTTATGTATTTGTCAGTGATGGTATGGCTGATGATGTATTGTTTGTTGTCATTGTGGCTGTCAAGGCATTTATGGCGCAGCTGTTGAGTCCAAAACAAATTTCCCTGAACGGGACAATAAATTATATCGTATCGCATCGTATCGTATCGTATCGTATCGTATCCTATCCTATCCTAAATCAAAATCTACCAGTCTCACTTTAGTGACCCTGGCTTTCAGGGAAACACATTTTTTTTTAAACATTTGAACGTGGGTTGTTTGTCTGTTCACTTGATGTGTCTGTTCACGCTCGGCAACCCTGTAGATGAGGGCCTCCCTCAACTGATTCCACCAGTCCCAAATCAAGGTGTGAACAAATAAATGAACGTTTTTTACTAAAATGTAATTTGAACTTTAAGTTGAGGAACTAATATGCTGGGGCATCAATGTCATTTTACATGTGATCACTGTACTTTTTACCACCACCTGAAAAACAAATAGGACTGTGACGGTGTAATAACTGGACATACAGATCCAAGCGTTTGGTACATGAAGTATAAAGGATGTTGTTGTCATACAATGATGTTGTAATAATCTACTGACTGATCCTCCAAGCAGAGTTGCATGAGGTCCTCAGAAGGGATTCAGTGCCTTGCTTTTAGTTACTTGAGCAAGGTGCAAGCAAGCATGGTGTTTAGTGATAATAAAAACCAGTCCTTCCAGTTCAGGGCCAGTCTCCTGACCCACCTTGCCTATCTGAGATGTGGAGGATAATCATTTGCATTTACCATTAAAAAAAAATCTAGAGACAGCTACAAGACAGCTGTAAATAACACGAAACGGAACATGCATTTAAATGTCATCGGGTCTCGACCCAAAGGGCAGCATACGTAGCTGTTTACACGCTGGAACCTTCTCAGGCGGAACTTTAAGACCCTGCTCTCACATCCAACCTGCATCCTCTGGTTTTTATTTACACTGCTTATCATTTATCAGTGCGCGAGACAGCCACAACATGTGACGTTACTCGGGAGCTACACGCACCTAACCTGCTTCACATTGTAGAGTTTTAACACAAAACAGCCACCGGTAACAACACACATAATAAAACAGTAGTAAAAACCAAAACGCTACCTTATTCATTCCATTGCCCATGATGACTTTGAACAAGCCTGCGACGAGCTACAACACTTAAATACGTGGAAACCGCTACGATATGTTACCATGGACGCCCCGAGCTCGGAACAGCCTTCTTCTCCTGTGTCGCTATGTCCGTCTTCTCCTCGGCAGCATTATAAACACACACTAGCATTACCTTAAAAAAACACCCAACACTCTGAATGTTATCTGTTCAGCCTTTAACCTCGTCCCTGCTACAACAACAGTTCCGTCATGCTGTATTTCGTTCTTCCGGATTGTTTTGACGTGAAACAAATGCAGCTGCGGGTTCATCCGGTAAGTGACATCACAGCGTGTCGCCGGCAGCCTCAGCTGCACTTTCACAGCTTCACCTTCAGAGGGACCAGCGCACACGTCACCCGGACACCCGGGCCACAGACGTGCAGGCAGGGTGAAGGTGGCTGTTGTGTAATATAGTAATACCTGGGAAACATTATTGCACAAGATACCCTGAAATGGGCAACAACGTGTATCCCCCATATAGCTGTTCACCGACCTGTTGTTTCGACTGATTCATCAATACAATTTCAAGGGATTTCAACCTTTCATCGGAAACCACGAATTATACTTTTACAATGTCAATACCAGGAACCTGCTTGTAAGATATTAATCCTGTTGTGTGTATGTTATAAATGTTGTTTTATCAATAGATGCACTTATCCGCGTGCATTAATGTACATTTAAATCAAAAGAGCAAATGATAAATCAGATACACCTTACATACATTATATATCTGGAGTAGATAGTTTGTCAATGCAATTTGTGACGTGCTGAATGTCTGTCCGTCCTGGCAGAGGGATCCCTCCTCTGTGGCTCCTCCTGGGGTTTATTGCATTATTATTTATTTTTTTAATATGGCAAGTTTTTCAGGTCAGAGGATGTCGTTCATTGACTGTAAAGAGGAAATGTGATTGTGATTTTTGGGCTATATAAATGAAAATTGATTTTGAATGTTTTAAGGAAATTGGTTATGGTGTATGCCATAATAATGGTAGTAAAAAAATAACACTTGTCTATTCCAACTTTGTTGACTTTTTGAGGAATGAATAAGGCCTATCTGAAAAGAGAAATACATTTACAAATTGTTAACTCCCCATAAATATACATGTTCAATAGTTCTTTTCCCAGCCCCGTGTAAGTGTTGCGTCAAACATTTTATGATTTAAATTAAACAAGCAAGTTAAGACCATTAAACATTGAGATGTATTATCAGTTTAACTATTTTTATTTTCATTTCTATAATACACAGTGACCTTAAGAGGAAGTGGTCTTCCAGAATGCACAGACTGAGGTAATGTGAACAATGGATAAATACAGAAATATAGGTATTTGTGTATCTTTGAGTTGGTCTGCTGTTATGTTCAAGTTTGCTTTACGGTCCTCTGGGTCCTTTACTTTTTCCACTGCTTGTTCTCGTAGTCCCAGTTAGCAGAGAAGCCCTCCACTGGGTTGATTCTCATGTCCAGCATCCTCTGGAGCTCCTTCGCTTTGTACTCAGGATCAAATGTGTGTGGGACGGCTCCGTATACTAAAAAAAGGACAATACCAAATATATCAATTAATGAGCTTAATGGGCTGTTTTGCAACTTTGTACTAAAAAGGATAATTGCATTCCTCTGTTTAAACTGATTCGATTTTAAAATTCAAAGCATAACACTACATCAAGCCTTGCAGATTTGCAGGCACATCATGGCCAATATTGCCATTATACTTTTTGCAAGACATACCATACTTCCTCTGCCAGAGCACAACAAAGCCAGTGAAGCCGATGAGAAAGAACATCCCTGCAACCACAGACTTCCACTCCGATGTAGGGTGGTTCATCTCAGCAAAGCTCTCTTTGAAGCTGATGCGGTACACTGAACATTAAAAACAGATAAAATCTAGATGATTAAAATTGTAATGGATGAAAATGTACCTAACCATTAAAACATTACTACATTGATTAATACAGTGCTTGTTGATAACAGGATGAGTTTGATCAAAAGATATGGATATTAGATCATATAGAAAAAGCAGAGAGCAGTGAAGTCCTACATGCAATCTTTTCATCATTGGAGAGGGAAGCCCAGGAGCCCATCTCCTTCTCCTTCAGGGACTTCTGCTCTGGACTCAGGGTCTGCACATAGCAGATATCTGGGAGGGGTTCTTCTCGTTTGTCAAAGTAGGCAGGGAGAGTGTAGTCCTCTACCTTTGCAACACCTGCAGGGGACAACAAAGAACGGCTCATCAGATACATTTTACTAACATTGAATGCCTTTGTTTATGTCAGTCTTCTCTTAAATGTCATGACGATACCAAGGCTGATATGTTTTTTTGGACTAGGACTATGCTGCTAAAACATAACACTCTGATACACAGAACCAAAATGGAGGTTAGCTACAAATGATTTCATTAGCTAATGAAGAAATGCACAAAATTTGTTCAGGATTGGTTGAGGATGTACTAACGTACAAAACATCTGGTGTGGTGTTAGGCTGTGATGAAGTTTTACTCCACTCCCAGCCCTCCACAACACACTGCATTCTCATCTTGACCTCGTACTCAATATACATATATCATTCAGTGTGTCACTTTATAATTTGAACATATAATACTAACGGGTGCATGCCATCACTAAATAGATACCTGAAACTCTTTGCATTTGTAAAACCTGAGTGAGTGGCAGTTCAGCTAGAGTACTTGTGCTTGCAGTTGATTGGCACAAGAAACAGTGCTGATATACACACTTATCAGCTGTGGATTAAACTGATGATTGTTTAAAGCACAAGACTCAATCTACTGCATTGCTATCGCCTCTGCCAGAAATAGAATATACCCCGGTCAGTTCAGGTCACACTCACCATGTCCTCCACGTACACACACAGATGTGGAAATGGCACGCTTGCCAATGAGGCGAAGGGCTCTGGTGGCCAGCATTCTGTGGAAAGCGTTATTTGAGAGACATGAGCAAATTTACCAGGGATATTTACAGACATATAAAACACATCAGTATGTTGACATACTCCTTACGATCCTTCTGTTGCTTTAACAGACGTTTTATAATGTTACTATGACGAATGACCATCTCCCTTCAGCAGACAAATAGGAATACATTAGGAACTTGTGTAAAAGCTGTAAGTAGCAGCTAGGATACGACAACAAGCACAGTTGAGTGGTCGCAGGTCTATGAAACAATACGATTTCAGGCACTGGACTGACGTTTTAAATGCTTAATATTGTTATGATTTTAAACGAATTAGCGCAGTTTGTACAAAAAAAAGACAGACTTTCAATTCACAAACACGCTGACTTGCTGTTAGGGGCCAAAACCAAAGCATAGCTTCGGTTACATCTTCTGGTTAAGCTAACGTTAGCTTTAGCTGCAAACACAAGGTCATAGCGCCCGGGAAGATATAATCACAGAAATACCAAATTCTTTAAGACGATACTGTCCAATTCAATAGTTGCCCATTGAATGAGACTACATTTATAAGAACCTTCGGTAGACCGCCGTGACATTTAGCGTCTACGCTGCACACCTGACATCACGAACCTGATTCTAGAAGCTAGAGACGGCTAGCCGGGACGCTAGCACGTCCTAGCACCGACCCGCTCAGACAAAGTCACTTATACACAATCGCTTATTTGGGCTAAAATAACCAACTCATCTTGGGCCATTACCCACACTTTGAATATGTATGAAGTCACGGTGTGAGTGAGGGGAAAGGTGTGATGAATTTCTACATGGTTGAAAAGATACCGGTGATAAAAGAATACAATCTACTTACTTCTCCTCTCTCCCGTCCGGCGATGGTCTGAAAGGAAGTACGTTTGCTAACGGATATACGTACGTCACAAGGAGAAGGAGGTGAAATGGGGCCAGCTTTGCGACATTCTGATTCCTGTTTACGGCACCACCGGTGCTAACGAGTGGAAGGTGGAAGTAAGATTAGCTCCTACTGCTAGATTTCATGACAGTGAGCAATTCACTGAGCACAAAAATCCCGTCTTGATTTTTGCTCATCGTAAAAGCTTACATGTGCGCGCTAGAAGGCACGTCGTCGACCACATATTCGGGCAGTAAGGTGACTGCCGAGGTAGATGTCTACTTTTTATCCGTGCTTTATGTGCAACGCTAGCTAACGGTAGCAGGCGGTAGTTCATCCCCATCGTGTAGCCACTCAACTTCCCCTCGTCTTTCCACGGGTTTTGCCAACTTCCTACGAAAATGCCTATTCAGCTGACAAGTCAGGCATACTGTAAAATGCTTTTACACGCTGCCAAGTATCCACACTGCGCCGTGAACGGGCTGCTGGTGGCAGAGAAGACGAAGGAGAAGAAGAAAGACAGTCACAGTGAACCGGTCCTGTGTGTGGACTGTGTGCCGCTGTTTCACGGTACTCTCGCCCTGGCACCAATGCTAGAAGTAGCTCTGACACTGGTAAGTGTTCCCTCAGTGTATTGGGGGCATATGGCTTAAACTAATGTAATTAAATCCACAAGACAAAAGTTCAGTATTTTGTTGAAACTGTTTAAAAGGGGTTTTGATTCAAATTCACTCTGTTGCGTTACACTAACAGGGGTTTTTTTTAATATTGTGTGCTCACTATTTAAATAGAGGGTGTAATGAATATTTGAACCAACTTCCATATAAAGACTAATACACTTCAATGGTATATACATACTGTTGAATCAACAGCTCACTAAAGCAGTTTCAACATTCAAACCTTCATAAACTCATGGTTTATTGCAGGGCATCTTTATATTACATGCTACAAGTTCCAAAACTGGAAACTAATTATAGTCCTGTGATTGGTTTTTTTTTTCTCCCTCTGGTTGAAAATGAATTAATTCTGACCTCTGCTGTCCCTTCTCTCCTGTTCCCGTCTCAGATCGATACTTGGTGTAAAGAAAATAATTATATCATAGCTGGATATTACCAAGCCAATGAACGCACAAAGGATTCAAGGTACTGGCGGCCAAATGGATGCAGACACTCCGCTGTTTACAAGAAATCAGTTACTGATTAAACATGCTCCCAAACTCCCCCTGGGCTCTACTTCATTTCATTTTCCGGTCCTCTCTCTCTTGCAGACCCAACCAAGTTGCGGAAAAAGTGGCCGCGAGGATTTCTGAGAACTTCAGTGAAGCGGCAATTGTTATGGTATCAGTAAATCCTTTTAGGCTGGTGTTCATGGACCGCACTGCTGGTTTCATATGTTTTTGTGCATCAAGTTTGAAGATAAGATAATCTTTTATTATTCCCACAACAGGGAAATTTGCTATTTGTAAGCAGCAAAGAGGACAGCAGAAATAGAGAGCAACAAATAAAACGGCAGTAATAAACAAGAAAAAAAAATGTCTTTTTCTCCTTTTTAGGTGGACAACAGTAGACTAACAATGAGCTGTTTTGAGCCAATTGTGGTCATCTATGATCACCATGAAAACAAGTGGAAAAGCAGAGACGTAACCTCGTAAGTGTCTCTGTTGAGGGCTTTTCACTGCAAGACTTGTACGGACCATGTTTCATGTTTTTGTCAAATTCTCGAGCTTATGGCCTTGTTTGTCTTCCAGTGACTGTTTCGAGGACTGGAGTGAGGCACAGAAGATCACGTCTGCTCTGCTGGAGGGCAGGTCCTACGAGAACCTGATTGACTTTGACAATCACTTGGATGATCTAAGGAACGACTGGACCAACCCTGTGATCAACAAGTCCGTCCTGGATCTGTGCTAAGGCCCTCGGTCAGGAGGAACCCTGGACACGCACACACAATTTATTGCTGCCTTTTCAGCATGCATGCTACTTATCGTGTAGCATTGGAGTACAGTAATGCTGAATATCTAGTCTTTGTTTCATCAAAAAGGCCTTCGTGCTGACGGGGTCTTTCGGAGCACTGACCAGTTGGGCCCACGTCTGTTAAGGGCAAGCACCATATGTGCACTATTGGCATGTGCCCACCTTTACAAGGTGATGCTGAGGTGATGACGGCGGTTATGTTTTTGAATGCAACTTAAATGTGTTTTTTGTTTTGTTTTTCTGCAACGGTTTGTGTTTATTCATAGTTGTGTGGATTAAGTTAAATTATAGAGTATTTGATTTATTAAATTTTACGGCCAGAAGCCATACAAAGATCAAGTCCTAAAGTATTACACATTTTAGGTATGATTGTACTACTGAGATATGATATAAATATATGTTCTTTATTACATTTATAGTTTGTTTTAAGCACGGAAACAAAGTTCACATGGCAGAACTATAGTCTGACGATGTCCCTGGTCAGTTTCATTAAAAAAATACTAAGAGAACGTATAAATGAAAGTGAGAGAGAGACATGAATTAAAGGTTTTAAGGTTTTGTCTCATCAGACTGTATGTCACGCCAACTCCAGTCGTTCTGTAGAGGCACCTGCAATAACAACGGGATGATTGACTCAAAAGCTTCGACTTTTAATAACGAATGCGTATTCAAACATTTCTATGATGCATGTGAGCCGCTATTGTCACTGGTGTGCTTCAGAATGTCTTTCTGGATAGTGTACATGTAGGCGTATCGGCTTTTCATTGTTCAGAAAAAACAGTACAGTGAGTCAGATCACAGGAGTGTGAATTTTCTTTTGTGTTGGATATCTGTTATAGGTAACAATATTTATTTGACCACTCTAAATCCTATTATTTAATAAGAAATGTTAAAGAAATTGTAATATTTAATGTGAGGATACAAAGCTACCTTTTGTATTTGAGATTAGAATGAATCATAATTAGTTCTTTGTGTGGACAGAACATTTTTTTACAGGTATTTTATTAACTGAATGTACAATGAAACCAACTTTTAAAATTATCCAAATCTCTGTCAGATTCGTCATTCGATATCTCAAAACATTGCCTCTAGAGTTTTTAGAAAATGTTGATTTAGTTTGAAATGATCTCTTACAGATTCAGGGCTGCAGCTTTTTTGGGTTTAGTTTGGTATCGCTTAAAATAGCCTATCGAGGGTTGTACTAATGGCTTTATCAGTAACACGTGTCAGGGTCATTGTGCTTTTATCCACTCAGGACAGGTAGAACGGAGAAAAATATTTGATATATTTTTTTATAGAATGGCAATAGACACAATTCTTTATTAATCCCAGTGGGAACATCATTACTGCAGGAAAGTCACAGCAGTTGCATGTAAATTAAACATAATCTCTAAATAATTTGTTTGATATGTAGTCAGATTTTGACACTTCCTACCTGTTGAAGATGTCATTTCCTGCTCCTACAAAGAAAGTACATAGCATTTAATAACCAGGAAGCTATGCTGATCTTTCCTCATATATATGATTCCTCTTTACTGGCCTCCTTTTGTTTGTCCTCAGTTTATCCTACACGTTTACATCACCACCTCTAATCTCTGACAGACTTTGCCCTAAAAATTGTCACATTTCTTTCCGACCTGCCCCACTTTGTTTTTATCTCTCTGTGGAGAATCATTGGCACCTGCAGTACTGCACTATTACTGCAGTAATGTGCATTAGGTTTTATACCTGCCCTGGATCAGGCTTTTATCAGCTCCTATAGTAAACTGCTATATTATCAACTCATGACCACAGAACCGAATTGAGGTGTTGGACTAATTTTTCTGCCACTGACTATTTTTACTGCTACTAGCCACTTACAGAAATGTCATTATTAGAAGAGTCTTCATAAGTGTATCATTTGTTTATATGCAGCCAGGGCCCCATCTAATGACTATATTAATTATCAGTTAATGTAGATTATTTTCCCCAATTAAATTTGTTCTATAAAACAAAGTAGTGACACATGCACAATTTCCCAGAGGCCAAAAAGATGTCATGAAATATCTTGTTTTATACAATCAGCAGTCTAAAACTCAATTTATATATACATATACATACATATATACAGTCCCTGACAAAAGTCTTGTCGCTAATCCAAGTTGTAGGAACAACAAATAATAACTTGACTTGTAGTTGATCAATTGGAATCAGAATTGGCTTATATGAAAGGCAAAGGCCTCTAGATTATCCTTATTAAACCAAAATAAAGTGTATGATTGTGTATTGTTATATGTGTATTGTGTATGATTAATTGTTGTCTCTTTAAACGATTCAACCAATCGCAGATTAGCACTCCACCCGGTGACAAATACTGTAGTTAACACATTCCCAGTTGTGTATAAAAAAAAACCACAGCACACCTGACCTTCATGTGAAGTGCAATCTGACCTCTGATAACATGCCATAATATCATATATATATATACATGTTTGATATTATATAACACTTTATACTTTTATTGTACTGTTTAAGGAGTATTGTTTACTCCACTGGATAGGCTACATTTGACAACTACAGCTAGTAGTTGGAATATAAAGACCTCATTGATCTTAATTTTTTTTGTTGCGGTGTCCTTCATCTGTTGGAAAACTCCCTGTGAAACTAACTTTCATCAACAGATTCTGTTATGCTGGGCTCTTCTGTACAAACACAATTAGTCTCCTAACAGTTGTATCTGATGGAACAATGCTTACATTTCAAAAAGAGACAAAACTCCATACTAACATTTGTTAATAACATAAATACTGTGAACCAACTTTTGAATGTAAACGGTGAATTTTCTGGTTATGGGGCTTTTCTAGAGAAAGATGGTGTTAACATTTCTCAACAGGAGTTTGACATGATTATCAAATCAAATCAACACCTCATAGTATAGTTTCTTTAGCACAAAGCATACATCTTGATGAATTGACTTTAAGTGAATGCCCTGTTACTATTGGGTTTCTTTACTTGATAGAACGTGCACTAATACTTTTATTAAAAATCATCTAGATCACGTCACAACTCCCATGTGTAAATATAGACGGCTTCATTTAGATAGAAAATGATGGAGCACTGTTTCTTGCTTCAATAATATATAATTCTAAATAGAATTTAAGAGTTTCTTTTCAAATTATAAATAGGTACTTTCCTGTTAAAGACAATGTTTGTCTTTTTGTCTACCTGATGTAAACAACAGATGCTGACAAAGACTGATATTTTACTCATCTTTAACAAATCCAGCTTCTCCCCAAATGAAATGCATAAAATTAATTTGATTATTATTTCAGGCAAAATATTACATTCATAAAAGGAAATGGCTTCAAAGATTGCCCTACTGTCACACTTTAACATTACGACTCCCATTGAAAATCCAAATAATTAAAAAAAAAAAAAAAAAAAGTGTTTTGTTTGTTGGTGCTTGGTTGTGCTGAGGCTGGACTGGAATTTTGAACCTTGAAAGTCACAGTCATATTTGGAAATAACAACGTTCTCAATGTTATCGCTTGGTGAATGTTGCCACCTAGCGGCCAAAACTGGCAACTGTTGCTGTCACATGACCCACTTCTTCCTTCCGGGCCAGACACAGCGCAATGAAACTTAAGGATCAGACAGTGTCGTCATAAACAAGCGGTCCCTGACGAGCCAGCTGACAGTCTTCAAACAAAACATTCTCTAAAGATTCAGACACAAGAAGTGCTGGATATGAACATTACACGCAGAGATACCGACGATGTTAACGTGAACACCAAGGAAAGAAGTGCTGACTGACATTACGTCGCTTGTTGATGACGATGCTGTCCCATCCCGCGTAGTTCTTCGTGCAGGTTCATGCAGCTTCCAGCGCGGGAAACATTAGCAGCGTAGATGTGAGGGTGAAGTTTTTAGATACGAAACAATTTAACAACAGTTATGGACCCCGCGGAGGTAGAGTTCCTCGCTGAGAAAGAGACGGTGAAGATAATCCCGAACTTCAGCCTGGACAAGGTCTATCTGATCGGGGTAAGTGAGTGAAGTCAGTTGTGTTTGTCAGGACTACTCTTTGTTTTGTTTGTTTTTTGCACACGGTTAACTTCTTACAAAATACTGATAACTCGCATAAAGTCAGCCACATCAGCTCAGTAGTTAAAGGTGCCATGTGTAGGTCTGAGGTAGAAATTCAAACGCAACATTTGAATATTTACAATATTAATGAGTTAATAATAGAAACTCAAATATTAATTTCTTCCTTAACTGTATAAACAAGATGTTCTGAGAGGTAAATGAAGTCCACAGAACACTGTTTGGAGCTAGAAAGGTGGCAGGGTCCGCCACAATGTAAACAAAGTAAAACAATGTGAAAAGTTGGTTTATTCCTTTTGTGTCAGTCAAAAACACGAAGAGGGGTTGTTTATTTAGTCAATGCATTAACAAATCAGTCAATGAATATCTATCTCTTCTAATTTAAATGTCTTACCCAAAACTACAAAGTGCCCCCTTAACATTAGCATATGCCAAACCTTAGTCTACTTGTGAAATGTCAGTGTGGTGGTGTTTTAATTCTGTATTGGCCAGCAGTGCTAGTGTAAAATGTTAACGCATTAACCCAAATCACCAGCTGTAATCTACACATGTTCACATGCCAGTAAGGATGTCAGTCAGGTGACTCTAGCTGCAGTGTTTTTAGTGATAACATCTGTCCCTCCTCAGGGCGATCTGGGTCCCTTCAACCCTGGACTGCCAGTTGATGTTCCCGTGTGGTTGGCCCTTAACCTGAAGCAGAGACAGAAATGCAGGATTATGCCTCCTGCCTGGATGGATGTAGGTAAGATATACAGAGCATATGGGTCTTTGATACATTTTCAAGCTGACTACTTTTAAGGTTTGATGGTTGCTGCAATACGTACATTCTTTTGTAGGTCTTGTAAATAATTTTAACATATTAAACCAAAATTCAGCCAGATATATCTGGTACCTTGGAAACTTTCTGATCTCCACTAAATGTGCAAAAAGCTTTTGTTTGTTTGAGTAATGCGTAACACATCATGTGCTCTTATCACTGTCAACCGTAAACCTACTTCTTCACACCTTTCGCATCCAAAAGCAAGATTATAAAGGTGGAAAAAATAGTGTCACTGTGGAATATTTTGCCATGTTGGCTTTAAACATTTGTTGATTTGTAGTAAAGATGGGATTACAGACTGCTGCATCATCCAGAATCAGGAGTAGAGGTGTGACCTATCCCAGTACATAAACACGCTAAAACATAATTTAAAGTCGTCAGCCGTGCATTTTACGCGTACTGCGATCTACAGATGTATTGTTTTTCACATAGCAGCGCTCCCTGAACGTGGCAAACATCACAAATATGACACGGCTGCACACTCCTCTCTGAGAGTTGGGCGGCGAAGTTGACGGCGCCTCCTCGATTCTTGACTGATTAACTGGACTCACTGTACTTCTTTTATGGGTGCAGATGTCAGCTCAAGGTCAAAACCAGTGTGTGTACCCAGCTTTCAATATACAGGGTGCATAATAATGCATGCACATGTCACTCAGTGCAACACTGGTGCTTTTCTGTGTGTTTTTTAATGATGTTTGGACAACAATGCAGGCTTAAGGCCCAGTGGAATAAGACATATCGGGCTTTGGCTGCACAGGATGTATTTGTTTGTAAGATCAATTCATTGCTCAAGAGGAGTATAGAATATGGCCGGGCTTATGCCTTAAAAATGTCAGATTTCACATAAAGAGAAAACCTGAATATTGTTGGCACAAGATGATGAAAATAACAGAATGTTGACGTTCATGCCGATTTCCTTCATCTGGTGATGGTGGCTCATTAACTTCCTGTTTTGACTTGCCTTGTGTTGATCCTATGCAGAGAAACTGGAGGAGATGCGAGACCTTGAGAGGAAGGAGGACGCCTTTACGCCTGCTCCCAGTCCTTACTATATGGAGCTGACCAAACTGCTACTGAACTAGTGAGATATTTCTACTTGAGGCATCTCCATGCCATGCCCATGTGAAAATACTCCCTTATTAAATGTGTATGTGGCACTGTAGTGTACGTTATGGTCTGTGTCTCTCCATAGTGCCTCTGACAACATCCCGAAGGCAGACGAGATCCGCACGCTGGTCAAAGACATCTGGGACACACGTGTGGCCAAACTCCGCCTCTCGGCCGACAGCTTCATCAGTCAGATGGAGGCTCATGCCAAGGTACGGCTGATGACAAAGAATCACACACCGTGCATTTAGTGTCCACATAATGTTCGAGCTGTCACTTTTAACGAGCGAATGGACAGAAAATTACTCACCAACCATTCTGACAATCAATTAAAATGTCAAACATTTGCTTCTTGCCTCCTAAATGTGACGATTTGCCGTGTTTCTTTGTCGTCTGTGATAGTAAATGAAGAGTCCCTGGGTAGAGCAGAGCTTAAAATAATTAGTCGAATAATTTACTCTCCATTTATTTAAAACGGCTAGTGGAGGTTGTGTTAAAATTCAAGAAACGCGTAAGCACCTTGGAATTAATTCTGTGCAACTTCAAGTGATGAAGAACTCTGAACATTTATTTAAGTCGAACCTCGCCGCCCCTTGAAAATCTTTTTACCTGTTTTAAAACTAACCACATCTCTTGTCTCACTCTGCTTCATTCCCCCTGTAGCTGGACAACCTGACCCTGATGGAGATCAACACCATACGATCGTTCCTCCTTGACTCTCTCAACTGCATGTACAAACTACGCTCCAATCTGCAGCCCGGCACGAGTAAAGGACAGTTCAAGGACTATTGATCCATGAGATCAAGATCCAGACCTGCTGAATGGGTCTGGATCTGTGGAGCAGACTGTGGTTAAAGCCTTGGACTGAGGTGTGTACACACTCAGCAGGCCCTTCATTATCCAAAGGACTGTTTGTTTTTTTTGTTTTTTTCAGAAATGGAATCCATGAGATTTATGTAAATGTCTGATTGAAGCCTTTTTTTAAGAGGCTGTATTCATTCTGAGGGAGGCACGTGTTAATACATACACATTCAAAACATACAGGCTGTATATGTATCTGCTGGTTTAAGTATGTGGATATTTAATTTAATTTAGGACGCTCACTGTAGTTTAAAACGGCCACCATTTTTGTATATGACAAGAAGTGACCAAAATAAATGTGTTTGTTAATATATTGAGGGTAGATGAGTTTTCTCTTTTTGTACCTCCTCATATCCGCCATATTTCAGCGTTCTAGATGAGGTTGTTTTGCATGTTTGCTGGACTGTGTGAGGTTTGTCTGCAAAATTATAGAAGCGGTAAGCACTGGCAAACTTTTCTCTGGCATCATGCACACGTACAGTAGCTGGTGGTTTGTTATGTAGATGAAAAGTGTAAGTTAGTTTATAGATTAATTGCCGCACTTTACAAGCAAAAATGGTAAATGTGTGCTGGTTTTAGCTTCCTCTGTGAGTGTTTTACTGCTAAGATCCGTTAGTACCTGAATTTCTTTCGGATTTGAACTGTAGAGGTTTATAGGTTTAGAATACAGGGCACCCTAAACTCATTGTGTCAACGTAAGCAAAACATTTCCCAAAGTATTGCTGCTGTGATAATAAAATGAACAATGGATTCCTTCTTTTAAATTCTGCTAATGTAAGTCCTTGCCTGGACATTTGCCTTGTATTTGACCCAGCTTAAATAATTAAGAGCTTGCTTAAGTGGAAGGCAACGTTACAATTACTTTTTAAAACTGAAGATTGAATATCTCTTGTGGGGTGGAAGGAAACCAACATACTGACCAAGACTAATTAGAGTTTTAATAAAAAACTATTGACAAATAAATATTGGTTGAGGTTAGTGCTTAAATATAGTAAGTAACGAAGCATCTTTGCCAGGAACGGTTCCGAACAATCACTCACTCAACTACATGTATGATCGCCCACCTACCAACCAGCACCCCACACACACAGACGAAGGTTGACATTTAACATTTTTGAAATATTTTATTTTCTTTTTTGTCTGAAATCACAGCCATATATTCATAAATACCTAATTACTACATTCAACAAAGAATATATTACATTACAATGAATTCAAACAAGTACATTTTTAAAAACAGGATTTCACAGCATCTAGACATCCTCCACTGAGTAATGGGGCTATTGCATGGGGTGTGCGTGGGCTGGAGACACAGGGAGGCTGGGTAAAGGGTGCTCACTGTACTACACCGTCCTCCCCGGGGTCATTGGCAGCTTATACCTCAGCATGCGTGCTCCCTCATTAACCAATAGGCTGCGCTCTTGTCTCTCTGCTCTGTAAAAAATGACAGACTACGCTCTGGAGCCACCTGGTCCTCTGAACTGGCTCGGGCCTCGTGATTGAACAGATTCTCAGATGCGTTTTAGCAAAAAAAAGGAAATTCAGTGTTGGGTTCTTGACATGCACATAACTGGAAGGCGTGAGACGTACAGTAGACACTTGGATGTAAAGTCCCTGATCACTGATGTTGTGTGTAGAACGTCCTTCATGTGGAAACTGCAACTCATTCACATGCTCCCAAATTCTTGAGGCACTTGTAATTTATACACTGTATGCAGGGGGGGGGGAGACTTTAGTTAATTAACTCTCTCTGCACATTTTCAAAGTTAATTATGTGTTTGGAAATACTGAAACACCCCGTTTTGACAACCAACAATCCCAACTCGCCAATTTCCGATGATTTTTAAGCCTCGTTGATGGGCTACGTGAGGCAACATGAACTGCAGGACGGGAAATCAGTGTTGAACCTGTGGCTGAATCTCAGGGCAGAGCTGACGACGAGGCTGGCGGGCAGGCAGAGGTTGTAAACGGGTACGAGGCCAGGAAAATCAAACCTTTCTGATGTTATATTATGTACCAGGAAATGCCTTGTTTGAATCTACATTTTGTGTGGTTTTATTAATAACATGTTGGCAACTTTGGGTCCTAAAAATGCAGAATAGAGACGAGTGGGGGTCAAAGGTGTTCGGCGGTGGAAGATGGCCGTTCTGGTTTTTGAATGCTTTAACCTAATTGCAACTCGATTAAAAATGAAGAATCCAAAATGCTACTGTTTTTTTTTTTTCTCATTTTGGCACTGTGTCCTCTCACGGCTGCTGCTAAGGGCTTGATCTTGTAAGGCTTGATCTGACATTACGCAAACCGTCGTGTTGTATTGAGTTCTGTGCTATCTGACGTCGTACAAAGTGAAGTGGAAGGTCCAAACGGTAGGATAAAGCATTAAGAACCAGTTTAATCAGCTGGCGGCTTAAGAGACTCTTCATGTCTTTACAAAATAATCAAGTATGTCAAGTGACCAAAGTAAAAAAGGAACAAAAAAAAAAACAACAGAAAACATTGTATTATCGATCTCAACTGGTTTCTGAACGAGAACATCTCAAGCTATCTGTCACGTCAGCAGCAGTGAAGCCGACCAGAGGAGTTGTTGAAAAGGGACGTCGAAACAGAGAGACGCATGTTGCTGCGAAGGAACGGGGATGAGAGGGCAGGAGCCACGCCTCAGGACCTCTAAGTAAGCTTCGCTGAGCTCAGACGCCACACGAGGTGGCCGTGGCTGGGTCTCAGTTGCGCAGTGCCAGGCGAGAGAGAGTAAGAGGGGGGGGGGAGTGTATCCTGTTCTCTCTCTCTCTCTCTCACTCTGTTAAATGTCTCAAAATGAGCTGTTCTGGCCAGCAGCAGTACAAACACTAAAAGCAAGGCTTTCTTTTCCAACCCCCCAAAAAAGCATAAACATATAAAAATGGCAGGCTTTTTTTTCTTTCAAAAGAACAATGATTAAAGTAATAAAAACATACAAAATTCTTTTTAAGTCTTCATATTATATACAATACAAGGCTGAAGCACCTTTTAAAATTCTTATTCTCAAATTTTCTATTTCGAAATAAAACATTTTCCTTAATTCTTTCCAAAAATGTGCATTTTTCTAAGTTCTTCCCTAATTTCAACAGTTCTTTGTTGCAACACAGTACCACCAGGTAGTTCTTCAGCTTTTATTCTTAAGTGCATTTCCAGTTCAAAAGCTCATGGCCACTGTGATAAAAATCAGTCCCGACTGGCCAGAAGCCTTTGGAGCGTTCAAGTCTCTTTGACGACGCCCCTCCCGGGGCAGCTGCTCCCTCATTGGCAGGATTGTCTGTGTAGCTGTGGCGTCGAGGGATGCAGGGACTGAACAATAGAGCAGCGGGGACTGAAGACTGTGTGAAAAAGCAGGTGCGTGTGTGTGTGTATTTGAGAGTGTTTGTGTTCATCTTCAGGTTCTCCTGCCCCGTGCTCTTGCTGATCTCGTGGGGTTGGCTACATTGGCACGCGTTAGTGGCTCGTGGCACAGTCCCTGGCTAGCCGCAATCCAAAGACTGCCTTTCCTTCACTGTATGGTCCTGTATCACCCATCTATCCATTCACTCCAACCATTCATTCATTCATTCACTCATTCTTTTTATCTAGCCAGCCATGTTCTCCTCCATGGAGCCATGTGGACCAAGCCATGAAAAATAAACTCTGGGCGTCAGTCTGAAAGGGGAGGCGGCCTGGGGAACATCAGGTCGGCGTGTTGGGGTCACCTGGGAGGGTAGCCCTTGTAATGGCCGCCTCTCGGCCAGTGTGTCTGTGGCAGCGTCAAACACTTCCTGAAGTGCTCCAGCTCTGCTTGTAGCTTCTCCCTTTCCACCGCCAGCTTCTGTCTCTGGGACATCAGCTCCTACAAGACCAGAGGAGACATGAAGTATAAAGTTACGCAAAATCCCAACAAGGAGGGTCACTTGTATGACATCTTTGTTGTGGTCAATTGACTTCAGTTCATACAGTCTGATTTTAAAGCCATTTTCTACCCTGTGTACATTAAAAAGGACAATAAAAGAAGTGTGTGTGGAGATGGAAGGGAAATGTGCTATGTAAGGCTTAGACATGACACAAAGAGCGTTAGAAGACACAGTAACAGCAGCAGTGTGTGTGTGTCTGTGTGTGTGTGTGTGTGTGTGTGTGTGTGTGTGTGTGTGTGTGTGTGTGTGTGTGTGTGTGTCTTACCCCCATGGTATGAGACAGCTGCTCAGCAGTCAGACTGAGGTTGTAGTTCTGAGCTTCTAGTCTTCGACACTGGCTCTGCAACACTTGTCGCTCCAAACTTTGCTCTAGTGGACAAAGTCGAGAAGGGGAAAAAATAAGGGTTGGGGATTAGAGAAAGAAAATCTGCATGCTGTCTAACAGCAGATCCAATCTAACGCCAATTTATCCTAATGTTTCTCAGATTGATCAGATGGATATTGTGCTGAGTGAATCACACAGCAGTATTTTACAATGAACCAGGCACAGGAAGGATGAACACCACCCTCGAGTGACAAAGGAACGCTACAACACCTGCTAAAAATCAAATCGATTTGCATTGACTTCAGCCATTAAACGATATTAAATTGTACACTGATTTGAGATAAAAATCGCAAATCTTTTTTTTATCGCAAAACATTTTTTTCCAGGAACAAAAGGAAACACTGAACATCTGTGCGGCCGCTTACCTTCAACGTATTCCTGATAAGCTTCAAATATAGATTCAATCCCCTGCCACTTGGAAGCAGGAGCCTCCTCTTCCTCCTCGTCCTCCTCCTCCTCAGAGTCATCTTGACCCGACAGGTCCTCTCTCGCCCCTGAGGCCTCCCGGTGCGGGGGCGCAGAGAAGTGCTGCCCGTTGGGCTGAGAGTGGGGGTGTGTGAGCAGATGGGGAAATGGATGTGCATTTGAATGAGATTGCGGAAGTGGAAGTGAATGTGGAAGCGGATGCTGATGAGGATGAGGATGTGGATGTGGATGCGGCTGTGGCGGCCGGCCGGGGGCGCTCTGAAGCTCTGGAATGTTGTAGTGAACAGACGACTCCTGGAGGTGTGACGACTCCGATATCCCCGTGGCTCCACCTTGAGGACAAGACGGAAGAGAAGGCAGGGTTGATTTATTTCAGTCATCTGGCTTTTTTGCACAGGCTTCATGCTCAAAGGCTTAATTAATTTTCCCAAATGTAAACACCAAGTTAGGTCCCTCTGCAAACGTCTGTTACATTTGAATACATAATCAAAACTTTGTATACACAGCTACAGGTACGGTATCTCTTGTCTCTGGTCACTCTGCTGCATCACAGATCACCTTCACTGCGACTTGTGTGGCTCACCTTTGTGTTTCTGCAGAGCCTTCTGAGTGGACTGAAGCACCGATTCATGGAACTGCTGTGCGAATTCCTCTGGCGTGAAGCTGTCCCAGGGTTTGGTGCGTCCGTTGACACTGTGCAGACCCTCTTTAGCCTGCAGGGGGAGCGGGGGCCGCAAGCTGTTCAGCAGGCTGGAGCTCTTCTTGGAGATCGGTCCCTCGCTGGGCCCTCGGGCCTTGTCGGGGTAGACAGCTGGAGAAGGGGGTTCCTTTGGTCTTAATGTGTCCCCGAGGGGTTTCGGATGGCCATTGGGGGACGCCGGGCAATGTGAGGAGGGGCTATGTGGTCTGACGCTGTGGTGGTCTTCTGATTCAGAGGGAGGCTGGGCAAATGCAGAATCTGCAATCATTTGAACACGTGTTAGTCTTGATGAGGTCAAGATCACCGTTACTACAGATGGAACGCTCCAATTACTAACTGTGGTTACTTTAGATGCATCTACCATCCAGATGCACTGTACACAGGGTTAGTACAGCTTTTTATTAGTAAAATTCAAGCACTGTTCAAGCACATTCAGTGGACGTAAACCAACATTTTCAGTCTTTCAAAGCCTTTATCGTCACATCTACATATTTATGAAGTTTACAGAATTCCTTTACCGCCAAAGCAATCAGTTTATATTATCACTTCACTTATTTTACCAGCTGTTCATATAACATTTTGACTGTATGTTTTGATCCCGATTATTCACCTTTTAACTCCTACTAATTTTAAAGCTATGGCACAGCAATCTGACAATGGGATTGTTTCATTTATGTTTTATGTTGAAAATCAAGCGGTTTTCAAGGAAACTATTCAAATTCAAGTGCATTTCTAACCTTTAAAACATACAAGTAGCAGTCGAAATGAAGCATTTTTCAGACTTTCTATGAACCCCGTACGCAAATGAATAAATACCTATAGGAAAGTGTGCATATTTATGTACATTAGCATGTGTCTCACCAGAGATCGGTGCTTGAGGGCTCTTACACAGCGGATGACGGGCATGTCTGATGGTGTCCAATGTTACACTCTTTTCTTTAATGGCCTGAAGCAGCTCCACTACTCTTTCATTGTCTAAGAGAGAGAGAAGAAGACATAACGTCTGAGTCTTTGTATTTTTGTGGCATTATTCCTATCTGTGTGTGTCTTATTTACAATCTCATAGGCACCTATCTCTCTTAATATATGTGTGTGTGTGTGTGCGTGTGTGTAGTGTGGCCTGACAGCATGGGAGGATGTGCGCTGCCATCTACAGGCAGCAAACAGTAAATCAAGAGGATTAGGCGAGGATCACCGTAAGCCCACTGCTGCCACTCCCAATTCTTCGTCAGCGCGTGTCTGTGTGTGAACGCGTCTACAACCGGAACCTTGACACAAGTCCACCTTCTCTATCTAGGCCAATGTAAAGCATTGCATTATGCATACACGGTTTAATATATGCCGCCTGTAATATAGGGGTCTGAGGTTGACATGTTCATTGTTTGACCCCTTTATGATTTCCTTCAAGGGCTTGAGCCAACATGTTAATGAGAACGCGGCGCATGTAGAGCAGGCAGGGCGAGCCGAGGAGCCGCCTGGGAATGGGCTACTTCTTTCTGAAAGCTAAATGAGCATGCAATCATTCTTCTTCTTTAGATGTCAAAGAGAAGAGACATGATATGACTAATGGATGGGGATGTTTGTGTGCCACGTGAGGGGCACTGGGTCAGCCTCCGTGATGCAGCGGTTTATAAGTAGTTCGCTGAAGCACAATGACGATGCAGGACGATTTAACAATGTCAGTAAAAACTATTTTCTGCTTTACAGACAACGGAGTTAGCTTCCTCGGCACGCCCCTTCTTTATTTAAGCAGTAAAGGGAGCCATGGTTTATTTAATTAAGAATAGCTAAGAGGCATCGTTACACACAGTTAACTCTCTACTAACTATTGTTGTAATTAAACCAGAAGAGTGTAGATCTCCTCCAGGCTTACAATCTTACAAAACAGGGATTATTCGACTAATAGCATGCCTAACTTTAATGGATTGTAACAGATCAGGTATGGCATTAAAGGGGCAGTATGTAAGGATTGTTCATATTGATCTTTGATTTGCAGATGCACATGTTCAAGATGAGAGAAACTTTTTTTATGGGTGTCAGTTGCTGATTTTTAAGCCTTGCCAATTGCTGGAAATGCCTTTTGCTACGGCATAATGCACATCGTTAAACGGTGCTGTAAAGACAAAAGTCTAAGCTTCGTGAGGACTCTCATCAATATTCATTTGAATTCTCGACACAACCTGCTCTTAAGGCATCGACATTTGGCACTGATTGAGCTAATGGGTACACGGTGGCTCCAACGTACTTTAGTCAGTGCCTGTAAAAGTACAGAGTGTACCTCGCAGTAACACTATTGCAAACTAAAGCAAGTGTTGAGTAACAGTGCTACAACAGAGCAGTCGATGTATGAGGATTTTCAAAAATTGTGAATCACTGCGGCCACAAGAGGTCCTCGAGCATAAAGTTGCTAATGTGCACAGTGTTGGATCGATGTGTTCAGTGGTTAGACACAACCAAAAGCATGATAAGCAGGTATAACTATAAGCAGGTAAAACTTAAGAGCCACATGAGGAGATTTACCAGGGAGTGTTAGAACGTGCTTAAGTAAATCAAAAGTGTCTCTTGCCCCGTAGCGGCTTTATCTGTGTATTACTGTAAAGCTTCCTTACCTCTCCTCTGCTGTATAGTGACATGCGACAGTCTGAACATGGTGAGGAAGCGCTTCTTATCCTCCAGCTCGGGTGCTCGGTCCATCTCCTCGGGGGTGAAGCGCGTGCTGAGTTGGGGAGGAGGGGGAGGAGTGCGTTTCGAGTGCAGGGCCGGCGGCGAGGGGCTGCGCTCCCTGAGCATCCTCCTCCTCTTCCGTCGCTTCTGCTGCACCAGCTCATCTCGCCGGCCCACCGTGGTCAGACTGAACGCTCCCAGGAAGTCCAATTTCTGAGCAGAGAGGAGGAGAATTAAAATTTAAAAAAAATAATCGTACTGCAATGTTTTGTCACGAGAGCTTGTGCGCAGTGTGCCTCCATCAAGGAAAGCACAGAAGGCTCATGTGTTGGCGGATGTTTTACCTCTGTGGAGTCATCCAATTTCAGTGGGGGCTGCTCTGCTACTCTCCTGAGATGGGCCCTCACCTCCTCCTCGTCACTCTCGTCATATGAGTCATCCAGCTCATAGTAGTAACCTGCAGCAGAAATACAGACGTCACTACTGACACCCCACTTTTTTTGAATCCTCTGATAAAGTTAACTGTTACATAAAACAAGGTACGTTCCATGATTATCAAGTGTGTGGTGAGAGTACCTTTCTCCCTGGCCTCCCTTCTCCTCTTCTCCTCCAGGTCCAGCTTGCTGACAGGCCTTCGGTGCTGCTGAAGGATCTCGTCATAGATCAGCGTCGTTTCTGGACTAATACCAAGTGTGGCTACCTGTCCCGTCCCTGGCCCAGAGACCATTCCCAGCCCTTGTCCATGTCTATTGTGCCCTGGGTGTCCCTGGAGGCTCTTTAGTCCGGCGTTGCTCTTCACAGCTCCCTCCAATTCATACTGGCTGGACAGGGACAGTGACGCCCTCTGCTGGCTAAAGAACGTCTGAGTGGATTTCTCCAGATCAGCAAGGAATGTGCTGGGCTCCGGCAGGCCCGGTGGACCTCTCAGCGGGGGATATTTCTCCATCGCCCCCCCTTCTCTCCTTCGTGCTGCGTCCTCATATTTCGAGGGCCCCGGTGGCAGCCGACTGAGCTCGTAGTGTCCCATCCCTGAGGGCTCGTGGTTACGTCTGGAGTCTGAGACTGTTTCTATGAGAGATGCAGGGTTCCACAGGGTGGTGGGAGGCGGAGGGTGGTGTTCGCGTGGCGGCTGAGGAGGTTTGGGGGAGATGAGGGGCGGAGGAGCGCCTAAGTGAGGGTGGAGGTCCCGGCTTCCTGGTTCAAGGTGATTTGGTATGGATCTGTAGCGATACAATGGGACAACGGTCATGTTTATCTGTTAGAAATACAGTACAATGTGCATATCTCCTCTGAAATTGATTGTTTTTAAATCACACATTCAACGCAGAGGCACACCATAGTGCTCACACTCCTTGCCCATTTCCCTTCATCCCTGTCACTGTGTCTGTGAGTTTGTCTGAGCAAAACAGTGTTATCAAGCCCAGACAGAGTAGCCCAGAGCAGAGTGAGGTTGTGGCCAAGGCTTACAATGTCCTCCAGATATACAGGCTGGTTTTTGATCTGTTAGGTCCTTGTAGTGTGGGATGCATACAGACACAGACACAGACACAGACACACACACACACAAAAGTGAGAGAGCAAGTTCAGAGAGTGGCGTCACGAAGAAGAGGCCAGGAGAAATGTTCTCCTGACAAACAGACAGACAGTCAGACAGGCAGGCAGACAGAGGAGAAAATGACTTATAGAGGGAGGGTAAGGAGGCCAATGGAGTGTTGGAAAGGGAATCGTATTCAATTATGTTAGAGAGGAAAGAAGTATATATATATATATCTATATATATATATATATATATATATATATATATATATATATATATATATACACAACGAGAAAAACAGGAGATGTTTGAAAAGGAATAATGGCGTAGTGGTGGAAAAGAAATGGCAACGGTGGCGAAAAAACAGAAAGGCAGATGGCTGATGGACACTTTCTCGAGCGTCTTTCCAAATCAAACCTGGCAGGAGCGTGCGCTGCATGACCAGTCAAATTATCTATGCCTCCTGTTTGTGTTTGCATTTTCTGTGTGTGAGTGAGCGTGTGTGTGTGTGTGTGTGTGTGTGTGTGAGAGAGAGAGCGAGTAAATGCGTGTGCATTATCGGCAATCTGCAGCCTGCGAGCTGTGATTCTGTGATTATACCGTAGGGTTACTGATAGCAGACGAGTGTATCTGTCCTGTCCTACCGGTTCAGAATTAACCACAACCTCACTTCTGAATCACACACACACACACAACAGCACAGGCACAGTAACAAAGGAGGGTAAGTCGGAGGGGCTTACGCTGTGCAAGGTTGAGAGGATTAGCCGAGAATTAGCCTTTGTGTATCTTAGCTGTCCCACTCGCTGCCTGTTTGAAAACCCTATCCACTAATCATGAAAAGCAGTGATCGGGACCTCACTTAAACCCTACATCAACACCTAAACATAGCTTGCGTATTTGCCTACACGTAGGCCCCTGGAAGGAAGCATGGACAGAAATAGAGACGACATGATGCTTCTGACAGGGTTTATCTTTTTTTCCCGGTCCCGCCTGAAAACAAACTTCTAAAGCCTGCCAGCTTCTGAGGCTTCAAAAAACACGCACAACTGTCCCTATCTGGCTAGCAGAGACAGCGAGCCAAAAAAACACCCCAGAAATAGTGTTTTCCACTGAAAGCGTGCACGCATTTTGTGTGTCACCGAGAAACCCAGAACTGCTGGTCTTTATCAGATGCCATTGGCAAAACATCTCTGCATTCACCAAGTCAGGTGGGAATGAATACTACCATGGCATGTGGTAAAAATAAATATATGTGGGTTTGAAATTTCTGCACCCTTTGGTTTGAGTCTCACCTGTGCGGGTCCGTCCTGGGATCTGCTCCGTCACCCGGCCGACCCAAGTCCAGGTGCTGCTCCAGAACCTGCTGGCGGAATTCAGACACCTGGTACTGCCGATCCTCCTTCTCCTGCCGCAGCTTGCGTTGCCGTGCCAACCACCTCTCCTCCTCGTTGGTCCTCTGAGCCATCAATGAGGCCGAGAGCCCCGGCCCTACAGCGCCGGGTCCCATGTAGAGGCCGTGGCCTGAGATTAGGCCGGGGACAGGATGATGTGGTTGGACCATCGAAGAGTGAAGTCCTGGAGGCACCGGTTTGGGAGCTGGAGGGAGGGGCTCTTTGGTTTTATCTGCAGAGGGGAGAAAGGTCAGCATAAGAATCGGATAATAGGGAGCCAACTAAAGATTATTTTCATTTGATAATCTTCTCAGTTCAGCGGATATTTGTTTCATCAATAAAATGCCAGAAAAAAAAGGTGCAACCGCTGAGTTTTTAGCAAATACCCTGAAACAATGACTTGATGATTAGCTGATTATCACCAATAGCTGCGGATATATTGCCTTTCAGCTCTATTAACGTGAAGTGTTTATAGTCAGAGGTGTTGACAAGCAGTGTGACTGTAGCTTGAGGAAGCTACAGGGGGAGGCGCCGACACATACCAGCCCGATTAGGGGTGAGTCTCTCAGGCTTGGTTCGGTCCTCCTGCCCCCTCATGGCGTGGAGCTCGGCCAGATAGTGGCTCTCCATGGCCTTGGACGCCTGCAGCTCCTTCTCCCTCAGCGCTCTCTCCTTCTGCCTCTCCAGCTCCTTCTCCCTTTCCCTCTCCTTCTCTCGCTCCCTCTCGCGCTCCCTCTCTCGCTCGCGCTCTCTCTCGCGCTCCCTCTCCAGCTCCTTCTCGCGCTCCCTCTCTCGCTCGCGTTCCCTCTCCCGCTCCTTCTCCCTCTCCGCCTCCCGCTCTCGCTCCTTCTCGCGCTCGCGTTCCCGTTCGCGCTCCCTCTCTCTCTGCCGCAGCTCATCCTCCAGCTGGAGCCTGAAAAAGCCGAGTGGACGGGGGGGGAGGGAGAGAGTAGAGGAAAGGTCAGTGAAATTGGAAAGGACAGTCCTTAAATCACACTGCTGAGAATCTGCTTGTGGGTGAATTAAGGAGACTTTACCTCTCAGACTGCAGCGCCGACAGTGAAGGGTGTGTGAAATCTCCAGGGTAGCGGACCCCCGGTAGGTGCATGTGGACAGCGGAGGGATGCATGGGGGGTAAAGCTCCCCCTGCTGGCAACGAGTAGAAAGGTGACCTCAAAGCGGAGAGGAAGGGGTCATCCATCCTGGGAGATACGGATTGCAATAAGAAAAAAGAAAAAGAGAGAAAGAGAAGGAGTCAGTCTCCCTGTGTGACAGCGCAGCGCTGACTTTCATTAACCCGTGTGCCTCCCGAAGAAGAAACATCACAGGGCCCCCTCCGTCTTTCGAGGAAGCAGCAGTGTCTGTCAGCCAACCTCCATCACCGCACCGCACAGCCACCGAGAGACTGTACTGTGTGTCCATGCACAACTGTGTGTGTGTGTGTGTGCTTGCGTGTGTGACATCCACTGCTCATCCCCTCATTAAATCCATTACAGCGCAGTGTGTGATGGGTGCTGCAGTCTTCTGATCTTGCTGCGTTGACAGACCAGGGGCACGCAGCCCGTGTGATAGCCCAAAGCAAACCAGGTCCTTCTCAACAGATACAGTCCACTGGATCACAATGTTGTATACTGTGTTTTGTTTTCTTTCTCAAACAAATATCTCATATATTTTCTGCTGCTGGCATTTTGCTCTCCATGAACACCGGGGCTGTTATATAAGGAACGCTATAGAACCTCACAAACCACAGTGGTGAGAGCAGGATACCGGATTTATAAACGGGTCAGGGAATTTCTCAAAAATCATGCATGAACAAGATCCAGATTTAGAGATAAGTGAGAAAAAACAGCTGCGGCTCTCTTGTGTATGCCATTTCAACCATAGGTGTAACGTAGCTTGGGTAAAGACGAGGACAATTGATCTATTAAAGGTGCACTGTGCAGTTTTGAGGACACTTAGCGGTTTTCAAGTCCGATAAACACACTATTCTCAAAGAACAGCACAATCTCACACTGTGTCACTCTGTTTATGTCAGCAGGACCCCTCTAGGTAGCCACCTTTCTGTGTGTACTGGGGACCTTATTACCCATGAGAATGACTTGTTTATATGGAAATATATCAAATAACTATTTCTGAGTTCTATTGTAAATATCAGCTTCCTGAGTTTAACTATTCCCTACCCCCCTGAAACTACATATAGCACACTTAACGTGCTTGGTTCCGGAAGCTTCAAAATTAACCTCTTTCATTAATAATGCAGACGCAGAGTTGTGTTTGCTCTCGTACTGCAAAATATATCAGGATCCCGCAGACATTTTAGAACACCGACGAGTAAGCATAGAGCCTGTTTTATGAAGAGCTGCACCGCAATCTAGTGCACACTAAAGCATCATTACATCAGCTCTGCAGGTTGTAAATGACATTAGTGCAGCCTTCGGCAGTAAAAAGTGATGTATATCTATTTTTACGTCAATCTCTTAAAAGCATCCTGACTGGGATACTTTTTTCAAACACAGGCCTCTGAGCAGCCGCCTGTCACATGGTGCAATATATAATGCTTTTATTGATGACTCATCCGGCATGATAAACTCTGCTCTCATGTGTTGCAAAGAGGTGCAAGAATGCAATTGTTTTAGGTGATAATGACTACTTCCTGATCATAATGATACTGTGAGTTTGCTTTTTGTTTTATTCTGTCACTTTGCCTTTTGTTTACCTTGAACCCAAATTTTTTAATCGGCGCCACCATCTGTCTTAGACACACCTCGCCTCAACTCTCCTACACTCGATGAAATCTCCCCTGCAGTTAAACAAATCTACAAACAACAAAATGTTTTACCTCTGGGAACACAAATTCAAGGTCAGCTATTCACGTTGTAGTGCGTTTACTGCTGAGTCGAAGCGGCACCAGTACTTAGTTCAGCCATATGCACTCGGTTTGCACAATTTGCTCTCAGAGGAAATGGACGCCCAGTCAACAAAACAAATTAATGGAGATGTTTACCTGTATGGCGTGAAGGAAGGGTGGGGCAGGTAGCTGGGGTGGTAGTAGGCAGCTGCTGCAGCTGCAGTGGCGGGGTCCAGGCCCAAGGGCAAAGAGGGCATGCGGAGGGCATCCTCGGTCGTGGCGTAGGGCCGGAAACCACGGAGGTACTCTTCCGGTACAGGACCAGCGTTCTGCAACTGTCTGGGCAAGCTGGAGGTAAAAGAAGGGGTAGAGGCACAATAGAGAGGAACAATGTTAGCTTGATTTGTGTGCGTGCAAACAATTACCATTTTATAACAAGAAACTCATTTGTTTGTTTGCTGTGGCTTCTTATTTCACCCGAGTTCAATAAAACCCATGACTTAGCATCGAGACAATTCCTTTTTTAGTTGAAAGCAACTCCACAAATCCACAGAAACAGGCAGAGCGGTGGTGTGACTCACTTGAGGGGCTGGAAACGTTCAACCTGCAGCCAGCACCGTGTGATATTACCACCTTCCAATTTTATACCCATTCTTATTTCATTTCCATCTTTTCCCCCTTAACATTTTATCTTTTTCACTTCCCCCCTCTAACCCATATTCCCCCCTCCTTCCTCTACCTCATTCTCTATCACCATCTCTCTCTAAACTACCATAACTCCTTCCATATCCCTACCCCTTAATACTCATACCATTCTACCAACCATATCTTCTCTCTCTTTTTTCTCAACTTCCCTAAATATTATATCCTCCTCCACCACCCCCCCCACTTTCCAAAACCCCCCAAAACCCCCCCCCCCACCCACACCTACCACCACCACCTTACCCCCAAACACCCTTTTCCATACATATTCCCTTTATCCATTCTTCCCCCCCCCCCCCTTTCAACCACAAAAACCACCATTCCCCCCTCTGTGTCCGAACTGAACCACGCTACGTACATACTTTTCTATCCTGTGTGTTTGATATTAACTCCAGATTTATTACTATGACTCGTCCTCTCTGGTCTCTGTCTCGCCTACAGACATTGCCTTGTACCATACTATTGTGCAAGTGATCACACTCTCAGATTCGTTAAATGTACGTTCCACTCATAAGCCCCAAATAAAACAATTCTTCCCCCCATGTACTGTACATTATCTTAATGAAATTCTCTCTGCATTGTATGCCCTAATAATGTTACGTCTGCTTCTTTATAGTGTCGAGTGATCAATGATGTCAGACCTGTAATATTATAAACTTTGTGGATTTATCTCATATATAATATTATATATATTTATATCTCCTTCCCCATCATCCACATCACAATCTCATAACCGACTTCGTCTTTGTTCCATGCTCGCATCTCTATCCTCGCGTTGTGCTAGTATCGTTATCCACTCACCTCCTATCACTCCCCAACGTGTCTACCTACTCGCGTTGTACACATCGCATTATGTCTGTGTCACGCTCTACTGTTCATCCCACCGTCCGCAAATCATTAGAATGCGCCATATCGTACCCAGATAGATCAACCAGATGTCACAAAAACAGACTATAGTATCCTCACTACCTTCCCCGACCTACTGTAGAGAGACATATGATTCTACTTGTGTCCATCACTATGTCACACAATGACAAGACACAAAATCAGCGATCAAATACCTATACCCTCCTCTACCCCACCAACCCCCCCTACCAACAAGTCTAAACATTCCATGCCAATCCACATCTCAATAAAATGTATGTGTGTGTGTCCCCTACACTCGCACCACCGTAAGTTGCACACAAATAAAAATGTACAGAGATACTCCTCTTGTACACCTTAGCTCTAACTGAGACCAAAGATTGTATTACGCTGACACTATTGTTTGCTGTATTGAATGTCCCTAGAATAAGAATAGTTCCTCCACCTTCTACTCCTAGTTAAATACCCATACCCTACGTCACTCATCTTCTACACACTCGCAACACTGCTCTCGACGTCAGCAGCACCACCTCACTCTGTCAGCTGTCCTCCTACATACTGTCGTGCTCCTACAGTTACCTCTCTCTGTCTTCAACATACCAGAGCGACCCCTACTCACGGCCATCAAGATGTCAAAGATGTGTTGTGTTGCAATGAAGAAGTTCTCGAAGTCATATGTATTCACGTCCTCTGTCGAAAAGTCATAAGTCCCCATGTGGGTCAATATATCTCTGTCATATCGAGACCCTCCATAGTCTCACGGTACCTGTGTCTAGCTCATGTGCGCAGTGAAATAATCCTATGCTACATACGACTATATCCGTGCACATTTTTGTCTTCGGCACCTCTCCTCTCTACGTCACCCGTAGTTTGATAGCATGCTAACAGCCAATAGTGTGTACCCTGTCTCACACTCAAGGTGTGCTTCAGCAGATCTCAACGTCCGTTCTTGCATCCACACTATGATGATAGTCCCCCTCCTAGCGACTTGCTTCGTGTCCTGTTCTCCCGATTGTGCATCTCTGTTGTGTAGCGTGTTCTCGTACGTCTCGCTAGAATAAATATGATCCCAGACACCATCCAGGATGTGAACGTATGTACTGGGTTGTGTCCTCTTACCCTACAGATCCCCCCGTTCGCGACAAGAAGATATACCGTAGCTCAGCACTGATCTCCCTCTCAACACAGCTATGACCGTCATGACACGTAGATAGAGACATTCTCTGTGACTAGAAATCGAGACAATATCATGCTCCCAACAAGAATTCTGTATGTGCTCTCGAGAGACCCGTGTTCCTGACACATCAGAATGGTGTGCCCCCACTTCACCCCTACTGGACCTCTATATTGTTGTGCAAGTTCCTCTGTGTGTATTCTCACACCAAGAGCCTTCAGATACCGCCCGTACGTCCACACCTAGCACATCACTATGCGCTCAACCGTAGATCCCTAGTGTTCTATAAGAATACCGTATTGTAGAGAACGCAGTGCCTCCAAGCTCGTGAGCTGTAAGACTTCTCTGTACAGCAAGTCGACTGTAGATAAAGTGTTTTCCTCGGATCAGTGCATTGCTTGTATTATCTCTCAGAGATCGCCGCACCCACATATCACTGAACACCTCTCATCACAGATAGTTTGGTGATTCTTGCTGAGGCCGTGTACTGACAGTATCATGATGATGCGATTGGCGTCTCTTTCATGAAAGACTATATGTCAGGGATGACTGAGCTGTCTCGCGGTGCTCAAGTAGATAGTGTGTCATGCTGTTTCCCGTTGAGTAACTGTCGCGTGCTAGAGGCAGATAGTGTTGCTATGGCGTCCTATCAGTCCGTGTGATACGCATCTGTCTATAGACTTCGCTCTCGCACGTCACCAGCGGACTGTTAGGAATCGAAGGTGTCACAAACCGCCTCTGTCAGCAGCGGACTGGAATACTCAGAATGAAGCTTATGGCTACACACTCGCATGATGTCGGTACCGCTGAGATAGACTGCGCTCTGCATATCTCAGGATCGTCTACTGTAAAGACCCTAGTTGAGAGTGTGAGGCTTTTGAGCATCAGGGCGAGCTCTAGTGGAAAACGGTGTGTCTGTGATTTTGACGCCTAGCGCGCGGGTGCAAACATTTCTGTGTGCCGTCTGGTGGCTGTCGTTGGCCTCTCAATAGCTGATCGCTTTTTTGTGTGTGATGCTCGTGTGTAGGATGACCTGCGAGCTCAGCTGCTATGGAGTGAGACATCGCGAGCACTCGGTACTTGTTTGCACTGGTGCGGTGAGATGCGAGTACCGCATGATCGCGGCTGTGTCTGCGTTGCAGATCACAGGTGAGTGGCGGTGATGACCTCTATAGGAACCAGGGATAGTCGGGGGTGTTCGTGTGTGTCACTCTCAGAGTGTGTGTTGTGACGGTTTCGCGCGCTAGTGTCCTGTATTGATCGTACTGGAGAGAGCTGAGAGTGTACGCGGGGTGTAACAGATAGAAGACCTGTGCATCTATGTGTGATAGGTAGATCGTGTGCATCGCTGCAGGCTGGTGAGAGGCGTGAAGCCTTAAGTGAGTTAGTTGTGAGGTGTAGTTTGCGCTCTGTTGTCACAGAGATACAGTGTAGTGCGCAATAGCTTAACTTGGCTGCGTGTATTGTGTTTCTCGCGACCTGGTGTTACATGAAGAATCAGTGTTGGTGTCTAGTGAGTTCGAGATTGTGCTTTGAGTCTAGATGCTATCCTGTCTCTCAGTGATTGGCGTCAGGGAACTGCTAGTGTGCTGCAATTGCATAGTCATGTCAGTGGAGAGACTCGCGAGAGTCGAGGGTGTCAGGGGGTGTATGTAGTGCGTGTAGAACTGTAGAGTCTATCGGTCACGTACGGATGAACAGCTTACTGGTCTGTGCGAGCGAAGAGAGGCGAGAGTCTGTACGAGTTTTAGCTGAATTGATGTCATGGGTACGAGAAGCTGTGTTACGTGTGAGGCGGGGGTGGCAGCCTGATATACCGTCCAAGTCGCACCGTCTTTCTGAGTCTGTGCCCCAACTTAACCTCTCATCAAGCTGCTGCATCATCAAATGTAAGGAGGTCAAAGAACGAACGCCACAGTCAACCCAAACAGCACTACACTGACCACTTCTTGATGACACAACAACACAAGAACCCGCTTTGCACATAAAATCATGAATTAGCCAAGCCTGGGTCGATGTTAGATGTTATCAAATGTTGCGATATTTGCCGGCATATGCAATATTTCTCACCATATTGAATATCAAACAGTTGAAAATGCACCCAGAGCTGTTGTGCCAACGGAGGCACAAGGTGACCGGTGACAGACTAGCTGTACCTAATATTTTAGGCCATTCTGTTATGCTTGCAATTCATTATTTGCACTAAAGTTCTTATATTATTGAGTCATAAAGCCTTCTAGACCCAAGAGTGCCTATTCTGTATATCTCTATGGCACCCGGGAGCTACCATCATTTAAAAATGTTTACCACACAAATACAATTCTGAGCTTTGAATAGAAGATACTTTGAGTTGGATGATATCGTATTACACGGTATTTGGGCCAGACAATATTGTGATTTAGGATAACACCCTAAGTCTAGAATCAGTCAGTATTCGTTCACGTTAAAGGAATCTGACTGCTGAATGTTTTGTTGTTTTCAATATTACATTCTTAAGTTTTTAGGAAGAATTCAAGGGGAGAGGGATGAAAACAGACATACAGCTAAAACCAGGACAACGGAGTGAACCCAAATAGGGGACAGTGCACTAAAACGGATGCCCATATAAATATAATGTACATATAAAAAGCAACATTGATACACATCATGAAAAACTGTGTTATAATTAAGTTTAAAATGTTGATATCTGGTGATCAATCGGCATGATTAGTCAAATGTGTGGTTGAAAGTGTGTTCAACGTCCTGCATCATACACAGTTTGTGTCCGACGGAGGCCATGGGTTCATAATCCATGATCCATGATCCGATAACTGCCAATGGGTGCAATTGCCAGGCACAGATTACCATTAAAATTGAATCAACCGTTCCTTTCTAATAAATTTCACAGAAAATCCCGTTGTGCGAAGATGAAACAAGGATGCCTCTAAGAACAACCAAAGCGTGGTGCTGCTCGCGCAATTGTGCAACAGACCGGCTTCTGTTTCCTGCTTTTATAATTAATATTGTCTCTGAAAGCCGGCCCGAGTCCCTCTTACATGAGCGATGATCACAAAAATGCAAAAGCCTGTTTTGGAAATGAAAATGTGTACACATCGCTGTCGTCGCCTGAGCTTCGTCACTGTTTGTGTATGCCTGTGCATACGTGTGGGGATGCACGCCTGTAGAAAGACATGTAGAAAGGTGTGGGTGTTAACAGGTGGACACCTTGAAAGCACACACACACACACACGCACCACAGAGACAGAACCTTCATCTCCATTAGAGAGGCCCCGTGGCTACTCAGGCACCTACACATCCAACCAGACGTCCTGTTTTGACCTTTCACACTGCCAAAAAAAAAAAAAAAAATCTTCTGCTCTCTAACACACACCGCTCGCAAGCAGCATGACATATACACACAGCACAGAGCGCAAATACAAGCACTCAGACTCAAAGACACATCCATTAACAGCCATCTTCCTCTACATGAGCCAGGCCCCTGTAACCCCGAGTGAGGGTGGGAGACCCCGTGTATTGTAGAGCGCTCGTTTACGCCTCTCAGATGGAGCCATGAATCCAAATTGCCAATTAAAAAGCAATTACAGGCAGCAGCGGGAGCAGACTCCTGCAGTCATTAAAGCAAAATGCCAACGCACCAAGCCCTCCCCTCCTTCGCTGCCTATCACCCCCCCGAAAAACAGACTCATATCTCAGCCAGAGACACACTAATCAACCCTTCAAACACACAGAAAGCAGGACACGCACATGCAGCAACAAACAAGCTTTTCTTGGATTGCTTTACAGCCTCTGTACGGAACTATTTTCTCTGACTATCAGATACTCCTTTGTCTTTAATTCCTCTCCTGCTGGTTTGTGTCGCCTTCGTCCTTGTTCCCGACACATGATAAAAACACGAGTTGCCCATGACACGGCACAAAGGTATTTTACCGAAGAGAAGCTGTGGCGTAAAACTTGAAAAATGAAAGCCGACATGTAGAGTGAGAGAAGGAAATTAGGGCCCTTCTTTCCTAATGGATCCTTCCTGATCAGCTCTGAGCGATGGAAGCTTCAGACAGAATCATTTTTGTTTAAGTTTGATGGCGCGCATGTATGTGTGTCCTCTGACTCTTTGTGACCGCAGACTTAAATAAGCTCGCTGAAGCGACGCCGCGGAAATAGGGGGAGATGCTACGCGACGCCAGCTTAATCGTGACTCATACCCCGCCGCTGTCCCCCCTCAACCTCTACCCCCTCATCTCAGCCTCTCTGCTTGTCCACATCACCTCCCTTAACCTCCTCACTCTTTGGCTTGGTGGCCCCAAGGTGCTGGAGGCACCGCAAACCCAGTGACACGACCTTTTCAATCTGAGCTCGACCTCTCGCGCGCACACAAACGCCGCCCGAAAGCACACAAGCGCATGCAGACAGACACACAGGATAAGCTTCAATATATGGCCGTGTGGAGGACAGTGGAGGGTTAATTTCTTCTTCTGCTCTTTCAAACGTGATATGCCGAAGAAATGGCAAAAAAAAAAAATGGAAATAAAAAAGTGTTGACATCAGCAGGGGGTTCCCCGTGTCCCTCCAGCCCCTCCCAGCTCTGGTTGACCCTTGAACCGTGGAAGGGTAATTTTGTAAAAGCTATAGTTACACAGGGTGAGGGTCAGGGAGGGTCATCAAGGGGAGAGGACAATGGCCTGAATGCTACCACACACTGTTGGCTGGCTGACCTCCTCGCTCACCCTTTTGCTACCCCCGCCCTTCTCCGGGGAACCGTCAAAGCGCCTCGGAGAGTTTCCGCATGTTGCCGAGTGCTGTTCATAACCGTGCGCTTGGCCTCGACTATTAGCCCTGAGCTGAGATAAGAAGGCTTAGAGCAAGGCCATAATCCATAATCCACTCCTTATCAAAGCAAGCAGCTCTCCCTCTCTCTCCCTCTCTCTCCCCCACTACGTAACAGAGAGCGGGGGTCCGGGGTGACGAGGCAGAGGATGCACTTGACTGCTTAAGTGTACGGGGTGGGGGCTGGAGGTGTGAGGGGTTAGGGGGCTAAAGGCTGCGGACTTGGGAGGGGCCGGTCCAAGGGCGAGAGGGCTCAGTGGGAAGAGGGGGGGTCAGGGGCTGGAGGGGCACAGATGTTAGCTGCCGTTGAGGCTGTCACCTCGACGTCCCAGTGGCAGCTGGCATTGTTTAACTCGTGGAGCCATGAGGAGGAGGCGGTGGTGAGGGGAGGTTTGGGGGGTTTGAGGCAGACATTCATAGACCTGCCAGCTATGTCACATGTACATATGTCAAATACATACGGCTGCACTTCGGGTTCCAGGCCGTCTACTAAACCCATTAATCCCTCGAGAGCCTGTCTGTGGTCATGTTTGTGCTAGCAGGCAAGCTCAAGAATGAGCACATTTAAACGCTGCCTTAACAGCCACAGAGAGAGAGAGAGAAAGACAGGAAGAGGCAAAGAGAGAAAATCATTAAGGGTGAACTGAAAGGAAACAAAAGGGAAGTAAGAAAAGACAGAGCAGGTTCAAGGTCAAAGCGGGGAGGTGTTTGACTGTGGTTCTACCTGGCGTCCCTCGTTCCTCCAGAGGCCGTTGCTGGTCTTTGTCGGAGCAATGGTGACTACAGGTGGAGTGTTTGGCACGCCGTGGCCGGCGGGGGGAACCAGGACGGGCCCTG
Source organism: Diplodus puntazzo (assembly GCA_963678695.2). Taxonomy (NCBI): domain Eukaryota; kingdom Metazoa; phylum Chordata; class Actinopteri; order Spariformes; family Sparidae; genus Diplodus; species Diplodus puntazzo. The sequence continues at coordinate 13,257,797 of OZ023155.1, read as the reverse complement.
GACCGAGGGGACCCCTCTTGGGTGTGCTGACTGGAGAGCTGTGGTTGGTGGCCGGGGAGGACACTGGAGAGGACTCACTGCTGATGGAAGATGCAGCTGGAGAAAGAAAAAAAGAAAGAAAGAAAGAAAGAAAAAGATGAGACAAGCGAACAGTCTGTGTCTTGCTCTATTAATAAAACAGCAAATGCAACAACAGTACTGTATGATCCTGCAGCTCCTTCACTTGGGAATGAAAAGGGCTGCAGTATGACAATGGCAACAAGAACACACGCACAGAGGGCCAGATGGATGGCCCTAGGCCCCTATTATGAAGTGACAGTGATCAGGATGAGCAGCCCTGTGAGAGTCACACAGCCTTGACATGCAGGACACAAACACACACACACACACACACACACAGCAAGAACACACTGGGCATACTGAATGTATGTACAGTCAATGGCGCTTGGAGCCACACACAGCACACCCCCCTCCACCACACACGCACACACACAGCAGGTGGTGAAAAGCTGGCCCAATGAGCTTCTCTGCTGCGCTGTAGCTGTGCCACATTAACAAAGCCCTCCAGGGAAACCCTGTAGCGCAGGGTCACGGTCTGGTCACATGCCTCGCTTTCCACACATCTCGCTTTCTCTCTCTCTCGTTCCAAAGCTCTCATATGATATGCTCCCATTCACACACGTCTATCGCTGCGATTTTTCATCCTTCCAACCTTACATCTACGCCCCCTTCCCCACACAGCCAACCCCCTCTGTTCTCCTCAGCTGCGTGTCCACTGCCTCTCCCTCTCTGCCTTATTTCACCCTTCTGTCTTCCCTTCTTTCCTCTGCCCTCTCTTGTGTGTTAACCTGTGTGTTGCTTCTCTTCTTCTCCTCCCTTCCCTCCGCCTCTCCTCGCCTGACGGTACAGTGTGCCGTGTGTCTCCTCCTCTCACAGTAAGCGCAGCATTACACAGTCAAACTGGGTCACAACCCTATCATTGGGATACACACTTCGGCACTGCAGCGAAGACAACGGGAGACGTGTGTGTGTGTGTGTGTGTGTGTGTGCGTGCGTGCGTGCGTGCGTGCGTGTTTATGCGTGCGTGCGCAGGTATAGTATGCTTGTTGTGCATCAGCTTGCTTAAATGCAGCAACTGAAACCTCAGGCCGGTTTCAGGTCTACTTCCTCTCCAATTATCACCATCAAAACAAAAAACCACAGATCATCTCTACCCAACCACCACTTCTAAACTCCTGCTCGGGTTTCCGTGGCAACGTAACCTAACAGACGACGTCAGCTTACGGAAGGTGCGGTTAAGGGTATTGACCGTTTTTAAACACCTCATTCTTACTAATACCACTAAATAATGGAAGGAATCGATAGTGGCAGCGAGGTGAAGCCGGAGATCTATGCGTGAGTGGTTGTGAGAGCGGCCGAGGGGAGGGCGGGTGATGAGAGACAGAGAGAGAGAAAAAAAAAAAGATGTGTGTGGAAAAGATGGTGATGATACATGTGAGGTGAGACACGAAAATGAAAAATGATGGGAGATGGGGTGTGATTGGGAAAAAACAAAAAAACCAGAGCGCAAAAGAGGTGCGAGGTGACGCGAGAGATGGAGTGGAGAGGAAAGCAGAGATATACGGGGGTGCAGATGGGTGAGTGGGTGGTGGTACAGGGTGGGGAATATTGAAGGGGGGGGGGCATATCTTGTCTGCACAATGGCAATTAGTGGCCTTACCCCCCTCACCTCAGAGAGCCATTACTCTCCCGTGCAAGACTAGGCCAATCAATAGCAGCCCACTCAGCCTGGGGAATGGAGCTACACTTAATACAGCTCTAGTGTCACAACCTATTCACTCACCACACAGACACACACACACACACACACAAACTCACACACTCACACACACTCACACAGACACACACACACACTCACACACTTCACAACATGCATACGTAAGGCAAGGCTGGGGGAACAAATAAGGCTGGCGGGAGGGGAGGGAGGTAGGGAGGGAGGAGTGGGGGTGATCACAGTGAACTGCTAAGCAACAGACCCCCCGCCTCCTCCCCCGCCCCCCCATCTCCTCCTCTTCCTCCTCCTTTTCCATGTCGAAGCAAAGCAGACAGGAGAAGAGGCAGGGCAGACTAAATAATTAAGAGAGCAGGAAGGGAAGCAGGTGAGGGGAAGAAGGGAATAAAAGAGACAAGGACCGTCTCACAACGGCTTCATTCTCTCCTCGCAGCCTGCAGAATCCGCGCACACTTCTAGGCCTTGACACACTCATACAAAAAAAACACAAACAGCTATTATTCCTCTGTCCTTCCCTCCACCTTCTCTTGAACACAACCACCACCCGCCCACCACCTCTTCATACACCCCAAATCCTTTTCCTTCTGTTCTTCAAACACAGTGCCTGCCAACCAGACGCAGATCTGTCAGACTCACAATTTTTCATCACCACATTTACAACACTTAAGGGGCTCAGGGGGAATCGTCCCAGAGTGGTTACATGTGTGCATCTATGTATGTGTCTACCCATTTAAACCCACAGGAAGTCATGTAGGTCCATAAGCTCCCCCCTCCCCATCAAGCCTCCATCCCTCCTCCAAGATTTCCTCTTGTCCATTTTCAACCCTCCTGCTCCAATTTCTAATTCCTGTCTCCGCCCCTCCCTCCCTCACATCGCGGTGTCATCTGACAGGAGAAAAAGAGGCATGTGATTGGCACCAAGCTGGTGTCACTTCTGCCATTACTCCTCCCCTCCCATCTATATGGAGAGAAGATGGCCATACATGCTGGCCCTGTGGGGAGCCAGAGGAGGCAGAGGAGGAGGAGGAGGAGGAGAGCGGCACAGACACAGCCCTCGTCCCCAGAGTCGAAAATAGGCTCATCAGCTCTCAACCTGCACTTCATTAGCTGCACTGATTGTCACTTGCTTGCTGTGTAGGGGTAGTGTGTGTGTGTGTGTGTGTGTGTGTGTGTGTGTGTGTGTGTGTGTGTGTGTGTGTGCGCGTGTGCGTGCATCGTGGTGATGGGGTCAGGCGGAGAGCGGGTGAGGGACACAAGAGGTAAAGACAGAAGGAAGGAGCGAGGAGAATAGAGAAAGAAATCAGGCGCTGTCTCAGTCCCAAGCTGTGTGTGATTAATGTGAAGCTCCTTTCTCTATCGCCTCCTCTATTACCAGTCCCACTCTTCCAGACTGCCTCCACACTTGACCGCTCAAGCTGAGCCACACATGCACGCGCACGCACACACACACACACACAGACGCCCAAAGATGCAAAGCAACAGCGGCAGCAGCAAACAAACAAGCCAAGCTGTGGTCAGAGGCTGTGGCCAAGTGTCCTCTGTGTGGACGGCACCTTTTACTTCAGCCGCTGACCTGATCAAAAAGCAAAAAAAAAAAAAAAGAGAAAAAGAAAGTCACTAGAGATATTCAGTGGGCTATTTCATTCAGTTGATGGTGGTGCTGTGGGTGAGGGCGGGACATAGCACTGAATCCCACTGGATGACTGAATCTTGATGGGAGGACAGCGCTACACAAAGATGGCCCCGACCGATCCTCTGCCACCGCCGCCTCTGCCAGAAAAGCCCCGACCACAGCCGGCCCCCCAAGCCCTGCCAGGCAGAAGGTGCTCTCCTCCGCTCCCTACCCCACCCCTCCTCCTCTCTCCCCCCCTCCTCCACCCGCCACCCTCCCAGCATGCATTACAACAACATCAGCACTTAATTAAACAGTCCATTTCACACCTGGTGTGCATAGCAGTGCCCAGCCAACCCTGCATCCATATGCCACCCCACCAGCACACGCTACCACAAGCCTCAACACGTGCACACGCCTCACACGCGAAAAGCATCCCCACGCGTGCAGACACACAATAACCACTGATGCACACAAAACGCCGCACACACCTGCCACGACAGTCTTGGCCACGCAGTGACAACAAGCCACAAAGCCTGTAATCTGCATCGCTGAGTGGGGGGAGGGGAGAAGAGCACTGCGTGTGTGTGTCTGTGTGTGTGCATGCGTGCGTGCGTGTATTGTGCGTGTGTGTATGTGTGCGTGTTGCTGTGCCAGTGAGGGAAAAGAAAGACAGTACAAGATGGCGGATGGAAATAAGAGGAGCAATCCTCTGTGCCTTCTGCTGACTGTACAAACTGTATATTATGCTTAAATGCTGCTCTGCTACCGAGCGGAGTCGTGAGAGGTGTAAGGTTGCTGTGTGTGGAGAGAGAGAGGGAGAGAGAGTGGACGGGGAAGCAAATGAGCTTGTTTGTGAGTGTTTCAGGGACAGTCACAGCCTGAAGGGTTCTGCCTTCAAGAAACACACACACACACACACACACACACACACACACGGAGCACAGCGAGGCTGTGTGAGCTCCAGGCAGGCTCCAGATGGAGAGGTCAGAGACACACTGCCCCGCTGTCCCAGCATGCTCTAGGCTCCCAGAAACAAGGGGAGCCTCCAACCGGCCACACACACACACACATACACACAAACACATGTGCAAACACACACGTACAATGTGACAAACACCTCAGGTTTTCACAAATGTACTAATTACTTCCAACTCCTCTCTTTCCCCGCCAGTTCATTCCATCCATCTTGTACACCTTTATTCTCCCCCTCTCCATTCTCTCTCCAGGCAGTGTACTACAGTCGGCGTGAGCGCTGTCATGAAATTCTTACGGTGTGTGTGTGTGTCTAAGAGTGTGTAAGAAGAAACAACTGAGAGGATTAAACCCAGGTCTGCCTAATTAATCAGATATCAGCAGGCCTGCCTTTTTGTGGCAGCGTGTTATCTGTGAGCGGTGTGTGTTTGCGCACACATGTGAGTGCTGTCGTGTGTGAGTGTGAGTGTGTGAGCTCACGCGAGTGTGCATGAGAGTGTGTCCTTTACGCTGCTCTGATACTCATTATCCATCACCTCCTCTCTTCAGCGCCACACTCGGTACACAGAGCTATTCATTATACTCGCGACAGACAAGTGACGACGTATGTGTCTATGTGTGCGTGTATGTGTGTGTGTGTGTGTGCGTATGGGTGTGTGGGTGTGTGTATAAACAGCAGCCGTGCTCAGGGTCTTAAATCAGTTCAGCGGCCGGTGGCAGTAATACTAGTACTCAAACCTAACTAATTCCTCCACGCCTTAGGACACTGAGTCATGGCACCTCATATATACTGCACCACTCACCTCAAAGCATCAACCAGAGGGGGGGAGAGACGGAGAGAGAGGGAGAGAGGTTGAGTCAAAGTAGCTAATGAAAGGATAGCAGGCTGCAGCATGCAAAAAAAAAAAAAAAATCACGAGGCTTACACAGTTGCAAAGACAACTGTTTGCATGTGTGGGGGCGTTTGGGTGTGTGTGTGTTGCCTATAAATACAGGCTCCACAGACAGAGAGGTGACTGGAGCTCCAGGGGCTGCATGCCTCTCTGCCCACCCGGAGCCGGAGCTCCCAACACGGGGCAGAGTTGCCCCTTATGCCTGACGGCTGACTCACCCACACATCACTGCCTACACCAGCCGGGCGGGCGGCACAGTCAGCAGGCCTCAAAAATAACAAAGGGGTTTTTTTGTGCTTTTAATAAAAAGGTGGCGGAGCTTAATCAGACAGGATCTGGCATCTGTTTGTATGACAAAGACACAGACAGGAGATCTCTGCCTTAGTAGATTGTGAATTACAAATGGAATGGGGCACACGTATTCTCACCTCGCAGCACAATGAAAAATAAAAAAAGGCAGAGGTTATTAGGAAGAGATTAAAAAAAAACATGACTAAGAAAATGAAAGCCGTGTGTTCTCTAGCTGCAAAAAAAAAGAAAAGAAAAGGGTGACGAGCGACAGAGATGAGAAGGAAAATTTCCAATAAAAAAAGTCCACGATAAAATAAAAAAGCCAAGACTGAACTCTGATTCTGACTGAAAGACAAAATAACAGGGCTGGCATGTAGGACTGAGGGGAGTGAAGAGAGATGAAGGGGAGAAGGATTGAGAGGGAGGTGACCAGAGGTTGGGGCTGGGCACTCTCTCCGTGTGGGTAACAAATCATTTGCAGGATTTTTCTGGGTCCCAGGCTGCACTGGACTGGGGAGCAAGGTGTCCTGGGACAGCCAGGAAAAGGAGGGGACCATCTGATTTAGGAGCCAGAGCAAGGGTGGACAGCTGGGGTAAGCTGGGCCTCTCTGGAGCCGAGGCACAGAGCCACACATATGCACATACGTGGATGTGCGCACCCTTGATAACCCTCTACAATAAGGCTCTCCTTGGTTGGTTATTGTGTGTTTACATGTGTGTAACTAAGACACACTGGGGACATGGGTCTCAAAAAATACCTCTACGCACATGTGTAGTAGAGGCCAGTTTTTCATACAGGAAACAAAGAAAGCCACAAACCCCTCAGTTAGCACCTACATAAACACATTTGCATTTGAAACAAGAATGTTTCCACCTTAAAAGGGACAGTTCAGCATTTCCGAAAACAACGATGTATAAGTTCAGGACCGGTAATTCAACCACCTGAGGCTTATTTCGTCTTAATACACCCACAGCACGGAGCACTGAGTGATAGGATGTGAAGACGGTGACAACGTACGAAGGGGAATTACCGCACCATCACCCATCACGTACACGCTGACAAGCACGCCCGAGAGTACGTGCACTCACACACAGCACATTAAGTGGGTCAGCCGGAGTGGATCCTCCTCGTCCCAGCATCTCCAGAGACTCTGACTAATTCAATCCTGTGTGGATATCATCCCACTGCCATTAGCAGCTCTGCGCTGAGCTACACAAACCGGCCATTGAACATATGAGCCTCACACACACAAAATGACCAGATACACAACCACACACACACCATCAGGTTTACAGGGCTGGCTGTAATAAGACATTCACCTCTAATTGTGGTTTAATGGTTTGATATTATCACAGTATTTTCAGCTACATGTTTTGCAGTCAGATATGAAACATACTGAGATGAGATCAAATTTCAAACCACAACCTCCAAGTAAACTTTTTACACTTTCAAGATGTTTTCAAACCTGTAGGAATAAATCGCCAAATGACAACCTACACGTTTTCCGTACAGTTTATCCAGCAGACTTAAACTTGACAGTGTCCTGTGGCTTTACCTCGAGGTTCTTCGGCCTGTTTCGCCAGTTTACGGAGGGCTGCAGCAAATCCGGAGTGGGCAGACTGGGTAGCAGGGCTTCCATTGGCTACGATGGAGCCGTTGAGAGGCGACGGGGTGAGTGGGCTGACCGTCGCCGTGGTACGGGTCGCCGTGGAGATCATTCCTAACGATGGTGACTTTGGCTCATGGCTCATGCCTACCGAAAAGGGAGGAGATTGGGAAAGTATTAATGATCAATACTGCATTCAGATTAGAGAAGCAACAAGAACAAAATAAAAAATGAGCCACGAGGAATTGAGAATTGAAGAAATACGCAAAGAGACCAGTGCAGACAGAAATATGCGAACAGAGGGAGGCGCATAGCTCGTTTCCTTGGACACAGAGGCAGTCAGGGCAGAGTGTGGTGCCGGGTATCTGTTTGTGACAGCTTGAGCGGATGGGGATTGGTGGTGTGAGGGGCAGAGGGGCTTTGGTTGTATGCCTCAGGGTCAGAGGTGAGAGGTTAGGAGGGCAGGTCACCCCTCCCTTGCTAAAAGAGCTCCAGTCTGGCTGGGTGTCTGCCAGAGGTCCACGAGTTTACACAATCCCTCCTCTCCCGAGCATGCGCCAGAGCTACCAGCGTTACCATATTTATTACTGGCAGTGTTTTATATTACGGTACACGTTCACAAATTCAGCGTACACACATCCAGTTTAGCAACTCATTGGCTCCCTCACACAGCCGACACTTTCGAAGAAGAGTCCCATTCATGTTGTCCTTGATCCAATTACTGCTGCCAGGAAGGTGCTACTAAGACCCGTGTCTAATCAGGAGAGAAGAGATTTATAACGGCGTCGTGAGAGGAAATTAACCCGATGTTATAAAAAGTGAAAGCTGGATATTTTTTAAATTTTGGACAAACATGTTTCTAGCACGGGGACTTCTTGAGTTCAGCGTTTTCTGTTCGACTCAAGAAAAGTGGAAGATTGAAAAGGGCGATTTTTCTGTGTCACATCTCTTTTCTAGCCTCAAGGTTTTTTAAGAGCTGCGTGGTGGTTGAAGAGGTGAGGAGGGTTGAGGCGGCTGTCCCTTTCCTTCCTCTGTGTGTGTGTGTGTGTGTGTGCATGTGTGTGTGTGTGTTGAAAGGTGACACCCTGTTGACAGCCTCTCTGTCAGTGGAATCCCTGAATGCCAGAACGGCGTGTGATAGCCCTATGTGCTCGGGCAAAACACACACACACACACACACACACACACACACACACACACACACACACACACACACACACACACACACACACACACACACACACACACACACAAGCACGCGCACACACACACACAAATTAAGGATGGCTTAAAGGACAGTGAAGGTTCAGACTGGCATGGTTTGTGTACGGCAGAGGAATTAACTGCTACACTAAAACACACACTCTGACACACGCGCGAGGGATTGCTCAAAATCCTCCTTAAATCAACATTCAAAGTGCAACTTCCAGCGGACGCGACGACTTCTGAGACAGAGACACGCTCGCCGGGATAGAAGCAGCTTACTAACAGTATATCAATAGCACAATTAGATAAGTAGGAGTTATATCTGGGTTTACCCCCCGAGGCTGAGAGGGCTATAAAAAGATCATGTTTCCTCCTGAGATGAGAGCAGAGGCACAGCACCCCTGTGTGTGCGTGTGGACACACAGCGACGAGTCAGGCATGAGAGAGTGAATAATGTTCCCAACACCTCTCGAGTTGTCCTGCCTGTAACCTCCCAGTTACCCAGTGCACTCCGAATGAACCCAGCACACAATTAATAATGGAATTCACAATGACTACCGTCTGAGCAACGCACAAGGTGCCATTGAGGGACGAGCAAACAAGCGATAAACATACACGTACACACACACACACACACACACACACACATCGACTGCCCAGTCCGGTAACGTGACTTTGTCAAGACACCAGACTTGCTTGCTCCTGCCTCAGTCTTTAGAGAAAGTCAGAGAAGGGGAGTTAAAGAGACACACGCTGAACTTTTTTTTAAAAAATGTACTACAGAGTACACTGTTTCAACCACAGACATGAAACCGCAGCACGGACGCGAGTAACACAGTGAAAGAAGAGACAGACGAGCACAAAACTTGACAAACACACACACACACACACACACACACACACACACACACACACAGATGAACATATCCGGAGGTCTAGCAGTGGTTCGTGACCCCCACCCATCCACCCACCCACCACCCTCTTATCCACACAGATTAAAAGCGTGGCCGAAGCTCCTTACTGCACAAAGGAGTTGAGCCGCCTGGATCCCCCATGGCTGCATCTTCACATTGAGCCCAGCCCAGCACACACCGGCAGCCACCGACAGGACACACACCATCTTCCTGCTCCTCGTTCTCGCTCTCTCTCTCTCCGTCTGTCTATCTTCTCTCCTCTCGCCCCGTCCACCCTCTCTCTCTCTCTCTCTCTCTCTCTCTCCCCCTGCCTTCCTGTCTCTCTCGCCGCCGCTCACAAAGACCGTTTAGAGCTTATCTAACAAAGCAACACACCACACACGCTGCCTATCTCTCCCCTCCTTGCTCTCTCTCTCTCTCTCTCTCTCTCTCTAAGTGAGAAAACAGAAATTCTTAACCTAGCAGCTGCTGCGATGTCACATGACCTCACCCCCTCCCCTTCACTCCCTCCCTCTCTCTCTCTCTCTCTCTCTCCCTTCTCACACTCTCCCTCACTCCTCCTCCTCCTCCTCCTCCTCCTCCCCTCTCAACCTATAATTCCTCAGCCATTTGTAGATAACAGACACAGGCATGCATGCCCTGCCAAGGCGAGCTGTATGAGGGGGAGGGGAGAGGAGAGCAGAGGCGCTGAGGAGGAGGAGGAGGAGGGGAGAGTGCTCAGCCGGTCACCACATCTGACCCCATTGCTGGGGAGCGACAGGCAGCGTGCATGTATGTGTGCATGTACATAGATGGACGGGTAGGAGGTGGGTGGGTGGGGTGGGGTGGTACTAGGTTAAAAACGTGAGGCGCTCTTCCCTTCTAGAGGCGGCGAGACAGAAAAAGAAAGAGAAGAGGAAAGAGAAAGAAAAAAAGAGGGCAAGTCCTGGCCCGTGTGGAGCCCTGCTGCACAAGAGAGGCAAACCTTTTGTGGTGGAGTATCTGCCTCAGTTCACTTCATTTTGCTTGATTTGCATAATTGTTTTCTAACAACTGAAAAAATGGCCATCAGGAGGAATGAAAGGGAGTGACGTTCAAAACAAAACAAACAAACAAAAAAAAGGCCATTATCTCTTTACCACTTCGCACAAACAAAGAAGTCATACCATAAAAATGTGCACGTGCCATCGTTTTACGGCACAGACACGCGCTACAGTAACGAGTGGTTTGCCATCAGGGTGGAGGAGACTAATGCGTAATAGTGGCTGGGGGTGGAGGACTCAGGAAAAGAGTAAAAAAAAAAAAAAAAAAAAAAAAGCGTGGGTTTGACTTCCCCTCTGTCCATCCTGCTGTCATTGCAGGGGTGTGAATGAGTCGTTTCTTTAGTCATTTCCTCCTTCCTTCGGTCGCTGCTTTTCTCAGAACCGCGAGGGAGCGAGGGTGATGACAGGGACAGGAGATTATCACTGGGGGTTGAAAACAAAACAAAACAAAAAAAAACGCACGGTGGCCAGCATTATGCCAAAGGCCGACTCCCCGACAAAGCTCCTTTCTGTTCCTCCGGCCACGGTCTGGCTCCCCTGAGACAACACAGGGATGCCAGACTCTCTCCTCCGTCCTTCTCTCTCCCTCTCTCCTGTCTAGCATCACTGAGATCGCCCTGCTGGTGCTGGAGATGCGTGCTTCTTTGCCTTCTGTGTTGATGTTGTTTGTCCGAAGGCGCTTGTATGAGGCAACCGTGGCATCAGAGCATATCATAGCAGGGTAGGGGGCTGAGGGGATAGCAGGTGCTGACCTGGCTTTCCTCAAAAAATGATGCTTGATCAGTCTCTCTCTGCTGGAACTCACAGGGCGTCCTGCTGGTGTAAGGGTTGACTAGCTTTCCCCTGGTTTGAGTCTTTGGTTACAGTTTTTGGTTAACATGCGATCCCTGATCTCTGTGCCCTCATTTCCTTTCAAATTGTCCACCGTCTCATATCCAGGAAGGCTGAAATACGGCAAAACCACAAAAACGAGAAAGTGGCATCTTTCCATTTCTGTCCCAATATCAACAAAAGCACAAGAGCTGTGTAATTAACTGAAATATTATTGTAGATATGGCGCACAAGTCGTGCAAACTGCAATGTTTTGAAGGTAAAATGTGTGACAAAACAGCATTATAATGAGTCCCGATGTACGAATCTTGTTTCCCAGATGTTAAATGTTTGTTTGATACGGAACACTACAAATGTTCCACGGTTCTTTCACGGAAAATGAGAAATGCGAAGCAAAAACGATCATTCCTAATAATCCCGAATCATGTGGCGATTGTAATATCTGTCATAATAATAGCATTAAGACTTTTTTTTTTTTTACTATATCACGCAGCCTCCCAAATTGCTTGCTGAAACACTGCACTCAAGATTAAAACAAGCACAATAGGATAAAGTGGAAATCAATGAAAGCATTAAGGTTATGAGGGTGTACATGGTCTAACAAGAGAGCGCCTTCTCTCCTATCTGTTGCCACTTCTTCTTCTCTAAAACCAGAAGCAGACAGAGGCTGTTTACACCAAGGCTCCCTTTTCAGAGTAATGTACTGATGAATAGCCGTGATCTAAGCAACCCAGGGATGAGTAACATCTTATGAATTTCCAGATAAGTGAGCCCTGCCTCCACCTCTTAACATCACTCAGTTACAACACACCCGCTCTGTTACAGGGGCAGTCGCTGGCCCTCTCTGTTCTTCAAACATCCAGCAGATGGCATTGTCTCCCAGTCAATGAGAGGGAGTCCTCTAAATGAGACAGCATATGTCACAGTCCTTTAATCCAGTGATACACAACAGAGAAGTAGATTTTAAACGATATCGCTGCTGTGGATTATGAAGGAAGGACAAAGGCAGCTTCCACGAGCGAGGTTTAGAACGTTAATGAAAAAGGTCTTAAAAAGATATGAATGAATGCGATCCCGTTGGCTCCGGCGCAGAAGTGTAACATTACCGACAACACAAGGGTTAAAGGAGGCTGTTACACACCGAGCTTCCTGATGCTATTAACCCTTTGAATGCCGTTACGCCCTGAGGGGAAAACAAAACAAAGCCCTGAAAAGAAAAAAAAAAAAAAAAAAAAGGAATGTAGATTACAACAAACCACACACAAACACGATCCCGCTCTCACACACACACACACAGAGCAGATTGACTGCTAAATGGCATACAGTAAACACACAGTTTTAACACCCCGCTGGTAGTAAAGCCGATCACTAACTCCCATAGTCAAACAAACACACTGACACACACACACACACACACACACACACACACACACACACACACACACACACACACACACACACACACACACACACACACACACACAGTTCCACCCTTTTGCTGGTTGGAATGCAGATTACTCTTTCTTTCTCTCTCTCTCTCTCTCTCTCTCTCACTCTCTCACACACACACACACGCACAAACACGCACACACACACACGTAAAGTAAATCCTCTTGGCTCCTGTATGCCTCGGCCAGTGGGGAGATAATGCAGTGGCAGCTCTAGCGAGTGGTTAATCTTTAACCAGGAAGGGATTTGCCTATCAGCTCGTTAAAACTAGCAGGCCAGTGCTGCCGGTTCCTCTATCTGATCCAGCCACAAGCCTGGCCTGGCCAAGCCCAAGGCAGCGTGGACTGCGTATCCGTGCTTTTACTTGATACGGCACACTGAAGCCAGGCTACAGTACTGTAGGAAACAGAGCCAAACTGGTCAGCGTCTGCCCCCGAGTGTGCAGTAAAGGCGTCGTTGCAATCAACTGGTTGGCTCAACGTGTGTGGTCAGACCGGTGACTAAAGCACCGTTTCTTGAAAATCTCGCTGTGCCTGTGTTTGACTACTTTTCGTGGCTCTGGTGTAACACGGCCTCTGTGGTTTGGTGTTTTGTTCCACTCCTACATTCCTGTTCGTACTTTCCTCTAACAAATAGCCCCCTCGCTGTGTGTTGCTAATCTCTTCTTCGCTGTACTATCAGAGCTGTATTTGTTAGCACAATACAAACAGTCGCCGATAGTTTTTGACGTCAAACCTAGTGGGAGGCTTTTATTGTGAAGCAGCCACAGGAAGTTCATCCTAATTTGTTACTATGATCAAAAAGGGGGCACGGTGTACTTTCAGAGATGACATTTAATGAGGCAATGATCCTAACTAAATAAGCAAGCTGTTCTTAGAGGACAATAAGGTCCCCGGAAAGCTGTTTGAATTTTGAAAAGGTGGCAGGGTCCGCCAAATACAAACAAAGCAAAACATTAATGAAATTGTGTGCTGAAGTTCAGTTTGTTTGTTCAGTGATGAAAACGAAGAGAGTCTGTTATTTAGTTTGTCAAGGCACAATACATCAAAGATTTCTCTCCTCTAATTAAAACGTGTTTCCCAAAACTACATAATGCGCCTTTAACAAACAACTGATTAATGGTACATAGGTGACTCCCTTCTTTCTTAGTGCTTTTATGTCAACACACCAGTTAATTGCTGTAGTAAACAAGCAACGGTTTGCAGTTCGTGCAGACCAGCAAAACTCCAACGCATCATCAAGATAAGCAACACCTTTTCCCCTGCCATGATGTTGCAGATAACTGGAAATCCCCCTCAATCAGATCATGAATTCTGATCACGATAGTGCAGCGCAGGTACTCAAAAAAAAAAAAATGGAGGCATCACTCAGTTGGACATCAGACTTCAATCAGAGGACACGGGTTCAGCCACCCGCCCTGCTGAAATGATCTCATCCGCTCGTACAGGAGGGATTTAGAGCCGGCTTAATGAGTACATGTCATCATGAATGGTTGACTGGCTTTCTAGCTGGCTGAAGATGTGCTGACAGAGGGATGAAAAGGAGACGGGAGGAGGGTACGCAAGAAGTTGAGCATGAAGGGAACTTCTGACTAGAGACAGAGAGATGTGAAAAAAATTGAGGGTGCCAGTGATAAAAATACCAGTGATGCAGCAACGTGGATGAAAGCAGCCTAGCAAAAAAACAGGATGTAATATGGGCATTACAGCCCCACACCGCAGCGCGCTTCGACCTAAAGTGAGCTTAAAAAGAAGACACCTAGAGTAACCGACTGAATGACAGCAGGAAGCATAACTCTGCGGCTGACAAAGTCAACACTTGGTGACGTGCTGTTATAAATAGCGCTCATGTACTGTACACATGAGCAGCCTCTGAAGTTGTGATGAAAGAACAAAGGGTGATCTTCAAGCTGGACGGAGAGAGAATAACCCAACATAAACAGTGGCTGTATACGTCAATAAACATGCAACATAAACTGTACAAATAAATGTTTGTCATGATCTCTGCTTGAACACAGACAAACCACACACACACACACAGTAACCAGGAGCACAGCAGGATTAACCTGCTCTGCCAGTGCAAGGTTTGTTTGACTTCTGAGATGAGATGTCAGAGCAACATATCCTCAGGTACTATAGAATGGATGGGTGTGTGCGTGTATGTGTGTGTGCGCACATGTATGCTCGCGACTGCATGTCTGTGCAGCGGGCACACGTGTGTCACATCTTTCACTCCGTACCAAAGAGAAAGGAAAAAAAAACAAATATCAGAGAAATCCTGAAACGGCAGCACTGTGGGTGCAGAGCTGCATGATCAAAAGGCGACAATTCCACTAGAGAGTGAGAGAGAAAAGAAAAAAGGAGGGGAAAAGAAAAGGCAGGCAAAGAAACGGAGAGAAACAAGGGAAAGAGAGGGAGAGTGAGAAAGAGAGAGACAGGGAGTATTGCCTGTGTCTGAGCTGTCATTATACAGCAGGCCTCCATTATGGAACTACAGCAGAGAACAGAGTACATCTCCCCCTGACCTGGCTCGCTGTCACCGTCTTGGAACACACACACACACACACACACACACACACACACCTCTGTGCAAAGAGCAAAGAGAGCAGTCTTCCTACCTTTTACCTTGTGTGGCTTCAAATGATACGGCTGTGTGTGTGTGTGCGTGTGAGAGAGAGCGTGCACGTGCACGCACGCACCTTATTATTCATCCCTCACCTCCTGCTTCTCTTCCTCTCCTTCACTCGCTCTGTATTCACCCCCTCCTCACCACCACCACCACCCCCACCCACCCAAACTGCCTGCCAGCAGCTTGCAACAAAAACACAGAGATTTCAAAAGACCAGCCGGCATCTCTCTCCCTCTCTTCACCTTCCTCTCTTCTATTCTCCAACACACACAGCCACAGAGAAACAGATTGTGTCTTGAGGGTAGGCACGAGCTGAGATGATTTTCTCTCCTCTCCTCCTCCCTGCATCCGACTCACCCACCCCAGCAGCGCCATTTCCTCTGTCTGTTAATTACATAGCGGCTGTGGTAGGGGTTGCTGGGGTTCTGTGAGCACGCGCGTGTGTGTGTGCGTGCGCCTGTGCGTGCACGCATGTCATCTGAGGAGTGTGTGGCTGTGTTCTCTGATTCTCTGAGACACCAGCGTGGGCGTATGACAGAACAGTCTGGTTACACTTCACAACGCTGCTTAGAGAGTGTGAACACACACATGCAGAGACACACACACACAGCCACACAAACACACACAAGAGCCTTCTGTCTGTGTCTCTGGCTCTTTGTGATCCGTGCCCCAGGAGTCAAGCTGCTGTCTGTACGCCTGTGCCCTCTGTAGCCTCTCGCTGAGGGGGGACACAGCCCTGCCGCTCCCCTGACAAGAGGGCCAGCTTCAGCCTCGGCCCAGCTGTTCGACCGAGAGAGGAGGTAGGGAGTCAGCTCTGACTCACATCGTCGTCATCATCGCCGTCACCGTCACCAGGCCCTGTCAACTCTCTCTTTTAATCAACCTCACCTGGCTCCGAGAGAGAGAGACGGGAAAGGGTGGCTCATCCCAGCAAGGCGGGGAGGCGTGACAGATGTTTTGCCGATGAACTGAAAACACAAATAGACGCACGCAGGCAAAGAAGGACCTGTCACGGATCTTATCACGGTTTCTGCACCTGCGACGCTCTACGCCACACGTGCACGCCGACGCTCACAACGTACACAGGCGGCCCGCATGTCTGGGTAAATTGTAGTGTTCTGTGCCGTCGCCTGGGGACGTCGCCACGTGTAACACATTTCAGTCATCTTTCCACTTTCTCCTTCCTCCTCTCTTCATCACTCTCCGTCTCTCCCTCCACACTAGCCTCCTCGGGAAACGAGTGTCGTTTCTGCTGGCTCCCTTACACGCACACTCCTCACTCCATCCTCTGGTTCAACCTCTCTCTCTCTCTCTCTCTGTCTCTCTCTCCCCTCCGTTCTCTCTTTCTCTCTGTGATGTACTCTGCTGGGTTGTGGTTGCCTAATTAGCACTCCAAGTGCTCTGCATGGGCCCCGACTCCCATGCGGCTCCACCGCACGCACACACACACACAAACGCGCACGAACACAGTCACACAAACGCAGCACCCACTTGACTTTCCATAGCAGGGTCTGGTCGCCCAGAGTTGGCCTGCTGTAATCTTGTAATTGGTATAATTGGTGTGTGTTCCCGTTTTTAACGTGTTCATGTGATGCTGTATTGTCTGATGAGTGAATCCCTTTCCTCGGGGTGAGCGGGAGACAACTCACCGTCACCATGGCCACGCATCTCAGTCAGTGGCCACTGGGAAGAGGTTTCTATTGTCCACAGAGCTCAGACCCGCGGTGTTGTTCGTTCTTTCAAGTATTTCTCTTTCTTTGTAGCACAGAGACTCAAAGAAGATGCAATGGCATTAAAAAGGCACAATGTGTAATAATTCTCCGACTGTCCGCTTCATTTTCAGAACATTTTGGGGCAGCATATCACTAAAGTAGCTGCTAACTGTTGCTAACCGTAGCCGTCTATGGCTCGTTAACTCAGTTAGCCATGCAGTTAGTGGTTCAGACTGGGCTCTCAGCACCGAATGAGTGTTAGGCTTGGTGCACACCGTGAGCTCAGGAGCTTTGGACCGAGCCAGGCCGGGGCTAGCTGGTTAGCATGCTAACTTAGGTAGCTATCTGCTTCTTATGCATATTCTTTTAAATAAATTAGTTGATTTTTGAATGTTTTAAACTAACAGTAACACATACTGCCCCTTTAAAAAGGCCTAAAATCGACAAGACATATCCCAAATCAACTTATCTTCTTTACCAACTCCAGTTGCTTTAACTTTCAGCAAAACACAGGAAAGACCAGATAATGTCCCAAGAGTGAGAAAGGAAGTCAGCAAACTAGCTAGCTAGCCTCTCTATTGTTTAGAGACAACAACTTCCAAAATTCTGTTGTTTGTTATTGTTTTTAAGAGTAGGATTACAACGCGTTTTAGCATCGGTATTGTTTGGCTGTTTGCTGGACTAGTGGAATGTGTGCAACCATTCAAATTCAGGCCTACAATGAGCGTGCTCTGTTCCGACAAATGAATGAGCCATTCTTTCAAAAGCACAGATCCTCATGACTTCCCCCGGTCTGCACAAGAAATATACAGGAATCAAGATTTTAGCTATAGATAAATAATGCACAGTTAACCAGAGCTTCCACATGACCTCAGCTAAAAGGTCAAAGCCCAGACCATGAGTCAATCAACAAAAAGATAGCTGGCAGTGACAATCGCAACAACCAGGGGCAAGCAACAGCACTAGTAGGTCCACTTGAATAGTAGCAGTCATATCACAACCGGTACGTTCACAGGAGGGACGTAGTAACTCCCTCTGCAGACCACGTGTGATTGACAGCAGACGGGAGGGGAAGAGACCGACATCTATCTTCTTGATCACGGATGGCGTTGTCGCCTCCTCGCACAGATTTAAAAAAATAAAAGGATCTTATAAAATGCATGTATTCACATCGAAGATCCACTCCCAATAAAGAGTGGCTTTCCAAATATATTCAGATGTTTGTGTTTGTATTTATGTGAGAGCGATGCAAAAAGCTTTTCCTGTGTATTCATTTCATCCATTAACTGAGCTGTGGTGCATTTAGACAGTCAGCTACAGAACAAAGGGGGAAGCACATATGGTTGATGTGAAACCGAGATGAGAGAGAGACACATATTGAAGATGTGAAATGAGATATAAACAGAACAGTGTCCGAAACAGATACCCTTTGGTGATGTAAATGCCAGCCAGATATAAAACAAGTTTAGCTGGCGATCGACTTCTTCTGCGAGAGCAGCGTTTCACACGGCAACTGTGGCCTCCTCCACCAACCATCAGGCATGCAGCTCTGTGCATGAGCTGATTAAAACACTTGGCCACAAAACCACTTCACTTCTTCAGGCGCATGTCTGACCTTGCTCTCTCTCTCTCTCACGCACACGAGGAGGCATGCTAACAAACACACACACACAACATGACAGTCAGCTGATATAGCTGATATCTCGGAGACAGAGAGAGGAAGAGGCACACAGAGAGACGGACATGTTGAAGAGCGATCGAAGCAGACACAGGTAGACGGAGAGAGAGAGAGAGATGATGATGTGATAGTAAAAGAAAAGGCCTTTGTTGAGGAGTAGCCTTTAGCACAATGCTGGGTTATCCTGTGAGAGTGTGACTGAAGAAAGTACTGAGACAAGATGGGTTGACATCACACACACACACACACACACACACACACACACACACACACACACACACACACACACACGCACACACACACACACACACACACACACGGTATATGGCACATGCAGAGGAACAAACACCAAAAAATGCTGAATGCAAGCGGGGGGAGACACAGTCAAGTATGGTCAGTATGAGTGTGTGTACGATTCGCTTATCTACAGCTCTCATGTTGCCTGTGTTGTGTTTGTTTGCCCGGTGCTTATCAGGCCCTGGGGGTATGACAACGACAGCAGCAGCAAACATCGAGCTACACAAACATGCACACACACATAATCTTAAGATATTGAGAATGCGGTTCGGTCTGTCGAATGCAGCAGGACGGAGTTTTTTTTTTTTATTTCTATGAAAATGTCTTTTTGTTCTAAACCCAGTTTCTTTCGGAGAATTTAATCCAAGCTGAAGATTGAGAATACAAACAAAGTTAACATTGTGAAAAGGTTGCCGGTAATTACTCCGCTGCCGAGCGCCGTGCTGGTGCTGTTTAAAATGAAATCACACTGGATGTGGAGGCAGCATGTGTCCAATGCAGTTCAGAGAAATGGATCTTGAAGCATGGGACTCGCGACCGCAACGGGAGAGCAGCGTGACTTGGCCTCACTTGACTGCGCAGCATTGTGATTCACTTTAATGGCACCGAAAACATATCAGGCCTTTACTTCTGCAAATACAGAAAGAAAAGAATAAATAAAATATGATCATAACAAACTGTGGGATTGACAATGAAAGCAAGGGCGCAACCACAGTAAGCGAAGAGGAAGGAGGGCAAATCAGGTGAATAGGCACCTGTTAACATCTGCTCGCCACGCCCAAGCACACCACACCACACCGGCCACAGATGGCGAGATAAAGTTCACAAGAAAGGGAAAGGTGCATTCCCCAAAACTCCCACATTCCATGAAACTCTAACAACCAGGTAGATCTAGATGGAAACTCTGATCTTTTGTTGTTTTTCTACTTGTTGCTAAGAGAGACCAACACACAGAATGGGATAACTTTATAGATTTTTACACGACGTGACAAGACAGAGTGAGTGTGCAAAGTGAGCCAACCCTCATTACACAAAGGCTAAAGTCTACAAATTGCTCACATTTAAAGGAGACCTATTTTTTTCTCCTTTCCTTCAGAGGTTTATATATATTCTTGTGCATGTTAAAGATCTTGAAAGTGAAAGAAAGGCCGCACCAATAGAAGCGCCCCGCTCCCACAGAAAACACTTCTCTTGAAACGCCTCGTCAGTAGTCTCGCTTTTACTTCTGTGACATCACTACAGATTGAATAAACACAGCTGCTGGGCTCTGTAGTTGCTAGCGGTGCTGGGTCAGGCATGTGTAAGCTCACCAATCACAGGAGACTGGGTTCTGAAATGGCAGGGGGGGTTGTCTTAAGAGACAGGCGCTAAAATAGAGCGTTTCAGACAGAGGGGGAATAAATACCTGTTCTAGTAACTTACTTTAAACTCTCACAAATCTCCTTGTCAGCAGCAGCAGGTGCACTGAAACTAACTGTGCTAATACCTGTTTAAGTTTTAATGCAGCTGTTATTGGGGACCAGCCCTTGTTTACTTTACTGGCAAACTTCTCAAGGTGTTATTAAAGATAAGGCCGATGTTTGGTGTGATCTCAAACAAGTTCACGTTCAATCGACTGTCAAGTCACAAATCTATGTGACATTAGGACTGTGTGTGTGTGTGTGTGCGTGAGTAAGAGTGAGCTGTTTGACAAGCAAATGAGCACCACGCCCTTAACATCCCCCTCGCACACACACACAAACACACACACACACACACACACAATACCTGGTGAAAAATCAAGTATTGTTAAAGGGCAATGCTGGGCGACACAAGTACATGTGTCCCAACGCAGGCCCAGCTTACAGAGCAGGTTAGGCTTGCTCACACACACGAAGAGTAAACACACATACATACACGCACGCACACACACACACACACACACACACACACACACACACACACACACACACACACACACACACACACACACACACAGTCAAAGTGATAAGCACCTTGATCAGTGAAATATGCAGCAGAAAGCAGTCGGCATGAGAACAAAAGTCAAGAACCACATGAAGTTCTTCGCTCTCCAGTGACTACACAACCTCCATCTGTCAGTCTGTCTGTCCGTTCAACTTTCTGTCTGTCCACCCCCTAACAGATAAATACTTTATGACCCGTTTGTTCAGCTGTCTGCACTGGTCACCACATTTACAGCTTACACCTTTACTGCCCGTTTTTACACCCAGCAGGAGATGCTTCGACACACACACACAAACACACACACAAACACACACACACACACACACACACACACACACACACACACACACACACACACACACACACACACACACACACACACACACACACACACACACACACACACACACACACACACACACACACACACACACCCCTCACACTTATTCTCTCAGCCCCAAAGGGAAAAGCCGTCACACAGGCCCGACTTGCCACAACAACCAAAAAAAAAATCCAACAGATGTACACTGAGAGCTCTGGCACTGGGAGACAGAAGAAGAGCGATCAAGGGGAGAGCTGAAGACACGTTCGCTGACGAAAAACAAAAAAAATATTTCCTCAACATCCTACAGTGGTTTCTCTTCCATCACACGGACAGACCACACGTTAGAGCGGTGTGCGTGCACCAACATTTTCATGCCACCTCAGGACATTGTTGTAATGCTAGTCAAATCAAAAGCCTCGCCCAGTCAAACACATCCTATTCTCTCTAATAGGGAACTATGTAAACCCATGCAAAGGCCTCTCTACAGTCTGTGCTATTCAAAGCTATCAATGGGGGCTGTTGATAAGGAAATGCAAAGTGGGTCACCTTTAACTCCAGGCTCCTTGTGTAAACAGTATGGGGAGCTGCTTGGGACTCTCCTAATCACTCTCTAAACAGAGCCAGGTGCTGTTGCCACAGACAAACTGTCACCAACACTCTGCTCAACACAGCTGCTGTCTAGCCCCCAGACACTCGCAGCACTGCAGGCTACCGCAGCATGACAAACAGCGCAACGACACCTGAAAGCATGCCTAACCCAGTACACGCGCGCCGTCGCTGTATTAGGGTTCACCGATTTGGAAACGGCAAATCACGCGCAAGAATTTTCGCTCCTCGGAGCAAAATTTGCATAAGTAATCTCTTCTCACGGTGCTGAACCATCAGAGACATGTAAGTCTGTGACGAGGGAGGATAAATCCAGCTAGAGTTGGCTAACTTTGTTTTTTTTTTTACCACTTCTGCAAAGAAGGCTGCATCTGCTCCTGTCAGTTAGTTTGTCTCTCTAGAAATAGAACCTGACAAAAAACTTTACATTTGATGACTTTTGCTGGATAGATAATGAACGCCTCTTTGCATTTCAGGAGCGATCCAGATGTGAGGTTTCCGCCACTGGAGGGTTTGAAACTTTTGCAAATACTGTGAAACTCGCACAGATTAAGAAGTAGATGTCGGACACGTGGAGGAACAAGCTGAACCGCATAGAGAAGTTACGTTGTGGTTTACAATTAGCATACAATGTACCAAGTCAGGATACTAAAGAAGTATTGCATATGCCTTACAGTGGGTGCAGCATTGCAAGCCCACAAGCCAAAACTGAAACATGTGCATGCCCAGAACACCAAACTGTAGCAATAGCTACAGTTTGGCTTTTTTAGATCCTCAATCTGCTTGACAACTGACTCAGAACGTGACGACAACAACAGAACCATGAAAATTACATAATTAGGTCAAAAAACAGACTTGAAAAGTTACATGAATACCAAAGAATCCCATCGGTGCATCTATTGATCCCAACTACAGCACCCCTAACAGCTTAACGTTCTGCATCGTGGACATAGTTCCACATTATTTCTCATTACAATTACACATCTGGTTTATTCTAGCTTGGAAAAACTTGATAATTGTGAGGGCACTGGCATTTCTCTTGCATGACAGGTCCCAGACAATGGAAATAAAACCTTTTAAATGAACAAATTGTAACCCCAATTAAAAATGTAGAGAGCCCCTATCATTAAACCCAACATTAAATACTGCTTTCCCTCCAACTGAATGGCATATTTTAGTAGGAGTGAAAAAAGAAAAAAAACAGACACAAAACACAAGCACAGGATGAAAACTTCCTATTTTCTACATGCCTTTGAAACCAACAGTATCATAACCCCAGCACACATGATGCTGAAAGGCACCAATCAGATATCACAGCCTGAGTGGGTCAAATGCCACGCCGAGTGATGTCTTCACACGCATGTTTTCCTGTGTGAGAGACAGAGTATTGCAGCGGTGACATTGGTCGCCATCCGTGGTAAAGGTGAGAGTTCAAGTCATGATGTGACCACAACCGAAAATAAATCACTAATGCAGCTAGAGAGCCCTCTGAGAGCCATACATACATCCATCCATCCATCCCTCCATCCACCGGGGGCTTAATCTGGATCAAGACCTCCATCAAGATACACCGGGCGGGTACACAGTATGTGCATTAATGTTCATTCATTTAACACAGCTGATCACGAGAGAAACAGCTCAAATTCCTGAATTCACGCTGAAAACAGCTGCTTGCAGGGCGAAAATCCAAACATGTTTTGACATCTGGCACCTTTTAAACAACGTCTACAGACATATCCAACATGTTATTTTCCACTGCGAGTGAAATTAAGTGAAACAGAAAAACGTCACCTCCTGTTGTCTGGCGGTGTCGACTGATGAAAATAAAGCGTGCCCCCTCATTAATCCCACATAGTGTCTTTTTTTTCCCTCTGAGCCTGGCCCTGCTGTGAGACATCTCTAGGTGATGTGTGATAAACCAGGTTGCTGTCCAAGTAGTAGCCTATGAAATAATGGATTGTGCACCGTCGTTATGCCGAATCAAGCCCAAAAAAGTGACAGCGCTCAGCAGACACATGCCCCTGTGTGTAAACGAATGACCAGAATGATCTCCAGCAACCGGGGCCAGTAGCTGTTTCAGGCACCAGGAGGACAGTCTCGCCAGAAAAAAAACCAGGGGGGGCTCTGATTTTCCTGCTCTTGCACTTACGGCTAACCTTATCAGCAGCAGCTGAAGCACACAACAAGGCTCCTTCTGGCTGCAAGATAAACTCGACCCGCTGCACAGCACAGCGCTCAGCAAAAGCCTGTTGCTTCATGGCTCTGTTCTGTCTGTTTGTAGACCGTGTTTTAAACCTGAGAGCTGTGTGTGTGTGTGTGTGTGTGTGTGTGTGTGTGTGTTTGTGCATGTGTGTCTGTGTGTGTGTTCCCCCCACAGAAGCAGCTGTTGTAGGCGCCTGCAGTTCAAGAGAAGTGAAGGAGCGCGTGGGAAGTGATTCAACATGGTCCACCTGCCACGCGCACGCGCACATACGCGCACACAGAGGGTCAAATCCTTAGCACCAGACAGTCAACATGTGTCACTATCGCAGCCTCACAGTCACATTTATTCAGGGAAAAGGCTCCCTGCGCGCGCGCGCACACACACACACACACACACACACACACAGAGGCTTCCCCCGCTCTGCTCAGAAGCTCTCCGATCGTTTGAGAAAGGAGCACGACTGGAGACTCCCGAATTAACGACCAAGTAAAGCCTTAATAATTTGTTTCACATAAAAAAGGGGCCTACAGTTAGCGAGAATGGCTTACGCAGAAAGAAAAACCCCTCCGGACTGCGCTTTACATAATAACCACAACAGCGCACGGGTAACAATGTTACAAGAAGTTCATTTGGGGGGGGGGGGTCCTTTTGAGTGTCTTTGGGCTGATCTGCATTTAAAAAAAAGACCCACGAATCTCTGAGAATCCTGAACAGAACCGCATGTAAACACTGAATGACAAAAGAAAAAGCTGAGATCGCCACCGGAGCGGCTCCCTCTTTCTCTTTCTGTTGCTCTGACTCTGGAGGCGATTTCTTCTCTTTTCTTGTCTCGTCTCGTCTCACACACACACAACATACAAACACACACACATAACACACACGCGCTCAGCACCGACCTTCGACAAAAAAAAAAAAAAAAAAACTATCACCAGTTTCCTCGATATCGTAATGACTTCCTCAACACACACACACAAAACCTCCGCCGTATGCGCCCTCGTTTTACGCCAAACAACCCTCCGGAGGGGTTTTCAACACAGAAACGGCACATTTCCACTTACCGCAAACAAGAATGGGCTTATCCAGGGGTTTGTAAACGAGTAAAAATCCACTCCCCCCCCCGGCCACCCCGCGTCCGTTCAGCGGAGAAAACGCGGATCCATCCCTCCGTCGAGAAACAGAGACTCTGCACTTTTTCTTTTTTTTGTTGTTGTTGTCACGCAGGAAGCTCCGACACCTAGCGAGGCCACAGGGACGGAGCCGAGCACAGCAGAGCTGAGCGGAGCAGAGCGCCGGGGAGAGGAGGAGAGAGGCGGCCGGCTGCTGGGAGCCGGGAGGTGGGGCTTCCTCTCCGGCGGGGGCCGGACACACAGACAGACAGGCAGGCAGACAAGCCCGAGGGGGCGGGGGGTAGAAGCACCTGCTCCCCCCCTCCACCACCACCACAACCACCCCACCCCCCCGTCACGCCTCCAGTCCACAGGGCTGACCCCGCATTGTGTCCCCCCTCCCCTCCCCTCCCCTCCCCTCCCGCACCAACAGGGTAAAGAATGTCCCGTCCATCCCCATCCAGGATACACAGGATCACTTCCTCTTTGTTAGAAAACAACTGACTTAGAAAATTCACAAGTTCAAACTGGGTAAATAAGAGGAGATTAAACAAACAGCCATCGCATTCTTACAGTGTTTTTATGATTTTACAAACAAAACTGCCTAAATATTGGTGCTTGTTTCACTAATTAATATTTTGTGTCGTTCTGTGAAGCACCTTTTGTTTTTTTTTATGCAGTGCGACTCAAAGGCATCATTTGTTTTTTTTAATACCCGATAATTAAAGAATTAAGAACACATTTTCTATTTTTTTCCCTGTGTGAAACGTTTTCTTTTATCTTCCTACAACCACTCCATTAAGAAACGCTTCCTCTGGATTCCTTGTGTTTATTCTCGATGGTGTGTTTACTAACCACGCTGTGCATAAGCTTGTGTTTCTCTTGTAACAGCCTTCATACAAACCAACAATAAACCTATTAATCCTGCAGGAGATCAGTTATGATATCAGTGACTTTGTGACTAGATCACACACAAAAAAACAAACATCTAAAATGTGACTGAAATTTAAGCTTTAACCAACAGATATGAAGGAATAAAAGCCTTTTGTGATGCTAGTTACACCAAGACCATACAGTATACAGTAGGTGAATAAAAACATAGAGAGTAATTCCAATAAGTGTCCACAAGGGGACACCAACGAACCAGAAGCACAGAGAAAGCCTCAGCTGACAACCTCTACCCCTGTCTGGCTTATCAATGGTTTTACTGTGGATTAGATACCAGCGACTGCACAGCCTGTGAAATCAAAGCCACACTTGTAAGCGGTAAAGACAGGGGTTGTTCTCCAGAAGCCACGGATGAGAATGAGGGATTAGGCAGGTGAGGGCCCGAGGAGGAAGCGGGATGAGGCCCCCCGTTCACATTGTAAACTGCTAATTGCTGTGATGCACTGGATCAAATGCATGCCTAATTGCGTATTGTGTGCTGCCGTGGCCCACTTCTCTGTTCTAACAGGAGGCAAGGCAGAGAAAGGAAACAGTACCCAGCACATACACGCACACACACACACACATACACACACATACACACAGCATTTTCCTGTCTCGTATGTGTGTCAGTATGTGTGTATGCATTTGAGTGCGTGCCGTGTCTTGTGTTTCATCCAAGCGATAGTGTATCTCTCACCTCCACCTGACCTGTGAGACAGAGGGAGCAGGTAGACGAGGTATCCTAACGACGCAGCGCCAAGGCTGCCGTCCTTTGATCCGCCTGCTGTCTGCACACATGCTGCCCGCAGGACGGCTCTATAGACACCGAGGGAGGCCCCCTTCTGTTCCATTAGTCAAATAATCAGTCATCTGGGTATTTAAAAATGTCTTAGTTGACAAATTTTTTTTTGTCAATTAGTCATTTTTCACGGGCTTCTTTTTTTTTAACATCACCAATCACTAATGAGCCATTAGTCTTAAGTCATTTCTGGCTATTAGTCATGGCTATTAGGGATAAGTCATTACTAGAAAATGATAGTTACATCTGTGGCTTCACAATAAAACATAAAAAAAAAATCACAAATATCCCTCAGAATGGCTGCACTCATCTGAGGAGGGACATCTTATTTATCAATTAAATCGACTTTAAGAGATATTTTTATTAGTCAAGGGCAGCCCTACTGATACATAATGGTTAGTCTCTCTTATCAGCCTCTCTCAGCACATATGTTGGCCAACATGTGCTGATCGAAAAACTGATTTTGTAGAAAAAAGAATGGTCGTGCTAGTTTATAGTCCTAACATGTTCAGTGAAGTTTACCATCTCAGTGTCATTCTGATCAATAATGTCTGTTGGTTAACTGTAAAGTACCCTACCTCCATTATGTCTGTATATTGTGTGATAACCAAATTTGAGGGATCATTGCAAAAATGTATTTTGTATGTATATATTCTGCAAATATGGGCCGATATATTGATATCAGAATTTATTTTACTCCCTAATATCAGAATCTGCACTAAAAACCCTGTATCAGCCCAACTCTAGCCCTATTCGACACACCCAAGCTCAGAACTATGTACAGTAGAGGTTAGACAGGATAATAAATCAGCACATATACGCTCGACAAATGCTGCTCCCACTTTCCTGCGCACAGCGGCAACAAAAGATTCAGCTTTTATCACACGATGTAATTAACACCTAAATAGCTTAAAAACGGCTTTTAAAAGCATCCACAAAGTCGTTAAACATATATGTTTTTCCTTGACAGATTCTGGCGCACATACAGCCTCTCAAAGATGCACATTTGCACTGTGAATCTCCCACAATGAGCCTTTACTTAATTACTATTCCTCCTCTCAACCACAGGTGCCCTGCTGTACAATTACGGGAGGCTGCAGGGTATTCTTCTCCTCCTCCTCCTGTCCTCTTTCACCAGCCCTCCTTTACCTCCTCCACCTTCTTTCTTTGATACTTAATGCCCCTCCGTTCCCAGCATCCCTCATTGATTTGACTACTTGCCATTTCACATCCTCAGTCTAACATTGCTGCCTCCTCCTCCTCCTTATCTCTGCAGCCCTTTACTTCCCTATGCACCAGCTCTCCCTCTGTCTACCTCCCCCCATCTCTCCTCTCTCTCTCTCTCTCTCTGTCTCTCCCTCTGTCTCTCTCTCTCTGTCTCTCTCTCTGTCTCTCAGCAGCGGACCTGGCCTTAGGCATCGTTAGCTTAATTTAATAAAGGGGCTTAAGCTTTTGAGAGGCTTTTGAAGGATCTGACTGCTGTTACATTCATTACAATCTATCAGCCACTAGAGACACAGCCTTGTTGCATGGCTGAGAAGGAGAGTGAGTGTGTGTGTGTGTGTGTGAGAGAGAGAAAGAGAGTTGGCAAGGTTGTAATAAAAATTGTTCTAATTATTAGAGCTATGATGAAATCACACACCTTGTGGACTCACAAGTCGCTCCCGCTCCGCCTAGTACAATGCTGTGCAGTTGTGCAGTGGGTGTCTGTATCATACAAATGTGTGTCAGCGTATACATCTTTCGCACGCCTGTATGCACATTCGTGATGGAGAGGGGCGTGTGGTGGATGAATTGCCCGGCACTGTGAAAGCATGCACGCTTTCCTCCCCCTCGGCATCTAAAGAGAATGGCTCTTTCACCTCTTTTTTGAACTCCCTCGCTCCTCTCAAAGACAAACGGCTGAGCACCGCCCCCCCCGCGCCTCCTGCCTCGCCTCCATTATGTGGACGACAAGTGGCAGCGCTTTTAGCCTTCGCCACAGGGAGACACACTCAGAGCTGATGGGTAAAAAAAGACTTCAGCCCCTCTTGTGGACATCCTGCCTGGGCCCCCTTTTACTCTGCACTTTCAGAGGCTTTGCCTCCTTCCTCCGTCACCCTCACAACACCCATGCAAAAAAAAAAAAGCTGAAGAAAAACCAATAGGCTTTGTGTATGTCTGTGCAGGTACAAGCATATGCACGTGTGTGTGTGTGTGTGTGTGTGTGTGTGTGTGTGTGTGTGTGTGTGTGTGTGTGTGTGTGTGTGTGTGTGTGTGTGTGATTCAGGGCTTGAGGGCATGTGCTATACCTCTGGGGTGCGTGTTCCACATTCTTCCCAAGCAGATATTAAATTAAGGAGATAGAGGTAATTACCATGCAGATCAGATGCCATGCGGAAGACAGAAGAGGGGCTACATACAGTGACAGGCTGAGCAAGAAAGAGACAAGGATGGATGGGGTAAGAGACGTAGGAAATAAATAAGGTGGAAGAGTGATGCCCTGCGCTGTTATTTACCTGCTGTCATCATTATGTTAGCACACAGCTGTGCACAGCTGTCCTAAACATTTATAATAGTGTCAGAAAGCAAGATAGAAATAGTTCTCATTTACTAATTCATACGGCACGATTAATACACTTTCCTTAAAACAAATGTTCTCTTTGTGAAGATTAAAATGTTGTATGAGTGTTTCTCATTTTCACTGATGAACATAAGATTGTAAACTAAAACCACAGCGGAGGCCTTCACATATAACACCACACAGCTGTGACACCTTGCCATACGTTTATAAAATGTACATTTGAAAACACAAGACAGACGAAACCACCATGTGATGTGTAACATAATCTGTTAATATGCAAAAACAGATTATTGTATTCTCCTATAGGCATTACATGTTCAAATATATATATATACTTTTTTAAAAAAGCAAAGCACCGACCTCGTCTCACAGCCAAAACCCCATCAGACACCATCTGACTGACAGCCACCAAGAACCAATCGCGAGACGCTTGCATATGCCTCAGCCAATTGCAAATGCAGGGGATGGGCTGTCTTTCGGGTCTGTGTGTGCTAGAGAAGACTTTGAGGAGATTAGATGAGGGCTGCACAGTAATCTCTTTCATATTTACTTAACATGGCTGTAAATATGCTGCTTATCTGCCCCTCCCCTTATTTACATACATACAAATGCAGCACCATATGGCGTTTAGCTCCAAAGCTTTTGCTGCAAAAAACGAGTGGAAGAACAGGCCAGAGAACAGAACGAGGGGAAAAAAACGAGGGGGGGAAAACAGGAGATGGGTTAAAAACGGTGGACTAGGGGGAAGGTCTGTTGATTGAGCACGCTTGGCTGTGTTCCCTCCTCGCTATCCTCCTCCAAGTTGTCCGAGTGTGTGTGCGTGTGTGTGTGTGCGAGCAACAGGGGAGTGTGGTGAGGCCTATTAACAGACGTAGTGGTAATAGGCAGGGGGAGCCAGGATGTGTCTGAGCCACTGACCTGCCCATTAGCTCTCTCCACTCCGCTAAGCCCTCACATCGATCACCCAGCCACACATCATTGATCTGGAAAACCAGGCACGAGCGCGCTACTTAGACATACCCCCCGTCTCTCACGCCTCTCAATGTTACCGCGTAGGGAGAGAGAGGATGTGTGTCTGTGTGTTTGTGTGTGGAAGGGGGATGGTAAATGTGTGCGTTTCCATACGTGCAACAGTTCGTGCTCCCTTGTTTGTTTTTTTACCTTTATAACTGTCGGACAGACCCCTGGGTCCGACTGGACACGCACCCTTCATTACAGATAAAAAAGGGGCTGAGGAATTCAAAAAGGCTGCTGTTATATCATTGCTCCAATTATTCAAATGTATTCCACCTTCCCACCTTTTCTGCTGTGACATAATTAACAATGTACACTCCTCTATTAGCCACACCGGCGGCGGCTAATTGTTAGCTGCCGGTGTTAATGTTCAAAGCACATAGGCACCCCCTTAACCCGCCACGCGTGCAGGACAAGCACAGATATACACTCGCTGCACCTCTACACCCGCTTGTACCCGAGTCTAATTCTGTGATTGCGTGATGCAGGTCCTGCCCTCGCTGCAGCGGCGGTTGGTTAAGAGTCGAATCCTCGTCGGACAATCTCGGCTAATTAGATCAAATTGCTCCCCTCCTCACTCTCATTGTGAAGATGAAGTCTCCAGCGCCCGTTCTCCTTAATACAGCGGCAGAGACAGGGAGAGACCAGAATAGCTATTTCACTGTCTGACAAAGAGAGGAGGCACGACGAAGAGAGAAAAGGAAATACAATAGGAGGTTACAGAAATGACTATTGTACAAGTTGTAAAGGGAAGAATAAAAGGGGGGGGAGTGGTAGGACCAGTAAGGATGGAGACACGTGGACATCCATCAGTCAACAGCAGATGCGACTGTATTCTTCCTGTAAAAAATAGAGGAAAAAATAAACCTGCGCGATGGAGTAAAAGAGTTGTGTGTGTCTTTGAATTGTTTTGCATATACAAAAACATAAGCGCCTGTACTTTCTAACACTGAGCACGGCGATCACCGCGGGTCTCAAAAAACAACCGTTTGACAGCAAACAAAGCAATTAAACAGAAGAAGCGTCTCATAGCTCAGAATACCTTTTCCTGTAAACAGGGAGTTTGATGTGTCACCGAGTTTGAAAGTTAGCCCGGCTATCCTTTTGTTCTTAACTTTGTGGGGAGTTAAACATAGCATGGATTTTTTTTTTTTTAATGCGAGAGAGGGATCCACGGGAAGGACAAAGAAAAAGTGTGGGAGTGTTATGTAAAACTATCTTATTGTGACTTCAAATGAAAAAACATAACGCACAGAAAAAGAAAAAAAAAAACAACAACATGGATCTCTTCCATCATGCCCGCCCTCTCACACACTCACTCCCCTCCCCTATCCTCTCAACCCCCCCCCCCACACACACACACACCACACACACACACCACACATACCCTCAAACAGATGGCACAGGAACGATGATAGCCAAACCAATTATTTACCTAATTATGACTTACCACTTAACAGCATAATCCCCCCCACCCCCCACCCCCACCCGCAATTGTTAGGTATTAAAATAGGGGTGATTAAGGGGGTTATGCAAATCTAAACAAAATCATTACGCTTGCAGTGGCGTTAACAACCCCAGCGTGCCAACTCGACAAGGAACATTCCTGACATACACACACTGCCACGTTTAAAAAAAAAAAGAAAAAAGTATGGTATCTGAGTTCATCCACAAAACGTTGTATCATCCGGAGCGAGGCGTGTACAGGAAATGGGAGGGAGAGAGAGCGAGAGAGAGAGAGAGAGAGAGACGTAGCAGCCGCCACTGTGAGTTCAAGCCCATGCTAATAGGGTAATTGCATTGATTTCCATTTAGCTGCACTCTCTGATGTTATTTACAGCGTTTAGCCCAACAAACAAGGCCTCTCTCTCTCTTCTCCCAGCTCGCTTTTAACCAGCCGTGACACGCTGTCAACGGCTTTCCCCCTTACCCTCTGCAACCCCCACCCCCACCCTTTTCACAACTGCCAAAACAGCCAAATACATTATTAGACCATTAATAACAGCTTACACATCCCTCCTCCCTCCCTCCTGATTCAGTCCGGCATTGCAGTCCCCTCCCTCTCCTCCATCTCCTCCATCCCCTCCCTGTCCTCCCTGTCCTCCGTCCCCTCCCCTCTCAGGCCTGTTGGCATGGGCACTGGGCTCCTTTGAAGCGGCCTTGTTTATCCAACCAGCCTGAGATGTGCTTGTGTGCAGCGGGGGACGAGTGGGTGAGAGGGCTTTGTTTAGGTGGACCAAATGTCAAGGCTTTACAAGTGTTAAGGCCAAATTATGCTTTTCATTCAAGGCGTTTTCGGAGCTTTGCAGAGGCAACTACTGCAGCTGTGGCACAGCTTCTCAAAGAAATGTGGGATATGTGAGCAGCAACTGCAAGAGCTGACCATCTGGGCTGCTTTGTGTTTCTGAATGAATCAGGTGTAGGTAGAGTTTAGAGTTAAAAAAAGAAAAAGAAAAAAAAAGGATAGTGTGCTTTTCAGTAATGCTATACAAATTCGAATTTTTGTGATTGAAGAAAGTATTTCCCTCTGCAAATTCTGTGAGTTGATCATGGTGAATTGTCATTTTCAGGATAATCGTGAATCGAGATAATCTTGAGTATCCTCACATGAATGACTGACACACACAGTCCTATGTAGTTTGGGTAAGCCTGTCACCATAGCTGAAGGCCCTGCTTTGCAGTCTGTATCCCCCACTAAAACCTGTCAAAGGTGCAATATGTAAGTAGCCGGTAACTGTGACTAACCGTAGCTGCTATTAGCAAGTCCGCTCAGTTAGCCAGGCAGCTGGCGGGTCGGACTGGGAGCTTGGGGACCATGGGGAGCATTGGTGTTAACATGTGAGCACAGGAGCTATGGATCGGGATGGGGCTAGGTCATTAGCATGCTAACTTCAGTGAACATCTCTGTGTTTTGATGCATAGACATCACAACGTCATAACTGTTCTTCCTACATTCTTACAATTCTTACATATTGCACCTTTAAATCACATGTGTGTAAATATCATGGCTTCCAAACTAAAACGAAATGACCTTAAAGTGAGACCGCATGATTTACGATCACTTATTTAAGATTCTCGGATTGACTGATTTTTTTTCGCTAAGAACGATGTGTGTCCTATCTGTGACTCAATTTTTTCCAAGCGAAATGTCAGAATAAAGATCTAGTATGTGCAATTTAATTTATATTAGAGTTTTAAGCTGATTGTTGGGATGACATATCGTATAGTGCAATCACGTTGGACGGGATAATCGTGACATGAAATTTTATTACGTCCCGTGCCTACCTGTGATTGTATTTAACATGACAACGACGGCGGTGTCACGACGGCCATCGGGTTAAATCAAGTAAGCCTTGGGATGTTCACGCGTCTGCCTCACATGTCTCACAACAATAGACTACATGAGAGAGGGAGAGGGAGCGTGAGAGTGTGGCACTGATTAGCATACAGCAGAGACAGCGTTGTATTAGTGCTATATTAATGTGGTGGTCACGTCCGGGACACAGACAGACTGCATTAAGCTCATCATCACTCCTCTGCACACATCAAGGACTCTGCCGAGACCTGCAACCTACCACACTGGTTGGAGAGCAACAGATGTAGTGGATCTCTATGTGTGTGTTTACCTTTTTTGGCCACCGGTGCACACGGGTTAATGTCGAGCCGGGGCAGGGGGTCACTCACTCACTGTAACGATGAGCACAATGTATGTAGGAGTGTTTTGTACATTCGTGGAGAACATATGTGTGCTGTGTGCCGTGTTCGTGAAGAGCGTCCTCGCATATGACTCACTTCATTCACATCCAAGGGCCGCGTGGGCGGTATAGTGGCTCGCTATTAACACCACAGAGACACAAGGGTGTGCGAGCGTGCGTGTTATACATACATACAAGCGCAACATATGCCGCTGGGGGGTTCATCCGACGTGAGCACCCATTACCCCCCCCCCGCGCGCGCGCACGCATGTCTCAGTATCGCCGCCCCCTGCGGGAATCAAACCATTTAAATGTGGCAGCGTTAGCGCCCCGCTGCACGCTGAGCTCCAAGGTAAGTGCGCCTGCATTTCACGAAAAAAAGGCTGTCATTTTCACAAAGGGAGCAGGGAGAGCGCAAGGCGAGTGTCGGGGATCATTCATTGAATCGGTCGGTTGAGTGGTTTACAGGTTTCTTTGTTATCACAGTCTTTTGTAAACAGTTTCAGGAGGTGATGGTCAAAGGCAGTTCTTCAAGCCTATTTCCCTTTTATTCCGCCTCTCTCCTTTTCTTCTTATTAGCTGTGGAGCAATCGAGCTCCTGTCAATGCAGCCTGCAGCATCTTTAAAAATCTGCCAGCTCTTTTCTCCTGCCTGTGTGGCATTGAATGAACTTAGCAGACAAAAAAAAAGGTCCACAATACCCCCCCCCCAAAAAAGCTAGACTGATGTAATTTGCCCATTGTGCTTTACAAACACTGTGGCATCAAGCATCGTGACCCTCTGCCACAAAGCCAGCTATGAAAGAAATTTAAAAAAGCAGGTGTGGTCTCTCTGAATCGCTGCATATAAGAAAGTAAAGATTATTATACACTATAGGTATGTTACCTCACTCCCCCTCCCTCTGTCGCTTTCTTTCCCCCTGTGGGTTCAAACAGCACTAGCGAGCACCCTACTCTAAGACGATAAGGGAGGCTAAGGCGCTTCTATCCCCTGCAGAACACACACACTCAGAGGGATAAGCTATGGACTAGTCCGGATCCTCGAAACACACAAACACGAAGAAGCAGACGTTACAAAGCAGAAGCTCTCGTCTCACCGCTTAGCAGGCAGGGGAAGAGGAGGGAGGGAAGATGAGAGGAGAATGAAAGGATTTAGTCTTCATCTGCGGATGAACATGCCATCTCCTCCTCCCTGCGAGCACAGATTCCCTCGCTTTTCGCTTTACGTCTAATCGTCAGTTCAGCCCTCTTTTCAGCTCCGTCATGCCTGCCCTAAAAACACCCACCATCTTTGGACAACCGGGGTTGCTGTCATTACCGGTGACATGAGAAGCGTTTGGTCGCACTCTTTACATTCCAACGCGACATAAGGTATGGCTATGAACATTAGAAACACATTCCTGAAGCCAAGCACACGCTTTCACACTCCTCCGACACACTTTCCCTGCATGCAGATGGTGCATGTTTTTAAAAAAACGGCGGGGCAAGGCCACGAAGCGTCGGCGTGCGCGCGCATGCGAAACAGTGTGTAAATGCACGAGTGTGCTTGTCTGCAGGCGCCCTGAGGTCTCACCTGGGGGACGAGAAATTAACACAGGCAAATTTTACTGCGTTCATTTTCATTTTGCTGGTAACAAGACCATCTGCTAGCCATCCTGCTCCACACGGGGAAGGAGAAAAAAAAATGAGAAGTGGGCTACGCTGCAATCACTCCAACAGGCCCTTTCTCCCTCCCTCCCTCCCTCCTTCCACACTCTCTCTCTCCCCAGCACAGTGAGGGGCAGAGATAACACCTCAAGGCCATGGTGTTGCTGCCAGCCATTAAACCTCTCCGTCTCCCTCTGCCTTGCTCTCTGTGGGTTTTTTTTTTCCTGATGAAAGAGGGGAGGCAGATCAGAGGAAAACATGGCAGCCAAAAGACTCGTATCTGCAGCCAAGGCTAAAACCGAGAGCACAGAGTCACTGCCCTTCACTATTCACCTACAGCAAAGACTTGCGGACTGGCATACATAACAGGCGCGTACAGAATGTGAAACGCTGCCGACATGCACGGGACCCGCTCTGCCCGAGTATTGCATGTGTACGTCTGCGTTACGATACAGATGGGCTCCAGTGGGCTGTTACAAACCCTCTCTGACAGCGGCTTAACGAGGGCACTGGCCTTTGGCTCCTGCATCTGTGTCGGTGTTGAGCGGCCAAAACACACAAACACCCCGATTAAGAAGAAGCTTAAATCTATTCTTTGCACACTTGAAGCATATCATATAGTGTTTAGAGTTAATATCATCCCACATCTGCTATAATGACATCTCGGCGCTTACCCACCTCACGTAGGAAGGCCTCTGCACTACTCAGATCTCGCAAGTGTTTCATTTCGCAGCAAATAATGACAGGAAGAAAAGAGAGAGGGAGTGAGAGGAATCCACTGATCTAATTATCAGCTAGTTAGCAGCAAAACAGTTGAGTCCAATTAGGGGGTGTGTTGGAGTGTGTGCAGGGAAAAGGTTTTAAATGCTATCCGGATAATCAGGGCTGTTTATTTGTTCTCGGTGCATCTCAGGGCTGGATTCAGATAAACGGGCCGAGTTAAAATACTAGAGTGTGTGTGTGTGTGTGTGTGTGTGTCTGAGTGCGTTTGTACGAGCATGTATCCACCTGTATGCATGCATGTGCGTGGAGGAGGCCACACAGTTGTCTGATACACTTAGACTCCTCATTAATTTCCAGAGAGTTTTCCAGCAACCCGCCCCCCCCCAACAAAAAAAGAATCTGCTTCACTGCCACATACCACCAACACTCTATCTATCCCTCTGTCTCTCCCCCGCCCTCCCCTTCTCTTGGCAGAGTCTCCCCCTGTCGGCAGGTGCACGCTCCGGTGGCAGCCAAAGTGCCAACCTGCCCTCCATATGCCCGCCTCCGCAGTGCCAGCTTACTCCTGCCACTCCCCACCAGGATTCAGCTGGCCGGCCCTCCCCAAATCTGTTCCCCCGCTCCCCCCACCATACACCCTCCCCCACACACTCATCACTTCTTCTCCCACACACACCCCCCTAACCTCATCCCTCCCGTGCCAGTTCTCTCTCTTGTCTCGCACAAAGTGTCTCCGGCAGCCCAGCTCACATCCATTCGTCTTATCTCCTTCCACGCGCTTCGCCCCCCCCCCCCAAGGCCCTTTTCTCACCTAGCACCTTCCTCTGACCTTCATCTGTTTTTCTCCCACCTTTTCTAAGCGTCACCCCGGTTGTCCAGCTCTTTTTCTTCCCTGAGACCTCCCTTTGACGTGATGCTGAGAGACCGGAGCAGACACTCACAGAGCCGGGAGCCAGGCCACATCAATCAGCGGTGGAGTGCAGGACGACTGCGTGTCAGAT
The DNA here is from genome assembly GCA_963678695.2 of Diplodus puntazzo. Classification (NCBI taxonomy): domain Eukaryota; kingdom Metazoa; phylum Chordata; class Actinopteri; order Spariformes; family Sparidae; genus Diplodus; species Diplodus puntazzo. Next base: position 13,220,314 of record OZ023155.1, on the reverse strand, counting down.
CGATGCATCATCCTTCAACTGGTTTTACTCCGGGATTTACAGGGAAACCCGCTCGGTTGTGGAGAACATCTTTTTACCGCTAGCGAGTTACTCTCGACTCCGTTGGGCCCCGGGCATTAACGCGCAGTGTGAGTGTGTGTGTGTGAGAGAGAGTGTGTTTGTGTGCGTGTCCACTCACTTAGAGCCTCTGATGTAACCTTGTCTGACCTCTCAGCTCGTGCAGTTTTCCCCAAGGGTGTGAAACCACCCCATATCGAGGCTACGCTCTGACACCGAGCAGCCGAATAAACACAAGTAAACACATAAACACACAAACACGGCGCCCATAGGGCTGGATGTGAGAGAGGACGAGACACATCGGCGAACCCTCTGCCCTCTTTCTCTTTTGTTTTTACAGGAAAAGAGAAAAAAAAACAAAAAACAAAAAAAACAAGACAGGCTTTGTCTTCTCGAGCGCATCTTGTACACGCGCACTGGACAAACGCAAACAGTGTGTGAGATTTACACTCAGAGCTATAGCTGCTGTGCTATTTGTTGTGCGGTGGCTGTAAGGCTTCCATAAACACTGAGTGATGGAGCGGTAATCCTGCTGCCCCTCTCCTCATTACTCCTCCTCCCGAGGAAGTCATCTGACCGGCCCGCAGCCATCTATTCAGGTCACAGCCATCATCTATCATCCATCATCCACTCTCTCTCCCCCCTGTCTCTCCATCTCACGCTCACTCACTGGCGCACAAATTCGATGTGTGTGTGACACTAATTTCAATAGGATGTTTTAGACCCAGTCACTGATCACTCGCCCCACGCCAAGCACTTTGTCTGAGGATGACAGACAGTGAAGGAGAGAGAGAGTGAGTGAGTGAGTGAGTGAGTGAGTGAGTGAGTGAGTGAGTGAGTGAGTGAGTGAGTGAAGATATGGACAGAGAGTGAGAGCGAGAGAGACCTTGCCTGGAGTCATCTCCCCGTCTTTAACAGGATGTGATGAGCTCTCGCCATTCTCTTAATCTGTCTCCCATGATTCATTTCCATTTCCTGTGTGCGAGAGGCTGGCAGCTCGGCACCAATCAGGCACACCGAGGCACACACACACAAGAACACACACACACACACACACAACCGGCAGAGCGAGAACGTCTGGACACAAAGTAGAGGACAGAGGTTATTAATTCATTAAACCGTCGAATCTCGTGTGGTCTCTCTGACAACCCCGGACTCGCTGCCCCTCTCTGACCAATTGCACCTCCTCTGGACAGCCTGAGGCCTGACAGCCCCTCCAACACTCACACACTGAGTGGAGAGAAGCCCCGTGGCGACACGGGTATTTACAACCTCGTCTATAAACACTGCAGCACTTTATCTCAGCGCTTTCTGGACCCAAGGGAGTCTGGCCACGTGGGGGGGGGGGGGTGAGAGCGACGACGCCCCACCCTACCAGTCTGAGAGGAAGGCTACTGAGTATGACTGCATGCTGACAGCGTTATCTTTCTCGTCTCCTTCACGCAGATACAGTAGCTATAATGAACAAAGAGGAGGAGAGGTCGAACACGCTGCACTTTCTTTATTTCTTGTCGTCAGTGAAGAGGTTGCTTTGATAGCTAAGCTCTGAAATCCCATCTACTAATGATCGGAAAGCTGTCAGCTTAAAAAGGCCGCCCACCACAAGAAACGTACACAGAAACACACAGTCGGCTACAGAGTTCAGAGTAGGAAAAGTGCAGTTTCCACACTCCTAATTACCCCGGGAAGTGAGGGAGGATTACCCTGCTTCTCCCTCTAACCTCATCCATCTCCTTTTTTGTGCTCGTCTCTCTACCCACCGTGCACTTACGGTGCCGTTAATAGGGCAGGGAGCATTTGAGATCAACGGGATTCGTCCGTTCTGTGTGTGTGCATCTGGAGGTAAGGGGTGTACAGGTCTATTAAAACTTGTAAGAGCGAGGACCTGATTACTCGGCTGAACACTGAAGCCTGCTGCTCCGGCCAGCAGGTGCTCTGCCAGGAAGGAAGTGGGCAAAATGTTACTGAACCTCGGCTGCCCTGCAGAAGGGGATTCATCTGGCAACAGATACCACTGATCCTCATGTGATGTCATGTGCGGAGTGTGAAGGTATGGGCATTAACATACCTGTAGCAACGTCAAGAAACAGAGTAAAAATTGCAAAGAGGCTTGGACTGGAGACTTGGTTACCCTATCTGACTTTGCAGGGATTAAAACATTTGTTAAACTTTTAGTAAAGGTGCAATATGTTAAAAATTAAGGTGAACATTCAGATGGATTGATTAAATTATCAACAGAATTTAAGGAAATCACAGTTTTGACATGATGATGTCTTTGTATTGTGTTGCAGAGACATTTACTGAAGTTAGCATGCTAACTGGCTAGCCCTGGCCCATCATGGCTCCTGTGCTAATGGTGTCAACACCAACATTTCTGCCAGTCCGCACCACGGACTACTGGTCCAACCTCACAGTATTGACCACGACATGTATGGCTAACAGAGCTAACTAGCTAGTGGCAGCTACAGTTTGGGGCAGTTAGCTGTTACTGTGCTGACATGCTGACGCTTATTTGTTTGAGTATGAATTCAACAGTTGGATAGTTATTACCTACTGCACCTTCATTGAAAAGGATCAATTTATTATAATGTGCAAAACATATGAAACAAATCACAGTGATCAAAAGAATGAGGCGGCTGACAAAAAAAAATGCTGCTGCCCATCCACCCTCTCTTCCGTTCACGCATGAAGGTGAACAAGTGGTTGCATTAACTATTGCATTAACCAATCCTCTCAATAATCACGGCAATTGCACAAGAATGACGCTATAAAAGCCCAAATCATAAGCATCACAAACCTCCTCATATTGAAAAATTAATTCTAAATTTGTTTACTATACTTCACTATACTTTACTATAAGAATGTTTAATTTTGTTTATGTTACATGCAACAATCTTCCTTTGTGTTAGCCCACTCACAAGGAGTCATGTCTGTACTGCAGGCCAACATGAGTAACAAATGATGTAAACTCTACAGAACGACCTGCTCTACAGTCTTCCTCCCGCTTCATACCTGCCTTTATACACATCTTTGAGTTTAATCCGTTTCTCTTCCTCCCAATGACACAAAAACAATGACTCAGCGAAACACATCGTCGTCGCCGACCCCCCCGGGCCCAAGCATCATTAATATTGCTAGGCGATATCATAACAAATCAATGGCACAAACCACCTTAAAGAGCGCAGCATTAGCTCTCTGCTCTCCACACCCTTTTCCTTAATGCACTTCTGGTGGTCAGCCGGTGAGAAGCTTACAAAACCAGCCACCGCTTGGCTCTCTAACGTTAAAACCGCTGCTCATCTAAAGTGCACACAGAGGGGAAAAAAAATAATAATAACACCGACGACGTTCACGTGTGTCAACGTGCGCCGATGTGAATCCGTGCGGGAGAGGGCGCGCGTGTGCGTGTGAACCCGGCGCCATCAGATGCAGTCAGGGTTTAATTAGAATTCTCTGTAGTCTAATTTGATTAGTGGAAGCGAAGGAAGATGAAGGCAATTAGAGCTTGACTATTTCTGCCGCTGGAATAATGTTTCAGGAGAGAGGTGACAACATACACACACGCACGCACGTGCACACACACACACACACACACACACACACACACACACACACACACACAAACACACCTTCAACCACTAAATACGGGTGAGCCTATGTGCTCGTCGCTCTCGCATACCAGATGGGGTTCATGCAAGTTCATGGCGACTTAACACAAAAGAGCAGAGGTGAGTGTCCGTCATGATATCCGAGTGTTTGACAAGCACTCTCTGAGTGTGACACACAAAACCTGACAACTGATATCCTCTGCAAACACACACACACACACACACACACACACACACACACACACACACACACACACACACACACACACACACACACAAACACAGAGCTGTGAAGAAAACCATTTTTACCATCCCACTGCCGCCCCTATATGTATATATGTGAGCAGAGCAAACAAACCCACACACAACACAATGCACTGCACAAACAGAATCGCGTCTCCCCGGTGGCAAACTGACAGGATGACCAGAGGGAGGGAACCGACTGCAGTCCATAAATCAGAGTGGTACACTACTGTGAGGGTGGCAAAGCTCCCATTACAGCCTCGCACCTGTTAGCTCACCCAGTGTCTCTTGGAATAGTGTGTCATTATGCGTGTGTGTGTGTGTGTGTGTGTGTGTTCCTGAATTGAAGTGCAGGAAAACCAAATTTCCTCACAGAGATAATAAGCTAAAAAGTCACTTTTTCATGACTTCATTCAAATGAATAGTTTTTGGGGGGTAATGGGATTATTAGCTTTCGTTCTGGGACTTAGATGAGAAGATTAGCACTTAATTAAAGGAGCAGTTGAGTATTTTGGGAAATAATACAGAACATAACTCCGCCATGAAACCCCAATTAGTCACTTTTACGCTTCACAGTTTTTTGGTGCACATTAAACATGTTAATTATTGACCTTAAGAGGTGTTTGGTAGGCAGTTTATCACCTTTGGACCAGGAGATAATACAAATACTGCACCTCAGCAGAATTCTGTTGTACTTGTGCTTTACCTGATTACTTCTCTTTTATGTTACATTATACTTTTACTCCACTGCATTTATTTGAGAAATGCAGATACCACTTTACAGATTTAGATTATTAATACAATATATTGTCAACAAATCCCAAAAAAAAAGAAAACTAGAGACTATATTGCAATGGGATCTCACCATCAACATAGTCACGTTCCGACGCATGAGTACTCATTATTACATGGGACCACACCCATTTGGAACGTAGCCAGGATAGCTGTTTCCCCATGCTTCCGCTCTTTTTTGCTAAGCTAAGCTAATTGCCGGCTGGCTCCAGCGTCATGTTTTGCAGAGTGTTATCTATCTTCTCATTTGCCTCTCAGCAAGACAGCAAATTGAGCGTTTCTCCAAACGAATAGAAAGCGAGAATCGGTACATGTTTGGCTTACAGAAGCATAGAGACCGAAGGCAGGAGGACATGCTGAACTATTAAGCGACTACGTTTTTAAAATGATTGGGTCGATGTGGTGCATTTGGGAAATGCAGTCAATAAAAGGTTATCACAAGCATGCAGATATGTGTGTGGCTGTGTGTAATTTCTCCCCTGTCACCGGTGCTGGTGGTGGCTTGTATCCAGAGAAGAGACGAGGCCACAGGTGTGCAGGGTCAGGGTTTAACGGCCCGGGGTTTACGAGGAAGCTAACGGGGCAGCCGGTGAGATGCGCCACCGCCGACCTTTACGGCCGCGACCGGGGCAGTGCCACCTGCGGATGAGCGTGGAACAGATGCCACGCCGGGAACGGGTCAGAGCTTTTATGGCAAGGGGGCAGAGCGAGAGGAGAGAGCGCGGGAGAGAGAACGGGCGAGGAGAGCTAGTAGTCCATCATCATGACTGCTTTACTGCCGCCACTGCCATCTAATGACAGAGCTGTCAGAGCGCATGGAGTGGGAGGGGATGGAGGGATGGAAGGACCGCGGTGCAGAGGGGGAGTAAAATAGATAAATGGATACAATGATAGAGTGAACCGGCGGATAAAAGCACAAGAGGGAGGAGGTGAAAGATGGAGAGAGATGGGCGACACTTGAGTAGATGCTAGCATAAGGAGAGTAGTAGATGCGGCGGTGAGATTTGTAGGAATTGATCGGAGGAGATGGCCTCGGCTTGGAACGGAGGGAAGGGTGGAGAAGGAGAGATATTGTGGTTAATTGGAGATAATGATTACACCGCTGCACCAATAATCTTCTGACACAGTATGGGCCCCGATGTTGTTTTTTTTTTTATCAATGAGTGCTCTCCCTTGGCTAAGGTTACCAGTGTGTGACGGCTCTGCACAGACACAAGCAGAAGCACAATATGCACATTTATCAAAAGAAAAACTCAACACACACACACACACACACACACACACACACACCACCGCCATTCTTCTTTGGTCCTAAAACGAGCGCTCAGTAATCACCAGTGATTAATCCACCACACTCTGATCCAGGGCTCAACACCCAGCATGGCTAACACGCATATTGATTACTCTCCTCTCTGAGTGTGTGTGTGTGAAGAGAGAGGTTTTTTTTTTTGTCCATGTCGCTCTGTTCTCTAAGAATTGATTTTCAGAGAGAGGCAGGGAGACGGGGAAGAGAGCAGAACACAACAATCAGGCTGCTTTGGTCCTGGATGTGTTTACGCGTTATTCTGGCTCGTCTCGGCGGACGCGCTGACATAAATGTCAGTTAAGATACTTGGTTTTACCCCCTTGCATTTGAATCTGTTTCTGTATTCAGTCCGGCGGCTGTCTGAATAAACTTGTCAACTTCGACCGATTTTCAGCAGGGAGAAACGCCTGGCGAGGAATACCTAATCCCCCCTTAGTACCTCCAGTCTCCTCCGAAAGTGAGTTTGGCTCGTCAGTCTTGCCATTCCTGCTCTTTAACCTCACTTCACCTTTCGCGTCAAGACTTTTTTGTTTGTTTTGGGGGGCTTGTTTCTCTCCCTTGGTCTTTGCTTCCATGTCTGTCCATTCCACTTTCTCTCCTCTCCTTCCTCCTTCATTCTGCATTAGCCTCGGGCTATGAGCACAGGCAAACAACAACAGCAGCAGCAGCAGAAGGCTATCACATGGCAGTGAACTTAAACACACAATGAACACACACACACACGCAAAGCAGAAAGATATGCACACCGGTATTACACACACCCAAGAGGTTTGAACAAGGTTTTACCTATGAAATCACCTCGGAGAATGAAGGACGAGGAAACAGAATAGTGAAAGAAAGGGACAGATACCGAGAAGATTCAAACAGAAGGGAATATAAAAGTGAGGATACTTGTGTGGGCAAGGGATGACCATGAGCCATCCTCCATTTTGAAGTGGTCCGCCTCGGCCGTGATGTAAAACCAAGCCCCGCGTTCAAGTGCGCTTTTTCGGCGCCCGTCTACATTTGTCCACGTCTTGGCTCTCTTACCATCACAGCCTACACCGCCTCGACCCGTTCCTCTTTATTTCACCCAACCTTTTTTTTTTTTTTTTTTGTTGTTGTCAAATAACCATGGATGTGTCTGACATGGTCTCCAAGGCAACGGCGGTTAATACGGGAAGGCAGGCAGGGGCTCATTCAGTGGCTGAATGGAAGAAGGGGGAAGAGATGAAGCAACCCACAGTGCTGGACACACGCATGCACATGCACGCACACACACACACACACACACACACACACACACACACACACACACACACACACACACACACACACACACACACACACACACACAAACACACACCAGTGTTGGCCACTGTCACAACCAAAACCTTCACTTCTGTGTAGCTCTCCTGCTGCGGGCTAGGTCATTGTGGAAGGTTTAGGGGTCAAAAGGGGCAACACACACACACACACACACACACACACACACACACACACACACACACACATGGGATAGAGGAAGGAGTCATAGGTACCACAAGGCAAATGAGGGAAGAAGAAGAAGGAGAAGAAGAAAGAAGGAGGGGGATGAAGGAGATGGCTGGATGGTGAAGAGGAGTCAGGCTGGCAGGAAGAGAAAGCCCCGAGGAGAGTGATGAGGAAGGTGAGGAGAGAGAGGAAGAGGCTACAGCCAGCAACTGACTCCCTCTCTTCTCTCGTCTCCCTCGAGATTTTTGCCTCTCCTCATCCCTCCTATTTCCTCTAATTTCCTCTGCGTACGGCTCCCTCGCTCCCTCGCTCCCCTCCTTCTAGTCGTTTCTCGTTTGATCCGACTCTCACCCCGACTTTAAAAAAGGACCACAGTGTCAGAGCCTCTGGCACATGTTGAAAAGTACTTTACTGGTTCCTTCCTTCCCTCTATATGACCCTACTTAAACACACCCCTGCGTTTCTCCCTGCCTTTATTTCTCACACAGCAGGTTCTCTGTGGCCTTTAACGTCTCCGTTTCAAAATCCTATTCCTGAACACGAGAGCCAGGCCTGCGAGACACAAAAGACACGCTGAAGACAGAGTGCAGAACAAAATGAAATAGTTGAGTGTAGCCGATACAAAGTTGTTACATATTGCCTGTCAAAAGTAAAAAAAAGAAATGACATAAATGGTTACAAATGACACCAGTTTATTCTAACATGCTTATTTGCATTGTGGTGATTCATGTGGTTAATTCAGCTCCCTAATACTTGAGAATGAGAATTCATTCATTCAGCAGAGAGGTAATACCCACTGTTTATGTTTCAAGCGCTATATTATAATAATAATATGTACCATAATATAATATGTACCATTATAGAGGGTATGAAACACAATCTGGGTATTTTGGTTTCTCTTGGACACGTTGTTGAATCACTTGCAGGTCAAAAACAATGATGACATCCATGCTAACAACCTTTGAAAGTATTTTGCCAGGCGTTGTCAAAGGTATCCAAAGGTCACACTTGAGTAAAACTAAAGATATCATGCTAAAATATTACTTTGGTTAAAGTGAAAGTCATCCATACGAAAAGAAAGTCTTAAAGTATCTGATGTCAAAGTATTAAGTATCAAAAGCGGTTTAATTTTCTGTCAATAAAATGTACTTAAGTCTTTAGACTAAAAGAAAAAGTTAAATACAGGCTACATATATTTAAGTGTAATTATATACAGTATAACAAGGTGTCAATTTTTTATTGGTTTGGCTGATTCAATATTCAGCATTTTTATATATTTTTTTAACCCCATTGCTGATAAAATAAATGTAATTTAAACGTGTCTCTAATTTAGAAGGGAATTTGCATAGTAACCATTAACTAAAGTTGTCAGATGAAAGTACAAAATTTGCCCACGAAATATGGCGGCGTGAAAGTAATAACCATTTTGTAGCTTTGGAGAAGAAATTCAAACTCAGAATTTTAATATGTTTGATATTATTGAGGTAATAATGCAAACTCAGAAACATATTTTTTTCTATTACAGAATAAACAAGCTGTTCTCGGGGGAAAATAAAACAGAGGTGGCGGGGTCTGCCAAATATCATCAAAGTAAAACAGAATGAAACTGTGTTCTCTCCTTTTGTCAATTTCGTTTATTCAGTCATGAATACAAAGAGTTTGTTTTGTATATTTAGTTTGTTTAAGCATAAAAAAATCAGTCAATGAAGATTTTTCTCTTCTGATTAAAATGTCTTCCCCAAAACTACATAGCGCACATTTAAGTGAAAAAAAATGGGAATACTCAAGTAAAACACCTCAAAATTCCACTTAAATACAGCACTTAAGTAAATGTACTTGATTACATTCCATCTCTGCGGGTTACTCACTTCTACTAGTGCACATCTGCTTATCTTGGAGGGCTTGGTGCTTCTAAGCTTCCTGCACTGAAACAATGTGTGTTAAAGCGTATAGAGCGGCTCATTATTTCATTTGGCCTACTTTACATCTGCTGGTGAAATTATTGTTCAAAACCTGAATTGAAGTGAATGATGTCTGTGTGTGTGTGTGTGCAGCTGGCAGGTAGAGCGCTCTGTCAGCGCAGGCTGTGGGGTTGCAGAGTGAGATGTGAGGGGCCAAAGCTAAAGCGGCGTTGGTTGTGCTTTAATTGCGCTCCCTACTTGCTGACTAAAGCACATAAATAATTTATCCCTGCTAAGTGTCAATGAAGTGTTCCCGCTTGTGCTGCAGGGAGACAACAGTCACACACAGACACACACATTGAGACGGATTTAGATCCCAAAATCAAACACGGGTGAGGTACACAGCATCTTTTGTCTCTGAGATCAGTGATCAAGCTGCCCATTGTAGCAGCCATGGTGCATATGTTGTTGTGTGCTGCAACTTAACCAACCAGGAGAGAAGAGAGAGGGAAACGTTAGGACATCTATGGACAAAATTTACACATGAACACACACACACAAGACGCCAGTAAAAGAAAATATGGTCGAATGAGCCCAACAAAACGAGGCGCAGGGAGGAAAAAATATTGCCGTTCCTAAAGTTCCCCTCTCTTTCACTCTCCCTTGTACCTCTGCCTGTCACTCTCTCTCTCTCTCGCTGCCCTCTCTTGGCTGTCCTCTCTACAATCAGTGCCCAGTGAGCCGTGAGACGCACTTAAGCGCCGACCGGCGGTAACCTCACGCCGCCCTTGTGCTCACTCTTTCTCACGCGCACACACACACACATGCACGCGTGACTGCAATGTGTGCAAGTCGTCGGGCGCAGACACAAAGATGCACAAACACACACACACACATGGATAGACGGATCACGCGTAACAAAACCATACAGTTGCGTCTCTCCTCCGCTCGCCGTGGGTGGCTGTGCCTGAATAAAACACACGCCGCCACTTAGTGGTCGTGTTTACCTGCCTGCGACTTCCAGCGCTGATAAAGGAGGCTGAGAGCTTAGCGGAACAAGAGTGAGAGCTGCTGTCACACGGCATTACCAGCCTCGGATCTCAGGTTCCAACCTCAGGACCAGCAGCACAAAGACAAGAGTCTCCTCAGATGCACTCCAGAGCTAACCTCAAACCCTCCTGTGCACTTCTTCACAGCGCACAGACGCACACACACACACACACACACACACACACACACACACACACACACACACACACACACACACACACACACACACACACACACACACACACACACACACACACACTGCCTATACCACTGTGCATGCACAGAATTGAATTGCAAGCATATCTGCTTAAAAACAGGTAAACAATTAAGTTTAAACATCACACACAATTCCCATCGGCTTACCTGGCAAGTAGTACAGTGGTGCTTTTAGTCCAAACATGGTTACTGTGTGAGTATCATGAAGAGGGGAGCAACTTGTTTCAGAGGCGCAGACGGCCGTCCTGCCCTGGATGACTGAGCGACAGAGGGACTGTGCCCTCGCAGCCACCCAGAAACGAGGCTCTGTGTGTGGGGAGTCCGGGCTGGGACTCAGCCTGTCATCCCCGCTCTCTGGTCCTCGCTAACCAAGCGTGAGGCTGGGACCGCCCAGCCGGCTAGGACACACACATGCACAAACACACAGACAGTCACACGGATACACACAGACAGAGGAAAGGGTGCAAGGGTCAAACCCCCTCCGAGCGCGCCCACCCTGCTTCTCGACCCCCTCGCTCTCGCCCCTGATCCCCTGGGCAGAGGGTCACACACTCTCCGCTGTCCGTTTCCAAGCAGCAGCAGCAGGAAACACGCTTTTCTCCAGCTCTTTCTTACACACACACAAACACACACACACACAGACGCACAAACACACACCCAGGGAGCTGGGACAGCCGGAGAAAAAAGATGTAAAAAGCGAGCAGTCCAGTGCCAAAAAGAGGTGAAAAGAGGCAGGAGGGAGGATAAAATACAGGCTGGGTAAATCCTGCAGACGAGAGCAGCGACTGATTCCTGGGACTGTCTTTTATCCCTCTATCCAAGAAAGATGATCAGAGGAGAGACGGCTCTGCTTCCTCCGGTACTGCTGCCACCCTCTCTCTCTCTCTCTCTCTCTCTCTCTCTCTCTCGCTCGCATTTTCTCACCCTCCCTTTTTTTTCTCTCCCTCTCTTTCACGGCTGATACGGAGAGAGAAGAAGGAGGAGGAGAGGAGGAGAGAAGGAGGAGGGCAGAATGAACTCCCTCCAGGCAACAACACAGCCAGATAGTGAGAAAAAGAGTGTGTGTGCGCAAAGTGTGTGTATGAGCAAGGGGGGTGGATGGTGGTGGTGGTGTTGGTGTTGGAGCAAAAAAAAAAAAAAAAAAAAGGGAGATAGAAGAGGCGAGGGGGCACAGATGAGAGGGAAAAGTACCGGCCAGTGCCTGATGCTTTCACCCCCGAGGAGGAGGAGAGTGGTTGCGGTTCAATTTGGAGTCAGGGGGTGACAGCTGATTGGACGGCCCCAAGTGACAGCGAGAGGGCCAACGACCATCAAGGGAGCATCTGTTCACACCATATCAGACAGTAAGGAGCGCGTCAAGCGATCCACAGTGAGTGCTGTGGGTCTTCAAGGGCAGCTCACAATAGAACAGCTACGTGGTTTGGAAGAGGACAAAAAAAATATGTAAAAAAAAGATCCCCCCACCCCCGTCCTCGCAGAAAATATAAGAGTCCTCGTCTCTTGTCTGCGAGTGTGTGGGTGCGTTTGTGTGTCCGTCTAGGAAACTTGGCTTGTGCAGCCTGGTGCACAGACTGCGCACCATGCCGCGCTGACAGCAGACTTTCCCCCCTCTCTCTCTCTCTCTCTTCATCACACACAAACACACACACACACGAACAAACACACACTGTTCTGCTCTGCACACAAACCTTACTGAGACAGTGGCAGTACGGGTGAGGAGTTAACTATCTGCTGGGGAGCAAACCATGCAAAACCAACCAAAAAATTAAAAAAAAGGCAGGAGAGAGAAAGAAGAGAGAGAGAAAGGGAGAAATGACGGGGAAGTAGTCTAGAAGGACGGTTTTTGCTCTGAGGGGCTGTCTTGCTCTCAAACCCCATTCTATGAAGCTCACAGCGGGGGAGCAGGGGGAAAGGGAGGAAACACTGAGGGGTCTGACTTCTTTAGGAAAGACTCAAAGGACAAAAACTCCCCCCTCCAACGCGCATCCACAAGCACGGTCAGAACGAGTGGGGAGGCATGCTCACAGGCAAACAGGGCAAATAATCGCTAATGGGGACTGAGAGAGCGAGTGCAGACGGGGAAGGGAGTTCACTGATTAAGATATGGAGGGAGGCAGAAGGGGAGGAGGTTCAGGGGGGAGTTATTCTGGGAACAAAGCCCCCCCCCTTTTTTTTTATTTACACAAAGTCAGGAAATCTGTAAATGTTTAATTAAGACAAGTCCGACGTGTCAACGGAGCGGAGGTATGTGTGTGTGCGCGAAACAAAAAGAGGACGGATAAGTGAGATTGTCCAACACGCTCACATCAACACACCTTACAGTAGCTACAGTGCTGAACGTGTGCAAAACAATACACATTATCATCCCCGGAGGGCATGTGTGTGTGCGTGCTCCTGCGCAGGTGTGTGCATGCGTGAGCTAGGTGTTGGAAGTGTCTCGCACCTTGCGAGACGGGTTGAGAGGTGCCCCCCCCCCCCAAGGGTGCTGCGCCACCCAATCACGGTGACACAGCTGATAGACAGGGACAGACAGAGGACTAAAAATACAGCATCCAATTTCCCTGAGGCGGAGGAATAAGAAGAAGAAGAGGAGGAGAAGATTTGCTTTGCGAGGTGCATCCAGGTGTTCCTGTAAATTCTACATATTTTTTTTATTCTCCCAAAAAATTCAGTAACTGCATTAGTGGAAATGTTTCTGACGATGGCGCAACAATCAGAAGAGCACCTGCAACACTTTTTGTGACTGCAGATGCAATCTTTGAATTTGTTTCCTGCTTCCCAGCTGCAGTGTTTATCAGTGAAGGCTCAAGTCTTTTTCAATCTTTCAGCGTTCACGCTGCTGATTGGAAGAACTCACTTATTTGTCTGCACGCCGCCGAACACGTCGATTTCTTTACGCCGGAAGGCTTTTGTCCTGACAGAGACGCATGAAAAACGGTGGGCTCGTAGGGACGCCGAGTGTGTGAGAGTGGAGGAAAATGTCAGAGGCAACTTACTTAGATAAAACCACGAGTGTTACACAGTTCAGCGCTGGAAGAGGACACTGACAGATAATGGAAAAGAATCGTCTGATTGCCCTTTTTATATTTTTATTTCGCTGCTCATTAATGTGAGAGAATAGCTATCATATTCTGGTATTTAAGGTATAGTGTAATGAGTCACATACGACAAGTGCACTGCAGAAGAAGGCACACACACATACAGAGAGAGAGAGAGAGAGAAAGAGAGACACTCACACAAATACTCTGAAAGGCTATAAAAGCTCCCTGGGGGCCGAGGGGCTGTGTGTGACTGAAAACACTGTGATCAAGAAGTAACAGGGAGAGGGAGAGAATAAAACTAGTGGAAAAGAGGGGTGTTGGAGTAAAAAGGGAAAAGAAGGATGAAAAGGGGATGGGAAGAAGGGCACAACAGTCGGCTGAGAGAGAGAGTAATCAAGAAGGATCTTTCTTACACACAGACACACACACAGACACACACAGACACACACACACACACGCACACACACACACCCACCCACACACACACACACACCACCCTGCCATGCCCACTTCCTGTCAACCCCCTATACTGCTGTCTTCGCTACAACCCCCCTTGCAAAAAAATAATCACTCTCTCAATCGCTTCACCCCTGTGTGTGTGTGTGTGTGTGTGTGCATGTGAAGGTGCATGGGTGTGTGTGTGTGTGTGTGTGTGTGTGTGTGTGTGTGTGTGTGTGTGTGTTGGAATAGGTTGAAAGATAGTCTGTCTTTTTCCACAGCAGGGGAAGCAAAGATAAGACATTACTATAATCTTCCCCCACCACACACATAGCCTCTGGAGGTGCACACGCAGACTCACACAGACGCACAGTTACACACACACACACACACACACACACTCACGTAAACGTACTCTAAACTACTGTGTTGCACTCTGACATGATTACAAAAGAAAAACAAGAAAAACAGGTCAGTTCTTTAAGAGCTGGTGTGGGTACCTCAGAGAATAATGCACCACAAGAGAAGATGTTGAATCCCAGAAAACAAATAAACCAAATGTGAATATTTTGTACGTGTAGTTTAGGGCAATTCATTCTGTAAAAGGGAACTGGGTGCCGACACTCTTTAAGACAACATCAAGTTAAATATTACAGAAATAGAGATACGGAAACTGTGTAAGAGCTGAGAACATTTCTTATGGTCTTCATGTAACCACATCTGATTCTTCCTCTACACTTTCTTATCCTGAAAGACTTGCTTAAGATAAGACCGCCCCTCTTGACGTGTGGCAACCAATCAGTATCACAAATGACAAACATTCACGCATTGTTTTGGGTGATACGTTTAAAGCTTTAAGGATTAGTAATAAGGACCTTTTCTTTTTAATCAATATCTACGCCCTGTGACTGAGCTGGGTGCACCACACCTCTCGCCCAGTGTAAGGGCCCAGATACGACTGTTGTGTCACCCAGTGGTAAAAAGAGTTTACTCAACTACGAGTACAGTTACATTACTGAATTATTACTCAACTAGAGGCAGGAATACTGGTATTAAATTGATGCTGATAATAAGTAAAAGTATAAAGTGTTCTTCTCATCAGTTAATAATTGATGTTTAATACATTATCAATAGCAGGCATTCGATCATATCTGTTCTGCTCAGCGGTCACAATCACCCTCCAAACCTGAGCCTGTTGCAAAGTTTGGTGTTTTTGTCCCTATTTCAGGTTTTCCATCAGCATGTTTGTCTGATTGGCGACGAAAATGCAGCTGAAAATTCTAAATTGCACTCCATGCTTAAGTATGATTTTAACAGTAACTAGCTAGATAACATGGTGCACGGCATGCTTAGGTTTGGGTAAAATTACGGACTTGAAAAAAGTAGAGTAGTTGTAATTAGTAACTTCCAGCCCTGGCGTCACCTCGCATTGCCTGTGCCTTGGCTGCCAAAAAAAGCTGCACTTGAATGCACCGCAATGACAACAGCTGACGGCCAACCAGCTAAACGAGAGGAAATATCTGTCCATAACACTTGGTGGTGATAGGCTGTATTCGTCATTCAAAGAGGGAAACCTCAACGACTCATGACTGCGTATATTCAAACTGTTGTTTAGACAAAGCAGCGTTTCCGTATCATTTTCACGCCGATCTCGTCGATTCAGCCACCTCTAATGGAGAAAATGTCTGATAAGAAGGCAGTGAGCGAGGAGGCAGAGGTAAAAAAAAAAAGTAAGAAGAAAGCTCACTGAATGGCTGATGTCATGGATACTAAAGCGACAGGGTCAAAGGGCTTTTTCCCTTTCTTTATCCCTTTCTCTTCTTGTGGACCGATTTGCTTAGCTAAGCAGCTGATCCATGTGACTTCTCTCGCTGACGGGGCTCCACCAACGATTCCAGGGCCAATGGATGGATGTATGTATGGATTATTGGTGGATGGATGGATGGATGATTGGACTTGTACATGATACCAAAACAAAAAAAATCTTGCATCGCCACCCAGCCACCACCATGCACAGCCTCACACCGAACAGGAAGGGAAAGGGAAAAGCTTTGGAAGGAAGCACATGTGACAGCTGAGAGTTTGATAGATCTGACGAAAAAAAGAAAAAAAAAGAGAGAGAGAAAAACTGGACTTAACTGCATCGCCTCGTATCAAATCT
This sequence comes from Diplodus puntazzo, assembly GCA_963678695.2. Taxonomy (NCBI): domain Eukaryota; kingdom Metazoa; phylum Chordata; class Actinopteri; order Spariformes; family Sparidae; genus Diplodus; species Diplodus puntazzo. Next base: position 13,204,028 of record OZ023155.1, on the reverse strand, counting down.
GACGAGAAATGATATCTCGTCACCCTTCACTCACCCCTATTTTCGGAGACCCGTCGCCCGCTCCGCCGTCACACACACCCATTTAACCTGACCTCTCGCTGGTGATTAGAAGCCTGTGAAGTGTGTGCGAGCACGTGTGCGCGTCGGTCTTTGTGTGCGAGATGCTTCACTCCGTATGCTAATCACAGCCTAGCACCGAGAATTAATTTGCAAATGTGTCATTACCCATCAGGCTCAGCAGCAATAACCCCGCAATTACACAACTCTCGCCTGGCCAGCTGAGCACCACACGCGCGTCCAGGCAAATGTATGCGCGCGCACACACACGCACACACACGCACGCACACACACACACACACACACACACACACACATACACACACGCTGCTCCTACAGTCCTGAAGGAAAGAGCTGAAGCAAAAAAAAAAAAGGGACGCCACATTCTGCTTCACCACCAAGAGAAAAAACACACAATTCTTTCAGTGTGTTTACAGTGTAATCACAGCTCCGCACCTCAGTGTCAACAGGACAGCAACCAAGGTCAGCTGTGCACTTTCACACACTCCTGTTTCTTAGCAACATTATCCAGGAGTGTGGCCTCGCTAAGGACTTCAACGGCATCACACAACGCCTTCAGATAACGGATACAGCAAGTGAGCAATGTGTGCGTTTTTTTGTGGGTTTAAGCACTTACCTGTGAAACGAGGGGTCAGGGTCGGAGGTGAAGTGCGCCACAGCCATGAGGAGGCGGACGGTTGACATGGAAAAGAAAGAGAGGAGCACAGAGCCGTGAGCATACTTGCGTTTAAATTTAGAGTTAGCAGACGTTTATCATCTCTCCCTTGAGTGTGTTTGCAGATACTTTAATAAGGGGGGGGACTGCACTTTTGTGGGTGTAGGACCCACTCTACGGCACAAACCGCCCCTTCCACATCAGATCGGCTCCCTTTACTGTGGTGTTTGGAGCAGAGGTGTTGTCTTTGGCATTCAAACATACTTAAATTCAGAGGTGGGAGGTGACAAAGTAAAAATACCTTGTTACTGCACTGAAGTAGATTTTAGTTTTACTCGGTAGATTCCAACACAAATATCTGTACTTTCAAATCTGTACATTTTAAAAAAAACAGGCTTATAACTTTACTTGCATCTGAGGGAAATTATCGATTATCACTACTTCTGCCATTGCATGCTGTGACTCAAATGGAGAGGAAAGGCCTGTTAGCGTCCCTTACCTGCAGAGACCCTGTGCTCGGGATGCTTTACCAACCCAAAATGTCGGCATTCGACGTCTTGGGAATGACACTCAACAATCAACTATGTTTCTGGTGTGTTTACAGCTCAGACAAATCCTATTGATTCCTCCTTCGAGCGTGACGGATACCATTTTTCTTTGTATCCTTTGAGTACATTTCAGAGCCTGTATTTACTTACTTGCTTTTACGTGGATATAGAAGTTGAATTTGTACCTCTAATTGTACTTCTGCTTGAGGTAAGCATCTGTAACTTTATTTGAGTAACAATGCGTGTATTTCTGCCACCTCTGTTTAATTTGCTACCACTGAATGAGCTTCTAAACTGGTTGCTTTATTAGTTTTTTTTTTTTTTACATTACTCACTGATTTAACATTGATCTCTGCTCAGGTACATGCTCGACCCTTTCGTTGTCTGCTCTGCTAACCTTCTTGTGAAAGACTTTGGTCATCCGACGCCATAGAAATGAAATTGACTTGGCTATTAAAAAGAGAACAAAGAGACCACAGAAAAATCTTGAATAGAAGAGTGAGGAAATCTAACAATTTGCTTTAATAATTTGCTACGGCCTTTCGTGAGGTGCTCCTGTGGTTGGAAGTGAAGGGATGATACCATTTACCAAGTATATGAGCAATTGCTGAAAATGTATGCTTATATAAAGAACCTCCCTATGTCTTAAAGGTAAGGGTGAAAGTAAAACTACATGTTTGCTCGGTCACTGGATGCAAACCACCAGCTCTCGAAAAAAACACCTTACGTCACATCACCCAACATGGTTCCAGCTACATTCACCTACCTACGTGTCCGCTGCGAGAAAGTAACCCACAGTGGCACATGCTCATCTGAAGCACATCACACACCTGTCACACGCACTGTGTTGCCCCGTGCAGTCGCACCTTGGGGTGACAGCACGCGCATGCCTTATGCGTCTATCTTTTACAAAGAGCTGAACTGACTCAACCTTGAAATCGAACAACAGGACACGAGACGAAAAGGCTGAAACGGAGTACATTTTGGAGCAGAGGGGAAAAAAAGGCAAATAAAAACATTTTTTAAATTCCTCCAAGTGATTCACGTCCTCCCGGCGATCATGCACCGCTGGTGTACAACAGATAAATAACCTTACATGAAAAGGAAACCACAAACCAGAGGGGAAAGAGGAACTGAGGTTAAAAAGGAAGAAGGGGTGTTTTGTAATCTCAGGCCGCCATCCAACCACTGATGAAGCTTTGGTGCTGCTAATCCTTCCTTAGTCTGTTTTTATAAAAGACAGTGAAGGTAAACACTCCGGTCTCGAGTTAACAGACTCATGTACAGGAGACCCAGCTGGTGAACGCAGCAAGAGCCGGTCTGGACTGACAATTTACTTTGGCAAAAATAAAGCGAAATCACACAGTAATCTAACGCTTCCACAGAGGGACGGCAGAGGTCGGGAGAAAAATCTCATCAAAGTGTAGGATAATACGAGCTCCCCGAGCCAGAGGCAGCACTGACTGTGAGTGACACACTGCACATCTGGTTTGATTTCTGCTCAGAGGAACAACATTTGCATGAAAACCGTAGCTAAGCTGATGCAAGATAAACGGGAGTTTGTTATTAGCAAAGAAGCACAGTTTTCCACACAGGGGGGTTGATCAGGTAACACTTTAGTAAAGAAGACAAGAAGAAGCTTTGTGCATTAGCATAGCCACCGTACACACATGTACACTTTTGTCAGTTCCAACTTCCTTGTTGTCATTATCAAGCCTGTTCTGTGGGTCCGCCTGGTTTGAAATCAACACCACCTAACGAGAACCGGTGTTTCAAATTCAAATTAGCCAGTGTGTGTCTGTGCGAGAGCCATCCACACGCTCCACTAAGAAAAAGACACTTGACTGAAGAGCTGAAGTGATTTTAATCGGAAACAGCCCGAAATGATCTCACTCCATTGGGCTGTTTTTTTTTTTTGGCTCAACTGTTTAAAAAAGTAACACTCACACCTGATTCTGGAGTAAGGCGCTCATTAAAATGGATGATTTGTGCCCGTGTGGGTAACCCTGTGAACGTTCTTCAGAATTCCTCTTGATGACATCTTCAGGAGCCTTCTTGCATTTTCCTTTTTCCATTTTTTTTTTTTTTTTTTTTGCTTTGAGAGTCACATTTTAATATTCACAAATCAAGCCTGCACTCACCAGACTCCTGTCACTCCTGATTCAAAGTGGATTTCCCTTTTAAAAATCGCTGCTGGCCCTTATTGTGGCCGACACGCAGATAGACACACACTCGAGGGAGCCAGGTAAGCTGGGGGGAGGGGGGAGGGGGGGGGGGGGGGGGGGGGGGGGGGGGGGGCTGGCCAGAGCTGACAACCTGATGTGCCGTCATATCATATCCTTCCCACAATGCCTAGTGGCACACCTGCTTTCTAGCACAGACGACAGAAGCGTCCCTGTTCTCTGCCGAGGGAATGCATCGCGCCACGCGTCTCTGCTCTGATGAGGCTTTTTATAGTCACTCAGCGCTCTTACCTGCATCCTCCAAACCTTCATCCATCTCCATATCAAACGCATCAGATCTGCCGCCTCTCAGCGAGTCCCGACGTTATTAGACAGAAGAGCAGAGAACCACAGACGAAGCAGTGAACCAGAGGAGGGGGGGGGGGGGGGGGATCTTTAAAAGCGCTGCTCATTTGATTAACAAATATGTGTGCACATGTGTGCGCTGTGTTCTTCTTTGTGCTGTGTGTGTGTGTGTGTGTGTGCGGGGCCGAATGTCAGCGTGTGTCTGTGAAACCGCCCAGAGGCAGGTGTATGGTATGCAAACGCAGCTGAGGGAACCTAGAGAGCAGACGCAGCAGGAGAACCCTGCTTTACAGCAAAGAAGCTGACAACAGGCTGACAGTGTGGGATCACACACACACACACACACACACACACACACACACACACACACACACACACACACACACACACTCATACCCAGGAACACAATGACCCAAAGTGTTTATGTAGTTGTGCACAAATAAGAATAGCACACAACATCCAGTGTACTTGATTTAATATTTAATTGCGTGTATGCATACACACAAGACTGCACCCACCCACACACACACACACACACACACACACACACACACACACACACACACTCGGAGCGCACACAAAGAGCTGCTGGCTGTGTGTTTTTCGCTTGACTTGTGCTCTCCTGTGACATTTCCTCATTGGCTTGTTTGTCTCAATTATCCCTGCTTATTGGACAGAGATGGTTAACCCATTAACTCACACACGGGGAGGAAGAGAGGAGAGAGGCAGTGAGAGAGAGAGGGCTGGATTATGCTTCGACCCGCCTCGGGGCGCGTTGTGAATCACGCAACTGTACGAACACAACACTGGAATGGCCGCGCGCCAGCAAAACACACACGTTGTGCACGTCTGCGGGCGGCAGAGGGCAGCTGACGGGGGCAGCGGAGCACCAGCACCGTGGGGCCTGTTGGATGGGGCCCGAGCTGACCTTCTCCACTCACCAATGCGCTTCTGGATTTAACACACTCTCCTGCAACGAGGCTGCAGCTCTCTCTGTGTGTGTGTGTATGTGTGTGTGTGTGTGTGTGTGGGTAAGTGCATCATTAGACGTGTGTATGTGCCGGTGATGTATGCATGTTGGGAGAGCTGCGTGTGTGTGTAAGGAGGCCGTCTTGCCCCGTGTCAGACCTCTGCTGTGTTCAGTAAGTGAGGCGTGCTAATACTGCGTGTGCTCAGGTTTCACGCATCAGCACACAGTCGAAGAGACTCACCCGAGGTCACAGACTGTCAAACCCTCCCTCCCCCTCCTCCCCCCTGTGACTCAATCCTTCCTTCCCTCTTACTAAATACTTTACCTTTAGCCAAGCTATCTTTCGGTTTCCTTTTTTCTTTTTGCTCCCTCCTCCCACTTCGCTATCAGTCCCCCCCCATCCCCCCCCCCCCCCCATCCCCCCTGCCTCGGCCTCTCCTCCTCCTCCCCCTCCCCCCTTACTCCCCGGAGGATTCCATCATGCTAAGTCTTTTAGTATCTTTAATGTCTTTTACCTGTCAACAGAGGAGAGAGAATGCGCGAGCAGCTCCCCAACAAAGGAAAAACACCCTCCTGTCATCTCAGAAAATGCTGCAGGGAGGAGGGAGGGAGGAGGGAGGGAGGGGGGCATGGAGGGAGATCGACAGGGGGGACAGAGGGAGCGAGATAATGCGGGGAAAGCAGGATAAAAAGAGAAATGTGGAGGGAAGGGGATAAGGAAATGAGGCAGAGGGAATGTTGTGCTCTTAATATGTGTTAAATAAACACAAGCTGTGCCACTCCTAAGCTAGTTAGCGGATTTGAAAATAGCACAACATGTCTTCAACATGCGTCGCTCCGCCGACACCTCCTCGCCGTTGGAGGCAACACGCCCTGTTTGCAAACTACTTTTTTGTGCAACGAGCCCCCTTGTTTTAACGACAAAGGGTGACTCATGGATGAAGTATCAAACTCTCTCTCTCACTCTCACACGTGCACACACACACAAACACACACACACACACACACACACACACAACCTCTCCAGCGTCAGACTCTGCTACAGTGTGTGAATCCTCAGCAGCTCAGTTCAGCTCCACCACGCTCCCGCAACTGCACCGGCAACACACATTCACACAGGATAAAACTATAAGCCGTACAATCCAATAGGCACCTCACTCAATCTGTGACTGTCTCTGTATCCCATGCCCAGCAGTGTGTGTGTGTGTGTGTATACGTGTGCATTTGTGTGAGTGAACCATTGCTATTACTAATCTGCTGGCACAGCCCCCCCGTCCTCAGCATTGCCCTCGTCTCCGTATTATTCTGGGATTAGCTTGCGTGCTAGCCTAGCCACAGCCCACAGCCTGAGCCGGGGAGAGGCAGCCATCTTAGAACAATGCCTATTGATGAAACACTAAGAGGCTTGATTGGATTAATCATCTCTCCCTCTTCCTCCCCCCCCCTTCTCTAGCTGTCCCGCTTTGTTTCCATTCCCCTTCTGTTTCTCTTCTGTCCTTCCGCCTCTTTTTCCCCTGCTTTCCCTTCAAAGCTCAATGACACGCAGATTTTCGTTGTTCCTCCCCGGTGACGAAGATGGAGCCGGCGACGCCCCCTCATCGGATCGCAAATAACAAGCAGACGGTTACGAGGGCACTTCAAGGTAAAAAGTAAACATCTAATTAAAAGGGAAAATCAAACCGCTTCTGCGTCTGAGTAGATTCAACATTACAGAACTTAAGTGGTGGGCCCCTGCTCGATGACAGCATAAAAACTGCTCCCTATAGTGGTTGATTGTAATTACAACAACAAAAAAAAACAAAACCTAATCATATGCGAGAGGGTGAGGGGGAAGCTGCAAAAGAGAGGAGACACGCACATGTATGTTTCTTTCTCTCTGCGAAACATATGAGCGAGAGCTGCCAAAGTGTGAGTGAGAGCAGAGAGAAACGAGGGTGAATCTCTGCAGATTTGGCCTGTGTTTAGTTGGGGCACTCGACCAAGTGGCAGTCGCTGCCTGGGCGGCCTTTGGCCCTCTGTCCCCACCAATCACATTCCAGCCCCGACTACGCCAGCGCGGACCCACAGCAACCCTCCGGTCTGGTGCCAAACACCCTGAGAGCGCGCGCACACACACACACACACATACATACACAGGGGAAACCACAGCTCATACGAACACTGCAGCCAATTCCATTTTCAAACATGGATAACAACTGAATTAACACTCTGTGATCCTCTGCCAAAGCAGAAGGATGCTCCTTTATACATTCAAACACACACATGCAAGTGAATACACGCAAACAAGTACACACACACATACACACTCAGGGGGCCGTCTGGGTGGAGTTATCTGTGTTTAGATTTTAAATGCCTCATCCAGTCCGTTTGTCTGCGCCCCCCCCCCCTCTGTTGCGCTCTACCTCTGCCGCAACAATAAAAAGCAAAATCACCGTCTCATGCTGGTGTTGTTAGCATTAAAGCTATTTACACGGCGGCTTCTCTGTGGGGACGCTCCTGTGTTCTGAATGCAAAGAAATCAGGTTACGAGCGAGGGCGAGTCGGAGTGGTGAGAGGGACGAAATGAGGCCGGGTTGATGAGGTGAGGCGTTCGTCCCCTGATCGGGAAGCCCCAAAGCACTCGATCCAAACTGCATCTCACTCACATCTGCAATGGTTATGACCACGCTTGCACCTCCTCATCTCTCTTATGAATCTTTCATCGTTTGTTTTTCTCCCTCTGTAACTTTCATTCCCTCCCCCGGTTATTTCCTCCATCCATGGCCGAAAATGGTCGTCTCTCCGTAATCCTCCGATCACATCACTGGTCCAATCGGCCCGCTTCACAGCCTCCCTAATTCCTCTGTCTTTTTCCTCCTCCCCTGCTTGTCCCATTGCCATTTTTTTTTATCTCCTCGATTTTATTTTTCACATGAGAAACTGCTCGGTTCAAGGTATCGCATTGGGCCCCTTACAAAACATGCGGGACACACACACACACACACACACACAAAACACACACAAGATCTGAGACTAGTTTTGTTTGTTTTGTCGAACAAACCGATTGTCACAGCTACGGTTATTTAAGGATGTTTTGTCAGTTGAAAAAAAAATCACAGTAGGAGGAAGAAAAAAAAAAATTGCAATCCGTTGGAAACAGAGAGAGGCAATCACCTGACATCACAGCTATTCATCCAGCAGGGGAGCACAGAGCCGTTTGGTCCTCCACCAGCATGAAGAGGAGAGGCCTTCCAAGAATCCCTCCTCTCCCTCGCTTCTCTCTCCGTCTTTTTCCAAAGATTAAACTGTCCAGTAGACGCATAAATCTTTGCGCTCACTGTGGAGAAATGCTCTGTGTGGATCATTTATGTATGACACAAAAGGGAGATAAACCTCGGTAAACTCTCTCTTCGGACCGCCTAAAACTGACCTTATGCTACACACACACACACACACACACACACACACACACACACACACACACACACACTGTGCGTTTGAGCTGCGGCATGCACGCTGACGATGAGCGTTTTTTTTGTTTTTTTTGCGCTACGTGTGTGAGATAATGTTGGACTGTATAAGTTGTCCGGGTTGCGCTGCTTGTTAAGGTGTCACGATCATTTACGGCCGAGGTCAAAACAACTCTCTCCTTTACGAAAAGACTCAAGGAGAGGGGGAGGAAGGGGCTCAGGGGAGGAGAAGAAAAAACACTGGAGGAGGGGGGGCTGTTTGAGATGGCTTCAAAGGGTCTTGCTGTAACCATGGTGCCGCCGTGCTCGGTCACTGTGGGAACGGACCTTCCACAATGTTGAGGAAGGGGAGAAGCGTTTTTTGTAATGGAGGAGCGTAGGGGCTCGTCTCTCCGAGGCCTCTCCTGTCGCAGTCCACCGATCAAACGGACATAACTTGGTGTTCTATTGCGGTAAGAGGTGGTAATCAAGTCGTTCGTAACAAGAAAATATAATAAATCCATAATAAATGGGGATGAACAACAATACGGTGGATAAACTGTGGCTGTCTGTAGAGCTGCCCATGAAATATCAGTCCAACGTTCACGCACACATCGATTCGTCTTAAATCATTTAGTTGAGACAATGTGAATCGATGAATGTCCTCATCTTGTCAGAAATTCTCCATTAAAAAAAACTGATAAAAACTCTTTTTACAAGCTTGTTTTTTTGGAAGGTTTTTCATCTGATAAATAGATGAAACGATTAAAGTTTGGCAACAATCCTCTCCATCATCCATTACCTCCTGATGTCCAATTCCAACCACTTTTGTCCCGAAATTGGTTATCTGTCCCGACTAACTCCTGGTGTTAGTTAATTAGAGTAAATGTTCGGCACTTTCACTTAATAAATGGTTGAACCCGTTGCTTCGGTAGTATGGTCAACCTTCATATGGGATCTTTAGATGAATGAAACATGTTTGCGTCGCCTAACATTGGTAAATATACCCAATTATCCAATAATATTCATCGGACTACATTCTCTTCCAGGGACTCATTAACACTTCAACCCCTCAGAATGGAAATGCAACTATTCTACTTTTCGTTGGCAGCGTCTCCAAAGTGTGTGTAAATCCTCCCTGACAGTTGGATGGAAACAGCTTGTGTCTCCTAGCAGGAGTCTCTCCTATTAGATACAGATGATGAGCAGAGTTTTCCAAAGATTTTTTTTTTTTTTTTTGGAGAGCAGAAGCACGGGGAAACAGAGACTCTTCTGTTTCGGGACATTGTTGTTGCAAAATTAGCTTCATCAATCTCGCTGACTGCGATTGGCAAGAACAATCTTTATTCTCGGACATGATCTGTGTGTGCGCGCGCGCGTGCGTGTATATGCGTGTGTGTGTGTGTATGTGTGACCCTTCTGTCCCAACAGCAGCTAATAATACCCTATCCAGTATGGTCCGACAGTAAGGCTGTGTGATTTAGATGGTAGATGGTTTGCATGGATAAAGCATGAAATGTAAATTCTGTGTATGTGTGTGCACGTGTGTCTGTGTGTGTGTGTGTGTGTGTGTGTGTGTGTGTGTGTGTGCATATGATTGATCTCCTGTCAACAAACAGGCTGAATCTGTCAAATGATGACAGGAACTTTTAATAGTGACCACTGCAGCAGGATTTACAGCACTATCAATGATCACACCCTCAATTAGACCTGCAGAATGTATGTGTGTGTGTGTGTGTGTGTGTGTGTGTGTTTGTGTTCCTGTGTTTGATAATAACTACTGTACAGGACAGAAGGATGAAGGGGTTATTAGCAAAGCGCTGCGACGCTTCGATTTCCCTTCTCGCTGTGATGTCACTGAATTTATTACTAGCTCTTGCCTCACACCACACTCACCATAAATCACACACACACACACACACACACACACACACACATGCACACACGCACACACAAATACACTTAGAGACACACACACACACGTCGCTGTCTGTTCGTGCCGGGCTTATGATGAGGAGCTGAGCGGAGAGGGACTGTGATGAGGGGGAAACAAACAGAGCGTGGAGACGGGATGACGGATGGTTCCTCTCATTCAACCAGCCAGTCTGAGATGAACATACACTTAGCCAATACGCTCCCTGGTCTCGGCCTCCATCTTCTTTTCTCCTCCGCTGCGACAGATGACTAACACTGTGGCACCTTGATGTGCCGATAGTGCCGCCGCGGACCAGCGGCAGAAAGATGATCCTCCGGCTGATAGGCTGTAGTAGAGATGTGAGTCGTGGGCAGACACCACTAGCAGAGTGATGACTCCCACTGTGCGGAAGAATGGGGATAATAGAGGAAGGCCCACTCAAAGTCGACCAGTGATCGGAGGCAGGGGTGATGGAGGTGACCAGAAGGGAGAGTAATTGCCTCAACACACTCACGGTGCTTGAAATGATCTGTGACCCGCTCCAAGTGTGTGCGCTTGAAGGGGAGGGGGAGGCGCGGAGCGATGAGAGAGGGCAAGGGGAGAGAAATGACCGTCGCAAATACCCATTTCCTGTCGCCACGGGGTCATGCCTGAGCACCGCAAGGAAGTGTGGGAAGGAGCGGAAGGTGGAATAACGGAGGGATAATCTTGTCTGAGCTCCGGCAAGAGAGGGCAGGGGGCTTGTTATGAGAAAATGAAAGGGGAGAGGTGGAATAAAGGGGAGGCCACGGGCCATTAGAGACACCTCAGCGACACGTAATGGCAGGTAGTGGAGAGCTGGACGCAAGGGCTTCGCTGGAGTGGAGGCGAGAGAAGGAGGAAGCCAACGGAAACTAAAAACAATGTCACACATGCACACACACGTCCGACATGACATGTCAGACCAAATACACCTTATGATCGGTTGTATAAAGTGACTACTGTTGGTGCCTTCAGAAATATTTACATGTATCTTCGAAAAGAGATTTTTATGACCATCGTGTCCTCCACCCTGTTAGAACAATGAACATTAAAAGCTCTGGAAACTGTGTCAATTGCGAGAAAACTCAAACACAGTGTTACACACAAATCCCCATTGACTTCTCAGCTTATATCTTGATATTAATATAATATTCACATCCACAGAGTTGAATTTACACCAGGCGGCTCTCCTGCTGCTTCCCTCTATAGAACGAGTCTAGCCTACAGAACAATAATAATCCTTTATCACCATGTGGTCTTAGTGTCTGGCTCACTGTTTTCTTTTTTTTTATGTCTCTAATAAGTAGGCGGCACAATTGCAGCCAGAGGAGAGAGAATACGAAGATGCACAGAAGATATGGGCAGAGAGGGGGATAGAGAGAGACGACGAAGAAACACAATGTTTGCTTTTTCGGCTCTCAACTCTCAATTTTCCAGACTCCTGTTTTTCTCCCTGCTCTCCCTTCTCATCAGTTTCTTCCCCCAACAGCCCTCTCCAGCGCTAAGCCTCTAATCAGAAGGTATCTGCTGGACGATGTCCTAGAAACATAAAAAAAAAGAAAAAAAAGAAAAAAAGAGTGTGTCAGATGTTTACACACACTGCTGTGAACATGGATCTATCCTCAGATTTGTTTTCCATCCGTCCTCTCTCTCTCTCTCTTTATCCCTCAGTGACTTACATGCTTCACTTCCACTGCTGTAATCTCAACAGCATTTACTGAGCTAATTAATGGGGCAGAGGGTTGAGTACTGCTCAACTGAGACAACTCCTTCTCTTTGTGTCTTGCACACATGGATGACTACATGGGGAAACACGGAGAGGACGGAGGACGCAGTGCAAGAGAAGGCGGGAGGATACATTCACTATCGGAAAAAAAAAACGAGAAGGCACTGACATCGAGGAGTAAGTTAATAAAATAGTTACATAATAACATATATCATATAATATATGAAATCTAATACTTAGAATTGCCGTGCTGCCCACCAGCCACTAGAGGCCCATAAGCAAACCCAAACTCATTAAATCAGTGCCTGACTTAGTAAGTGAACACCTGTGGATCAGTGAGGATCCTGCACGACTGAAAGCCTTGAGATAACTTTTATCAAAGACAATTCAGGCCTAATTTTTCTTTACAAAGAAATCTTGGACAACTTGAATTGACTTGGTACGTACGTCACTGTCCGGTCCCTGCAGTCACGCAACGAATACGTCTGACTGTCAGACGGCGACGGCATATGTCAGTGGAAGGGAGTATAACTGTGATTTACACTCCAGTCCAGTGAGTAGAGTTTCTAACTGCCATTAAGTGACAAATGGAGAAGTAGAAGAACACATGAAATGCAGGTAATGAAGATTATGTGCCGACTTTTGCTTTGTTTTATTGTCTTTTTGAATGCATTTATAAAAATAATGTAGTATCGTCTTTACTCTATGGATGACTTCGGGCACTCATCTACATTCATTTAGGGACGCAAGTGAAAAAAAAAAAAATAAAGCCATTCCAAGATGCGGGCTTTTTCTCTTGAGTGGAGCCATGAAAGTGTAAAGTGCAAGTTTCCAAGTTCCATATTTCTCATTGCTGGGTTCATCCAGTCAATAACACTCACATAAAAAAGGATGAAAGACAGCGCGAATTGATGACAGCAAATTGCAGAGAGATGCAGTAATAGAGAGAGAGAGGGGCACAAAGAAAGGCAGAGAAAAGGGCTGGGAGGAAAACAGATGTGTAGCTGCAGGAGAGCAGAAAGCAAGGCTTTTATCCAGACACTATGCTGAGTAAAATGTCACCTTATTATCAGAGCAGAAAAGGCCAGACTCACTTTCCCTCAGCCACCCGAGAAACATGATACCCAATGTATTTGCACTGGGAGAGCACGAGATGTGTGGGTAAGTCAGCGCGAGGGCATTTTGACACCGGGAGTCATTTCTCATTCTGTTTTATCCAAAGTAGCTTGTGATGAACCATTTAGCAGCTCTGCGAATGAAAGAATGTCACATCTATTTCAACCATTGTGCATTTAAAATGGGACTAGACTGGCACTCAGGAGAGCGCATACCTCTGCCGAGGCCCAACACTTCCTTTTTGTACTCACTCGTAAATTAGCAGCCACCTTAATACGCCTGACAAAAAAAAACACCCTGTTTTGCGATGTTAAAGAAAGTGCAAAAACCATTCCCTGGATTCGCCCATTTATTCAGACCTGCACCAAACATTAAAAGGTGTCTACTCTGGGCAGAGACCCATCCGTCATCCACATTTTGTGGAAGGTGTTCAGTAGTTTTTGTGGAAGCCTAATTACAAAGCAACCAACCAAGCAACCAGCCAACAACTGGACATGGGTGAAAACATAATACATAATCTCCTATTATATCCTATTATATCTCCTCCTATATAATCCTGTATATCTATCAAAATCTTCCAAAAAAAGCTAATGTCCAGTTATTTCTAGAGAGTATTAATCAAATCAAATTCCTCACTGCAGTAAGAAAGGTATGCTAGTGCTCCTGATCACACTCGTTTCTGTACGTGTACTTAGATTTCAGCCTATTTTAGCCGTTTTTTGGTTTGCTTTTCCATGTAGTTGAACCCAAAACCCAAGCAGCCTCTTTTCTAGCACAGAGGCTTAAACATGACGACCGTATGCAGCAGGTTATGTCCTAGGCAGGAGTTGGAAATAAAACAGCTGTGAACATCCGACAAGTGTCGAGAAAAGTATTTGTTTGCAAAAATCATAAGCACTTGGTAAACCACTGCCCATCAGTGGCCAAACCGCCATTAAAGTGGCCCTTTCACCATCTACAGAAACCACTCAAGACAAACAGCCTTACATATTCACACCTGAATTAAACAACTTACAATGAATTGAAGTGCAGATTTGCCTTTTGATGCTTCTGTATTTCCCTTGCTGAATTTACATCAAGGTCAGACGAGTCAGATGAAAAGGAGCACGTCAGCTGAATGCGGCGTGGCACAAATAAACCTGGTGTGTGCCGACCACGTGAGTGCCAAACAGCCACCTGCAGGTATTACAGTGTTTGTGGTCAGCATAAAACAACTAATGCCACATGTATCATGTTTTCATCCCCAAATATGTCCTAAATTTGTCACCCCGCTTTTAAACTCGTACTCCATTTTGCCTTTTGTGTCCTCTGTGAAATGGAAACTGTCGGCAGCAGCGCACAAGAACATGTAACATCACATGTACTCAATGCCAGATTACAGACAACAGAGAAACCAAGCAGACACACCGATAAAATTCTTTATAAACAATCATTAGCTACGGATCCAGAGTCTCTCATCCCTGGGTGATTTTCACTTCTATTTAATCCATCTTATTTTCTGCTTCCTAACTCTATCTCCTTCTTCCCCCTTTTGTTTATCCCTTCACAATCCAAACCAGACTGGAACACTCTCGATATATTTACCAGGCGTCACGCTTAACATTTTTTTTCCCCCAGCTTCGTGTCTAACTTTTAATTTGTAGTTTGCGCATGGACACACATTGCCCAAACTACAAGGTGTCGTGTTTTTGTTATGGTTCCGGTTGCGCGCGTATCTGATAGGTCGAGCCAGGCACAGAGAATAATGAACAAGTTGGCATGACGGATTCTGTTTGTAGGATATACCACCGTGCAAGCTGAGCTGGGATGTGTCCTTTTTCTCTGTTGTCTGTTTGTATTGCACCAACACTAGATCAACATGTACAGAGAATGCTGTATTAGCTGTGAGACCGCTCATGCATCCTGATCAGGCATCACATTATATAAATGTTCTTCAGTTTTCATTATTCACGCAGACATGTATCTGTTACTTATAAAATAGTAAATCAAACCACTGAATTATCAATATATTTGTGACCGACTTGACTTAATTTAGTTTACCTATCAACATCTACGAGAGCCCAAGTGGGACTTCATTAAAACGTACGCTAATTAAAATGTAAAGATAGTTTTGAGAGAATGTCTTGTATCTTGTGTAAATGAAGAAAATTTATCACGGCTTATCATGGTAGCTGGCCGGAGCTCAGATTAGTTCTAGTAGATGTTTTCACTGCTTTAATTTTGGTATGGACCACTGATGTCACCCTCTTTACTGCCGGGAAACCCTTTTTAGAAATCCATTAATCTAAAGGGAGTCGTGAATTGATCAATACCGTAAAACACAGAATGGATTCGTGTTTTGTCTTGCCGCTGCATTGCACGATGAAAACGGAACCATCTGTTATGTTCCGGAGCGAGGTGTGCTCGACGGTGTTCATTAATGTCACATCAGTGTAAAGGTGATGAGTCAGAGCAAGTCGGGGTTAGAGATCACTGCCGTGTGTCCTTTGTTCCCTGCCTCCCTCCTCTCCGTCCCTTCCTCCTTATTGAATCATTGTCACCTAGCTTGCTTGAACCTTTGATCTCAGCACTCTCGCTCCTCTCTCTCCCCCCGTCTCCCTCTCTCTCTCTCTCACACACACACACACACACACACACACACACACACACACACACACACACACACACACACACACAGGCAGGCAGAGACAATCTAGGAGCCATATGGATGCTGGTGGTGCTGCAGGGAGAGCCGGGCAGGGGGAGGTTATTGATGTCTGCACTCACAAAGCCAAGGTCTAGGCCATGAATCGCAAACTCCAGCCTCCACTGGCCCCAGACATTAGCAGCCTCAGATAAGACATGAAGGATAGCCTGCATTATAGCAAAAAAACAGCTTCAATGCATTACCCCAACACACACACACACACACACACACACACACACACACACACACACACACACACACACACACACACCCGCACGAACCCTCCTCACTGATATCAGCACACGCACATGTACGCACACACGAGGTCCATTCAGGTTTGCCATCATGCGATTTGTTTTGTACCAGAGGAGATACTGTACCGCTGGCTTTCTGTACGCTCTGATTTCAGATCAGAGGCAGTGAATTAAGTACAGTAAGATCATGAGCATAAAGGGGACGGATGGGGAAAGAGGGTGGAAGAAACCAGTCCTCACGTGTTGATGTAGTTTACAGTCAGAATTCCAAATGACTTGAGATGACCTGCAGGATTAGGATTGATTTTTTTAAAATTTCATTGTCAAATAATCAATCCGATGATGCACATTTTCTCTAGGCGTGCTCTGATCAGGATTTATCGGGACAAATCACAGAGAAATAAGAATATCTCTTTACTGTCATCTAAAGGAGTTCGTTATTAGCGGCAAAACAAAAACACCATTAAAATGTTGAGGGAATAAATATTTATATCATTATCTGCCTCGCGCATTTATTTGCTCGGCACCTTCTGATCAGCATTCATAATAGATATTCACTGTACTGCCTTAGAAAAGGAAAGAAACCAGGAAAGATCTGCATTTAAGAAGCTGGAATCGGAAAAAAATCAACTCAGACTGAATTGAACTAATCGATAGAATTGGCATATATTCTATTAATTGAAAACTAACCGACTAACAGATTAATTGCTGCAGGGATTGGAGCTAAAGCCCATATTATCCGTACTAGAACCTTATTTTTTAGTAACATGTAGGCAACTTTTCCGCTCTCACACTACTGAAGGCCAAATACAGCTACGAAATATGAGAAGATGTAAGTAATTGTTAGGAAACCGACGTTTGGTGTTCAACATTCAACCGCTGAGGGACTCGGAGCAACATCCAAAGTCAAAATGAAGGGTAATTACCTTGAATGTTACATTATTTGAAAAAAACAAAACAAAACAAAAAAAACCCACCAGCATGACCACACAGTCATCATCCAATAAGCATTACCTTCGACCTTTGCCCCATGCTGATTTGAGGTCAGAGGTCTCGCTCCTGCGACTGCCTGTGGCCTCCCGCCCGGACCTTTCAAGTCAATACAGTTCAAAGGTCAAGCTGAAGCCTCTAAAGCCACTGAGCATGTGGTCTAAAGACATCCATTACTATCTACAGCGCAGAGACAGCAACAGGCTTTAATAGCCTCTGACCCTTCACCCCACCGGTATGGAGACCCTGCCCTGCACCTGAACCGTGAGCAACATGAAGACAATCTGGGGCTCTGAACAGAGATAAAGCCAGAGGTCAGTAAAACCTGTGAACGCTCTGCTCCTTCTGACACATTTGTACGCTATTCAGGAAGATTCTGTTTTTTTTTGAGGAGATATACAACCGACGCTGACAATAGACAGCAGGGAGGCACGGGGGAAGGAGTATGACGCAGGCTTGCATATTGCATGAGGTGTGTCAATCTGAGCTGTCAACAGGCCTTTTTTTCATGTTGACTCGCGTTTGTATTTTGGAGCCAGAAGTAATAAACACTTAAAGAAAATTAGGTGTTGCTTGCTTTCCCTGATTGTCCACGCTGATTACATCTTCCAAGCGAGCGCTTGTGCACACACGGAGCAGCTCTTTGCTTTTGCAGCCGTAGATTACCACACCGTTGGTAGCTCTGAAATGATTTTTTAGCACTTTTCTTGTCCCGGGGATGTGTGAGCTCTGCATTTATTTTTTCGTTATTATGTGCTTACGGTGCCGTCTACGAGCAAGCAAGCATCTAAGACGGACAAACCCAGTCCCCAGCGCCGCGAACACACACTGACACACACACACACACACACACACACACACACACACACACTCTCGCTCAAAACACACGATCTTGATCATCAGTGCCAAGCTCCTTCATTATTTAATCAGAACCACTCTTTGCAGCGGCTAAATTATTGAGCGAGTGTATGTTCACACAATCCCTCGCTGAAAGGTAGTACAAGGGTTTTTCAGAAAACCCACCACTCCACACACAGCAGCTACGAAACACACTGTGGCTCGCCTTTAACAGCTCTCGGTCTCTGCTATCTTTCCGCCTCTTCTGGATCTCCCGAGTAATACTTTTACAAACACAACAGGAGGAATTAGGCAGTGGGTTAGCTAACTGACGTGTTACATATTTTAATGACTGATTTGCTGGGAAAAAAGAAAAAAAAAAAAAAAACGGAGAGGGAGGAGCGGCGTCTCTCCCTTTTTCCTCTATCTCTCTTCCTGGCATCTTCTGGGCTCATAAAGGCAAACACACAGTCAAAAAGACAGAGACACTAATTCAAGATGCAGATGGACAGGCAGACAGACAGATGGACCGAGGGAAGGACATGCAGATTCACATTGGCTCTCGGAGGCAGCAGCGCCCAGACTGGAGCCGCGGCCATCTCGGCCTGACCGTCTCCACAGCACAACCTTGCTCCCCGCTTCCCCCCTGGCTTCCACCTCCTCCCGGGCTGCAAATGCCCCCCAACCTCGCATATTATACACACACAGCACAACAGCACACACATGAACACACCGCAACCCCCCCGTCCCCGTCCCCGCCCACCGAGGAGGCCCTCCCCGCAGGAGCCCGGTGACTCTTCCAGGGACCAGACAGGTGGTGGGAGCTGAATGGGCACGCGAATGCCAGCCCACTGCCAAGGGCCCGCTGCCAGCTGGCACCCACTTAACAGGCGCACTCTCTCAATGTAGAGCACAGTGCACACATGAAGATAACAGGCCCGCACACACGCTTGTCTTAATGTACTTGCGAGGACCTTTCACCACCGCATGCTCGACCCCTTATCTTAACTTTACTTCTAACCCTAAAAACGAGCCACTTGAGGAGTCGAGAGGTGGCTAAAATAACCTCAAATCAACTCTGAGCTCAAAGTCTTACACAGAGGACGTCTTTTACTGTACAGATTGTAAAGCCCGCTGAGGCAATGTGATTCTGATTTTGGGTATATAAATACAGTTGATTTGATTTGATTTGCTTTGATAAAAATAGGAAATGGAAGGGAAAGTCAGGGATTCTGCAACAAACAGTTCATGAAGTTATCTGTACAGCACACACAGGCAAAAGGACATGCAGCATGATTTGTGTCCACAAGACATCTGGGTTTTTACAAAAAGAGTAATGTGCTAACACAATGAAACGACCATTATGCACCTCAAAGTCGAAGCCGAATCACTCGTTTTGTTATAAGCTGTAGTGTACAGCTATGTAAGTAAAAGCAACAAGTTTGCTTCAAGCAACTCAGGCGTCATTTGGAAAGGAGCTATTATCTGTGCACGTCGGGTTGTATAAGAAATTAAAACCATATGTGCCATAATGGTGAGTTATAATAGTGTCTTTGCGTGTCCTCTAAACCACCTTCCATTTTTTAATGAAATATATGGATCCATTAACATTCACTCATAGCAATGAGCATGAATCTTGATGTGATGCACAATAAGCTAAGCAATTATGAGACATACAACTCAGAACACTGGTAGAAGAAGTATAAAAGGACCGCAGCAAGCGGCTGCCAGGTTGACTTAAAGTTAATGATGTAACTAAATCTGGTATGCAAAACAAGAGTTTTTTTGTTGTAGCAAAAAAACGAATTAATATTTAGAGCATGGAGACGTGGTACACTTATGTTCTCTTGTGGCTAAGACTCGTTGGAATGTTGAAGCTGCCACAGGGGGAAAACATGAACAAACACAACTGTAACAGATAGATCCCAATCAATAGCCTTGTTTATCCAGCTCCATCAAATCGTATCAAACAGTTGCTTGTACCAAGGATTCCACGTGGTTTGCTATTTTACTGGGCGCATACTTAATTTTTTTTAACAAACACAGTATCATATTTGACAATCAGAATTCAATTAGATTCAAGCGCCCCTCTCCCTCTCCCCCCCAGACAACTAAAATGTCACAAAACACATCATTCAAATTCAGTCGTCTGGTGGCACAAATCTCACCCCATACAGAGACGTGCATACCCTCTCACACATGTCACTGGCAGATTTTGCAGGATGTGTGTTACCACCATATGCCAACTAAAAGAGAGGCCTCATGTCTCTGACAACAGACTGTCTCTGCGTCAGACACCCACACATCATGCCGTCCCAAATGAGCGCCCGTATCTTCTCCTCCACATTACAAAAAGCCCCTTTTACAGGCATATATATCTACACGTACGGACCCTGCACCTCTGAAACTAGCAGTGCTCGCCCCCGGGTCGGAGCGCCGAATCTGTGACCACGCTTTGCCCACTCTCGGCAAAACTATTTGCATGTGTGTGCGGTTGCATGCGAGCCGGAACGGGACATAGTAATGAAAATTCTATCGACTGCGCACGGAGTCTCTAATTATAAACAGGCCTACTTTTCTATTCAACTCAAACTGACAGACTGACAAGAGCAATTGTCTTCCCCCTCCCTCTGGAGACATTATACTTTGATAAAGAGAGTGCTTTTCCTGTGTGAGAGCAGAACAGAAAGTGTCATAATACCATTCCTCAGCGGTGCTAGATCTGACAGGACATCTACAGGAGGTTTTATGAGATGGAGGGAACTTGTTTTGTCGCTTTACTAATTCATACGCCATCTCCACACTGATACGCTTGCGAGCGGGGTGGAGGGCCCCGGCGTGCCTTGTTCTAGTGGAACATGGCGGCGACGGCCAGCGTTCCTGCAGACGCGTGTTGAGATACTGAAACAGACAGGCAGACAGCTGAACACACGGAGAGACAGGCATTCAAACAAGCGGACAGACAGTTCTTCAACATTACAGGGGTGTTAACAGGCTTTTTAAAACTTTTATCTCCCACAACTGCAGCTGTCCTTTACTTTTCTCCCCCCTGCTCTCTCCCGTTATCTCCTCCCTCCTTTTGTTCTTTCTCGTAGTTCGACCTCCCTCCCGAATGCATTTACTCCTCCGCTGCTTCGCCTTCATTTTTACCCTCACAATCAATCTATTCTCCTTTTTTTTTCCTTCTCTCTCTCTCCAAAGATTAAAGCTCCTTCAAGATTAAGGAGCGTCACGAGCTAACCAACTGAAACAGACATTTAAATTCATAGCCCGCATTCAAAGTGTCCAACCTGCACGCACACACACACACACACACACACACACACACACACACACACACACACACACACACACACACACACACACCGTCCAACAATAAACACGTCGACATGTGCCGGCAGGGGGAAGAGCGCGGAGGATAACCGTTACAAAACCAACACTGCTTAATGGCTTTCTATTCTCTCCTGTTTCAGTCAGGAGCCTCCTTTAGCTGTGTGCTACACTCCCTTCTCCTTTCTCCTCGCCCTCCCTCCCTCCCTCCCTCCCTCCTCCGCCGGCTCTTGAGAAGGGGTCCTGTCCCGGTGCCGGTAGAATTGTGACCGACCCTTCACCCCTGCTCGCTAATTACAGCACCATGGCGACACTTCAAGTACCACATCGACTCCCCGCCCGCCCCAACTACCACCGCAAGTGCGCACACACAAAAACACACACACACACACACACACATCCACCCACCCACACACACACTTGTCAGACCTACATTCCAAAAAGCATCAGCAAGACACACATAGTTATGTGTGAAGATGAAGACACACACACACACACACACCCACACCAAACACATACACACACACACACACACACCACACACACACACACACACACACACACACACACACACACACACACACACAGTTTCAGCTAGCTTGCTTCACAAAGTCATTTAATTGGGGCCTCTTTTCAATCCTGAATGGCAGGGATTCCTCTGACCCAGCTATTACAATAGAGACCACCCGCCACCCCTCCCACCTCCATCTCTTCCTCCTCACTCAAACACCAAGCCCTCCCCCTCCTCTGGATCTCCCTCCATCTTTCTTCTCATTTCTTGTTTACAGAAGGCAAAGAGGAGAAATAGGATGAAGGATCCTCTCTCAGCCTCTCTGTCTGCCATTTTAAAAGCCCTTCCTCTTCTCCTCCTAGTCTGACACCTTCACACATCTGGGCTCTGCCCCCGTGCTCTTCAGCCCTGCGGTAAACCCGAGATAAAGCAGGTGTTCTGCTCTGTGGGTCAAGACTGCGGCACTCTGCTCCTGTCAAGAGTGTGTACAGATTTTCCTGGGAAACCAAAATCCTGCATGGTCAGATTATTCATACGAGGCGGTAAAGTGATCAGATCAGGATGCTGCATCAGGGCCAAATCATTTTAAATGAATCAAAATGTATTGGCAATCGGATAAAAAAACAAAAAAACAAGCAGATTTGATAACAGTTGACCCACAGTTTACAGTACATACATGTAAATATATGTACTTTTACTTCTGATACCTAAGTACGTTTACCATCAAAGACTTTAAGACTCCACCCAAAATGAGATTTGAACACAAAATCTTTGCTTTTACTTATGTATGACTTCTTGGATACTTTTTCGTGGAAGTACAAATAGATTGTTAAATAAGCATGTGTCATTTTAATGAATTTGAAATCTGGGTCTTTTGTTAATGTGTTTTAAACTGTTTTTAAACATTTCCAGCCGACGAAGATCCAACGGGGATCGAAACCGTTTATTCAAGTCAGCGAGCAGGTGTTGCGTTCTATGCGATAGCACTGCACCTACTGCATAATGTAGAACTATGCTCCTTCTGTTGTTTACTTGTTGCAAGAACATGAAGCTTTGATTCTCATCAAAGTGAAGATGATTACAGGCAGGTAACACAGACAGTCATCCTCTAAGAGACGCATGCATTATTCCAGTAATGCTAGTTTGAATTGCTTTAAAACAAAACAATTATTCTCAATCGTGCTGTGGTTGTAACTCTGCACTGTCTGACAAACATTTAAGCC